>KZ308292.1:781953-937852 GCA_000376725.2 Ladona fulva | reverse complement strand
ATTATACAGAGAGTACAAAAATATACAAATAAACCTTTACATGGGTATTATAAGTAAAAAAACTGCTATTATATATACAAACGATTTAGGTACTATGGGATTTGATTTTCTTTTTGAAATCTTTAGTATTTTTCGGTATTGGAATGAGAACTTCTCCAGGAATAGAGTTCCATTCTCTTATACCTCTATTTATGAAAGAGTATTTAGCCAAATCTGTTTTCTGTTCACGCTCTTTCATTTTTAGGCTGTGATTTGTAATTTGGAGTATGAAATCTTGCTCGTAGCTCATCTCAGCCATCTTTACAGTTCCACGCGTTAAATACACCCGTTAACCTAAATGTCTTTCTTCTTGACGAAAACGATTCCCATCCTAGCTGATCTAACATTTTACTAACGCTCTCTTCCTTCTTGTGATCCCCGATTACATATCTAGCCTTTGTACGCCTTCGAGTTTCTTACTTAGGCCCGTTTCGTGCGGGTCCCAAACACTCTTCGCATATTCAACAATCGGCCTAACTAAGGATTTATACGCCCTTTCCCTGACTCCCTTTCCACTTCGTCTTAAGTTCGTCATTACAAAGTGTAGATTTCTATACGCCTTTGAAGAAATGTCTTTAATGTGACTCCCCCATTTAAGATTTTCAGATAGTTTAATACCAAGATATTTGCAGTCGGGAACGGTAAGAATGATTTCATTGTTCAGTTTATAACGATTAATTTCGGATGATTTTCTTCTAGAAAACTTTACATGTTTACATTTACCGACGTTGATCATTTGCTTTAGTCCATTCGGCTAACTGTTTAAGATCACTTTGTAAGATTTCGCGGTCACGTTTTTCCCTTATGGGTCTATGCAAAATGCAATCATCAGCAAAAAGCCTAATTTCGGATTTAATATTTTTAGGAAGATCGTTTATGTATATTAAGAATAGCAATGGTCCGAGAACGCTACCCTGAGGAATTCCCGAGGTGACTTCAATCTCTTGAGAGTAAGCGTCGCCGATTCTGACTCACTGCTTTCTCTCTTTCAAAAATTTTCAATCCAGCGTACTACCCGGTGATCGACATTTAACTCGCGTACTTTAGCCTTGAGTAGGTCGTCCNCGAAAATGAACAAATATTCCCTCAGCAAATAACCAAATAAATCGTACCCTGAGCGAATGCTTGTAACTTAAATTTCCAAATTTTCGTATATGAGAACAGAGATTAGTTAAATATTATTTTGTACTCATTTTTAACCTTCTCAGATATGTGATTATTGGGATAATTAGTTGTGACTTTTGAGATTGAAGTTCCTGAAATGAATCCTATGTAATTAGATGTTTAAGTGTATTTGCTTCTTCTAACCTGATAACCTTATAGAATGAGGAGAGAATCAATTGCGAACTGTTTGTCAGTTAATAATTCCCTCCAAATTACTAAGTAAAAATCCATTGTTATGTGCACTGAAAATTGTTAAATCTTCAAATTCATATCTTGGTTACATACTACATTAAGGCGATGCAAGTTTGTTCTTCAAATTACGATGAAATCACGAAGTTCGTGGTTAATTATATTGCTTTTACGTTTCAGTTAATCATCATTGCTTTCTGACTAGTAGATTTTTTTTAAATGTTACCTTGCCATTCCTTTTACCTTTCAAATCTCTATCTATAATGTAATCTCAGTGGAAAAGAGATTATTTACATGAAGGGCATATGAAGGACATAGTCGCATGAGAATATGTCATGGTATTGTTTCCAATGGTTGGTTGATTTATTTTATCTCCACATGATAATTCATCTCGATTTTAAATGAATGACGAAGATATTAAACAATGAAAAATATAATTAAATTTATGAGACAATTGATACTGCTCTGCCTCAAAAGTTTGCGCATCAATTAAATTTCCCATCGAAGAACATTAAAAGTTATTAAATTTTATTTGATAAATATTCTCAGTTCCTTTCCAGACTTCAATTTTAAAAATTTTCATCATAGCGGGACGTAGTAAGGGGTGAGAAAATCAACTGAGTTTGCTCCAATACACATTTATATACATACAATATTACATTTATTTGATTGGATTTCTTTCAGTGAAGTACTTATTACTTACTTATTACCTGCGAATCTAATTTATTTTCGATAGATTAGACTTGCCACTTTTCTTAAAGTGGTGAAGTTCGTTTTTCCACGTGAATTACTCAATGGAACTTACAACGAGATATTGCCTTTTTTCTTTCAGTTTTGGCTTTTGCAGACTTTCTATTCATTCCAGAGTGGCATTCAATTAAGATATTTGTTGTTGACAAATAGGCAAATCAGTTCATCGGTACAATTTGGAGATTATTGTATTATAAATAAATGATTGAAATTTGCAAACTTGCAGACATATGAATTATATTCCAAGGATTCAAATTCTAAGCACTCTTATATGTTGTATGAGATAAAAGTATTAACTTTCTATCCTAAATTACAAAATGGTATCATAATTTCCTATATATTCCATTAATATTCTATACATTTCATATACTATTCCTTGTTAAAGGGGAAATAGACTTTCCTTGACATAAAAATGAAAAGTTGATTAATGAAAATCTACTTACTGGCAAATTTCAATCGTAAGTCAGACAATAATGACAAATTTATTCTCTAAATTTCATATTTTTACCAAAATAGATATGGAAGGTCGATAATTTCGAGTCGAGTTTCTCAAAAATGGGTACTTAATTTTCCTCATAAGAAGATTTCTTCTATTTAAGATATATTTCTATATTATCCCGACAGATTGAAGAGGTGAATGCGAGAGCTAATTGCGCGAATCACTGTTCAATCTAATCAATCGTTCAATCCCAGTTTTCTCCCTCCAGCTGCGATATTGTTAAGACGTTGATGAATATTGTTAGAGGAAGAGAATGAATTCTTCGAATCCAATTCCGCAGAAATAGTAGATTAGAGCGAAATTCCCGCAATCGTAATTTAGTTCTCTTCATTTAATTCAGCAGTTTTACATCTTATAGTTAATTGCATCTCTTACTTAAGCACTTTAACCTACTGAAACAGAAAAAAATGTTAACCCTGTAGAGATTCCTTGAATGACAAATCATTATGTATGTCATCCTTTAGGCGCCTTCCGGGATGGTGTAACGACATCCTTATCGATTCCGCTTTCAAGTTTAATGGTCATTGTTCCACATTTGAATTTGCATCAGAAGCTGAGATGTTTCCAGTTCGATAACGTTGCAATATTTATAACAAACGGACGGAGCGTTGATCGGGAATATTCTTCCAGATGATCTTCGCTTTGCATCCTCCCACACACGATGACGAAGGCTTTCCCATTTTCTGTCCTTATTGCTCCTCGAAGGCCGGAAATTCCTCTCTTATGCAAAACGCCCTTCGTCATTGGTTTCTGAGGCTGGTCACGTGACGTAACTCATTACATGGAATGTTTGTGACTCAAGGAACTCCATCTGTTCACCTCGGACCACGTTTTCCGGCGTTTTTGAACTCTTCCCTGGGTGGCCAGATTTCATGGCATTAGTGGAGGACGAAAGGAAATGTGACTGGAACCCGGATTCTCCATTGGCTGCTGTAGTCAATTGGAAATTGTTTAGCGGTGGCGATCAGAAACGATCGAGTAAAGTATGATCTTGATGGATTAAAGTATCTAATGATTGCTTTCAGAAATTAAAGAAGATTAATTGAATGAAAGATAACAAATAAACGGGTGATTTCGAACAGCGAATACTATTATTGTGAAGAGGTAACAAGTGTATGAAAATAATTTTTTGAGCTAAATTATATCAGTTCTGAGAAAGTTTTTGAATCCTTGAAAAGTAGAAGTTCAATATATTACAGACAGGCAGACAAATTAATTCATTCATTTGTCTGCCTGGCGATAATGAGACTGGAAGTCCCGTCTTCCATTTAACCGATATAAATATAGCAAATAAATAAGATAGAAAACAATAGAATTAAGTAAGTTACAAAATAAGAAAGGACTTGTGAAAACAATGGGAATCTACAAACGCAGAATATTTACAAATTTGCAGTTTGAGTATTCTAAAGATGTTATCAAGAAAGACAGAAGCATTTAAATATCAGTTAAAACATAATCGGCAAAATCTTCGACAAAGCAATAGGATCATATATTACAAGCAAATGGATTTTTATATTACAGACTGCGGATATAACATTAATTGGACATATAATATTGAATAACAAAGAGAGACATAAATGAATGAGGTAAATGGAATGAGAAGTATCAGAGCAAAGATATATATAGAACAACACAGTGTTCTGCTACGGCCGTAACTTCATGTAGAGGGCCGGCCATCTACCAAAAGGGGCCCAGTTCCATAACCTACCTGTCCCAATTCTCTGCTTCTTCTGACGAAGTAATACCTGAGGTTCGATGAAAATCGTTGTGAAATACCATTAGAAACTCGTTCTTGAATAAAATTTACGTCATTTATCGTACCCTCAAACATATTATCCTCTAAAAAAGTATAGGAGTAATGCTTATAGTATTTCTTTAAAGGTTTGACAAATTTCGCAAAAATGGGCTCCCACTACAAATGAACCGCTTCCACTATAAGCGAACACGCAACCCTGTAAGAGCCCCCTTTATGAAAGGAGCGGAGTAGTACGACTTCAAGAGATCTTTAAAATTAAGGTCTATGTAAACGAAAGTTGTTATAAAAAACTTACTATTAATGATACGAGGTAAATTTTGTTAAGCATGTCGTCATTCGCGAGGTTATTGAGCTGTCAATAGAATGACCAGCGCACCGGCAGTGGGAATTTCCCAAGTGATTCGGCTGTTTTCGATTCTCCGTTTCGTCGATTGACTCCGTTATTTATTCTAAGGTTCGTGTCGCCTATCAGAATTCCAAGGCATGGAATGGATGAATAACGGAGAAAAGTACGTAATCTGCAACGGATATCATCGATACAAGTTTCTAAGTAACAAGGCTTTAAGTAACGAGGAGGAGGAGAGAATCAATGCATCTAACTGCTATATGTGTAAAAGTGAAAATTAGTTAGAATATTACTGTATTTGAGGAGAACTTTAAGCGTTGCTACCAGAATATTATTCCATAATTATTTATTATGTTTAGCATCATAGTGTACTTATGATAATCACTATGCTTTGTGTCTCTTTGTTTGTATTTGTTGAGGGAACTATCTTATTTCTCATTTAGCCATATTTCTTCGTAGAGCTTTCGGTTGCTGATAGTGTTGGAGTTAGTTTTAAACATTCTTCGGGTTGATGACTTTACAAACACTATATATTTTGCCTTTTCACATACAAAGAATAACACATTCATGACCGGTTTCTCAGCTGCATATTCAAGGACTGTACTGGCTGGCTAAGATGAAGAATGCATCTTTTCGATTGGCAATAATAAATAAATCGTTTTTTTTGGTAATAAGTCGTTTTTTTTTAGCTGACAGGCTATGAGTACTGATACATCTCTCTTATTACTGATTTCTATTGCAACGTTTAGAAGTTGCATTAGTAGTTTCCTTATCCGTTATCAAAATCCCGAGAAGTGATGTTAGGGAAGTGTTTTGAAACTCACGTCTGAAAATGCCGTATTAAATCTTCAAATGGGAGAAAAGTTAGACGATCCAGCTCATAGAAGGCTTGTAAATATCCATAAATTTGCCTTTTAAAGATTCGTCCCAATGCCAACAAAGTCCCATTTATAACATTCTAATTCGGTAGTATAAACCTTCTTCACCTTTAGGATTTTTGTAATTGCCTGTGCTCGTTTTACAGCTGTACTCAATCTCTCAAAAATCATCACTCCGTCACCCAGAGAATTTCTTTGCCTTTGTGTCTAATATATATAATTTAGTATTCTATCTGTGATCAAAATCCCGCGTCACAAAATTTAACTGGTGTCGATCTCTAACTACTTTTTTGAAGCAGCCAATTTCGTAGTCTGAGACGTGAATGTAACGCATATAGATGGGTGGTGAAGGAACATAACGCTGTAAATGGAATTACAAGGCTCTGATACATCATCTCATCATATCTCTCACCTTTTACGCTTTCGTTGAGATTATCCGAACAAATAAGAAATTCTGAAAATCGCTGAGCTATGAAACACGTTGCAGAGAGACATGGTCAATTATATCTCTTATATACGTCTCCCGCATGACGTAACGCGGAAAACCTCCCATAAATGATAAACAAGCGGTAAATAAGCTTCTTCACCTTATCCATTCTTCTCAGTTTAATTGAGAGGAGGGAAGAGGAGGAGAATAATTAGTTATTTCTGAAGCGTGAAATGAGATTAAATGCGTATTGGATAATGATCAAAGAAGGTTTGATTCGAGTCCCATAAAACGTGATTATTTATTTCTGTCTCTGAAATGAAAAATTCAACCCTATTTCCTCCTATTCGTCATTAAGTCAAATATTCGATTCTTTTCCTTTATTACTTACTTTATGTCCAAGAACGTATCCACGGAAACATCAATGAAGTCGATGGGATCAACTTTTGAAATGAAATATCTCAGATCAGAGCAAATGATTATATAGATACGAAAAAATTACTAAATTATATTGAAATCATATTATTTGACAGAAATTCTCATTTCCCATCACAATTCACTCTTCTTCCCCATACCATCAATTTTCAACTCTTTATCTTCCAAAAAAACTTCGATCCATTTTATCCACTTCTAAAATCAATCCTAAATATGATTGCAAAAGACTGATTTGGATCTCTGTTACTCGGATCTCTTTAATTTTGTTATTGTTTTATTATTGATATTATTGTTTAATTTATTGATCAATTTTATTACCATTATTGTTGATCGCCAACCGTAATTGGCCTAGTGCTGTATTTTGGTCTATTATTAATAATTAAAGAAGGTTTAATGAACGCAAACCCACAAACAGAGCGTTTCGTAAACTTGTAGATAAAGTTAAAAGTACTGTATGCACACACGAAGACGTAAGAAGACGACCAAACAATTAAAACTGAACATATTGTTCAATTATTGCATATTGAACCAAAAACATTCGTTTGGGAGGTCTGTTGGTAACTCAACATACTCAATACGATGATTCTTAGTCTTGCTTTCAATATTTACTGAAAAGCCGTATCACGTCCAATTACAACATTCACTTCAGTAATAAGATTATCTCATTACTTTCAGAAAATTTTAAACACGATAAAATTCATGAACATAAGTTGTCATAAAAAGCGTTTCACTGAAATATGTACTTATTTTTGTCGCTGTGTGTGAACGCAGTTTGAAGGGCCTCCAAACCTTCTCAAGGGCTAAGGCGAACCAACGGCGGTAAAACCTTTGCCATTCCTTTTCGATGCGATTTATGATGAATTTTCCTTTGTTTTTCTGCGGATAACGAGATAATTAGTGTAGTTGATTAGGGTCTACGTGCTTTCACTGATTATATGAAGAATCAAAACACTCGACGAGTTCGTTGTCTTCTTAGCTCGATCAATTAATACAACCTGAACATTGCCGAAAAAATCCAGAGCGCGATTAGATGAACTGTGCCTTAGCCCGTGAGTTTTTCTTGGCGATACTGCGGTTATGAAAACGATAATAGTAAATAAGTTACTGAAAAAGAGAATTTTAGACGCACGGAAGAAAGACATGTATCGCGTCACTTAATTCTAATTTCGAGGCTAAATTTTAGACACTTCAATTAAATTTCTCTCCTCCCCGAACACTTCTAGTACTTCTGCATTTGTATTTCTACCGGCTTAACTTACTTTTTCTATTTTTTTTGCCACACCCACATCTCGAAGGCATCTCCAATCTTTTGATATCCTCCCTTCTACGTTTCACACCCATGCAGAAAATAACTTTACATCAAGTTTCACAAATATTAGGAAATCATGAGGTGAAAAACAATGTTTGGATTTTGAGGTATGCTTTGCTGAGTTTGTATTGAGAACATTTAATCAGTGCGAAATATAGAGCCACTTGATGAAGAAATGAGCGTATTAGTGGTAATTGAAGTTTTTATTGTTGTGAGAGCCTATATTTTTTCCCCAAATTAGTTGTGAGGCGATTGAGGCGTTCAATTTTTATTGATGTTTGATAATTAAATTATGTTTAGCAATATTTAGTACTTCGCCTAATATAAAATTTCTTGTATTCCAATAATTTTCATCGTAGGCTGTTATTTAAGGTTCAATGGATGCTGTACGTAGATTAATTTGCTTCCAGCTACAGTTCTATCGCAGAAACAGTATCTCGATCGTCAGCGACTGAGCTATGGTTTTATGATCAGAAGTGAATGGGTATATACTTCTGTATCTTAAAAATTCCGATGCTATATCATTTTGCTTTAAAACAAACGGAGTTTGAATTAAATGTTAAAAACTGGTTTATTAGTGTTTTCTCATTATTTCCTCTAAGAAATAAAATATTCAAAAGTTTTAATTATTCCAGTAGAAGCCTGATTTTAATCTATGGCGTAATTGAGCACTCACTCAGAGATTCTTTCTTGCTCACAATCATCGCACGAAACAGGACCTTCCCCGACGAATTCAAAAACCAATGTGATCACTATTTCAGCTGGAAGGAAACTGAAAATTCAAGAATGGTCAAAGAGCTGTATTGAACATAGAAAATCAAAAAGTCCTTAAAAATAGAATCCTCTTGGGTACGCACATGTTCCAAAAGAAATATAGCGACAGGGGTTTTTGTGTTATTTAGAAAAAGGATTAAAGGAGGAGTTGGCGAATTGGGGCAGAACACATAACGCTCTCTTCCAAGAAAATCAGAGGGAAAGCAATAAATTCGCCCATCGAGTGTTGTAATTGTTTCACAGAATATCCGCTTTTTCGTCCATCTTTGCGGAGGAAAAATGTTTGATAGTTCTTCACTTTTTGTGAAATATTTAGCCTCGGAGCTGCCACATACCCGAGTTATTTGGTGCATTAGCTGCACTCCTTAGAAGGGAAATCTCCAAGCAGAGCTTTGACGGCGCTTTCTTTTAGAGCAGAAGCTTTGGGACTTCATAACAAATCCTCTATTTGCTCCTCACCGAAATTTCTGCGTCTCAACAGATTTTCAACGAACGTCTAACGACAAACGTAAATGCATCGTCTTAGAAGCTGCCTTGCCGTGGTTTGAATTTGCTGATTTAAATTTAGTCTTATATTTAACAAGGAGAGAGCATATTCCATTCCTAGCGATGGAGAAGCACTTCTTATGTCATCGCTGTACGACACGTATAATCAATCCGCAAACCGAATTTCTCAACGAGAGTCGAAAGCGGTCCAGATTTCTATTCTTGGGAGAAAATGATCTCAGCTGTCGAAGCATATTCATAAAAGTTAGCTCCCACCCGATAACGCCGTGATATGTCTTTTTTAGAGAATTGCATATTTATGAAAATGCATGGGTAATATTCATTTCCTTTTTTGTAATATACACAAATAATTCACGCATTTATATAATGCGGGTTTTTCTGGAAAAATTACTTTGGCGGTTGATAGGGGACAAAAATAAAACGTACAGAAGTCGACATTTTTGAAGCGTTTACATAAGCAGAGTCTCATAGATGTGTCGCGAAGGATTTTTAATGCGTATTTTCTAATTTTTGGCTAATTCCTTTCAAAACATACCGCAAATTCACTTAATGAAGTCAATAATTTTGGTCTATAGGGAGTCATCATCCTATTGCTTTCATACCTATATTTCTAGAAGGAATGTTTACTGGTGGGTTCGAACACCCCAACTTTAACTCTGCAATTAAACTAGATTAGATTAGAAAGAAAATTACAACAGCCATTGCATATGGCCGATCACCCTGCAAAGTCAGCAATCGTAAATACGTAATTTCTTGCGTAAGCACGTTATAGCGGAAGGGAAAGCGCCGAGAAGTCGATTACAAGAAAGGTAATGCCGTGAGCGAGGCGTACATTTTTTTGGTACCACTCCAGCCATTTCGCTTGTGTTCGAGTTGACCTTGGTTTGTGAAAAATACGGCATCGGCCGCCCAAAGGTCAAAGAGCTCCTTCACGGTCTCAATTCAGACAGTGATCACCTTTCTCTCCTGTTGCCCTTCATCGAAGCGAGGCATGGCCTTTGTCACACCACATCTAATATAACCCTTGTAATTCATTAAACGAGATTTGCAATCCGGCCCAAAGGAAGTGGTTCGAGGAAGTCTAGACTTTTTTCCTGTCTTCCGTGCCTTGCATAATGTTTTCGTCTGTGCTAAGAGTTTTAGTGGCGCCTCGTTTAAGAACTAAGGATGCGATTGTAAGGGAAGGATATTTTGGCACGTTTTAAAAAAAGCGATGGTTTGCGGAGTATTAAGTACTGCGGATTTGAATATCTCGATAAAACCAATGCACACTGTTCATTTTTAAGTTCCACTGCCATTATCATCGTGAAAATTATTGGTTTTGGAAGAAAATACTGATTAATGTCTTTCAAAAATTCCACTAAGCGTTGAAATATACAAATCTGTTTCATGTAGTGGGTGAACTAATGTAAAAAAGTTAATCAGAAGCTATGCGGCTCACCGTGAGCTTTCTTGAGGCACACCTGCGAAAAGCTTTGTCTCGGGAAGACGATCGGAAACTAATTTCAGCGAAGATATCGAAACACATTTTACGATGGTCTTAAGTATAAGCAGAGATGAGCAAATGTTAGTGGATAGACTCATAATCCCGAAAGTCGAAACCTGGTTTTAGATTTTACGAAAGACTTTCCTCAGGAAGTATGGGCTAGTTTAGTTGAAGCAGCAATTTGTGGTGCAATAGTTTTAATCGATGTAGTTCATATTCTTGCTCAGTCTATCAAAACGAATTTCCCGAAACCAAATTTCGTCTTAGAGTAGCTATTTTACGATTCTCTTGGAACAGAGGAGCAGATTAAAGAAATTTTTTAGTAATGGAAAATGGTTTTAAAATTTTCTAAGCGAATTGAGATAGGGAGAGTACGAAAACATCATCATGTTAGAAGAATGAGCATTCCTTTGCATTTGAAATACATAAAGTTTGGGAAGTATATGGATAGATTTCAATACAGAATTTTAATCGATAACTAAGGATATACATTGATCCGTAACAATATAAAGTAAAATTTTGCTATTTTTCCGGTTTAAATTCTATTCATTTTACAATAAAAAAGAACACTTCTTAGAGAATAGTAACCAGGAAGTAAATGTAATTTGTTTCCACAAGAGTTCAATCATCAGTTGCGGGTAACATTTATCAATTTAAATTATGCATGTAATTTGATCAAGCGTTTGTATACTACAGGTCATGATTGTTATTTGATACTTCGTGATATTGATCATAAGTAGTATTGTCATTGAATACAGTCACAAAATAACGTTGTGTAACATGTCAGTCGAGATTGTCCTTGATATTCAATTGAGTGTACTGCAGGATACATTGCATTACTTGAATTTAATTCAAACATGGCACAACTTGAATTGAAAATAATTGGAGAGATTAAGATTTTTCTTTGGTATTAATTGCGACTTGAGATGGAAATCAAAGCATTTATTGCGAATATAAGAAGAATTATTCTGTATTGAGTTTTTCCTGTCGAAGCAGTTTAAGATATTTAGAAATGCCTGAAAAATATTTATGTTGATGTATCGCCACATTTTCAGCTATTTCTCATCTGATTTGAAATTGTTTCGCTTTGCGGGATATGTGGTAAACCATCAATGATCTTAAAATTTAACTCGAGAGATTTTCTAGTGATGAACAATTGCTCTAAACTAATCATTTATTGCGATAAAGCACATCAAAGTGGCATTTCGTACAAACATTCATTGCTTATGTGATCAAATTCCCTTGCCTGACTTTTCTACTCAAGTGAACTTGAATTTATTCTCCATTGTTTGGATTTGATATGATCCAATTTGGAAGCCCTTTCTCAAATCAAATATCTATTAAAAAAGCGGAAAACAGTCAATTATTCATTAGTGCGCTTGAATTGAAGAGAACAATGAGAATAATCTTCAATTCAAGGATAGGAGGAATTGACCCAATAAAGGATGAAGTCGGCGATAACATCGCACGAATTTTAAGAAAGTTAATCGAAGCTTATCCAAGATGAATCGTCACTATTTAAAGTGCGATTTTTCCAGAACCTTGGAATTAAAATACAAAATATGATTAGGGAATTCCGTATTGAGAACCTTTATTCGTGCCCTTCGACATAAATTGAAATCGCAATTCAGGGACTAATTTCTAGTTAAATCAAGTTTCGGCGTTGAAAAATTCTGCTTCATTTCGCGTGTAGATATCGAGTCGCGTTTAATTGAACGATTACTGTTACCCAACGTATGGTGTTTACTTGTAAGTCATACTCTGTTAGTGAGAGCCAGTTAATTATTGATTATTAAGAAATGTAATTGTATCATATAGTATAGCGACGTATCGTTTCAATGAATAAATAAGATAGGCCTTAAGAAAAGATTTCTCTAAAAAATTCCTGCTTATTTCTCGGTAGGGAGGGAGAATACTCTTACTATCCAAGAGCGATTCTCCAAAGATGACGACATGCTGTTTAACTGCGTTATTTAATGAGGAAATATCAAATGAGAGTGATTAAAAGCGACATTCTCATAGGAATTCTTAGAAAGGTTGCCGCACTACTTTCCAAATATGGCTTAAACATCCATGTGCTAGAATTACATAGGATTTAAAAAAATCTGACGCTAATTAAGGTCGAATGTGATTAACACGGCAGTCCCGTCATGATTTATGAGTTTTATGTTTATTCGATGAATTAGCTGAGAAATATTTAGAAAGCGGAGACCCAACTTTGTAGGAGTACCACTAGATACTTATTTTAGAGAATTATAATTCTTTTGTGTCATAATAAAAATAAGAAATAAAATTAAGCATAATAAAAATAATAACAACAACAATAATACTAATATTAACGTGACTTAATTTGGGTGAGAATGAGACGATCAAGTCTCAATTCAAGTTTTGCGTACGAACTCAACTTAAAGTATGATTTGACGCACCTTTAAAAGAACTCCAGAAACCATCAACCCTTTGCGCATTTGATAGCTTCTCAGGGACCAGTGCAGAATCCATTCCAGAATCCAGAGATCTGCTCTAGTCTGAGGAAGCTATAATATGTGGCGAAGTGTGCATACTTCTGGAATTCTTTTAAACTGCAACTAACTCAACCATCAGCGACTACTTTTTTCTTTCATAAAACAGGTAGACATGGAGGTGCCGTCTTGAAATGTCACACTGGAGTTGGAGGTCCGTGTAATAGGATCAAATAGGGCATGAATCTCCAAGGGAAACTTTTGGAAAGAGGGGAGGGTGAAAAAAACCCAAAATGCCGTGATAACATTTAAAGACGGTCCCCTTAAATTTAATCTTTTGCTTTGGAACGACTACCACCAGAATATCAACCGCATCCTTACTCTCTTCGGGTAGAATCAACTTGGTCTGCAGTGACTTGATGGTACCGATTAACCATATTTAATACAAAAACTTGTACAGGTATATCAGTTTAAACCTGTACAAGTTTTTTTATTAAATATGATCTCTTCCGGTAGTTTTTGTTTGAAAATAAAAACCAACCAGTTACCAACAAACAGGTTGTTGATAAAACTATAGTCAGGGCAGTCACTAATATTTGAAATTAAATTCTAAAAATACAGAGTTTAGAGTCAACCTTGGAGAGATGGATGGCGGGGAGGATGTACAGAAGTTTTGGAAAAGAGAGAAATGTTCCTACAACAATAAAAATAAGAGGAAGGAAAAGGAAATATTTGTGAAAGATAGAAACTGTAAATTACTCAAAAACTGAAGCGTACATTCTCTCTGCGATTCTCTACTGAAGGCAATTCTCTCGAAACGTTGTTGTCAGTGTGGTTTAAGTCTCTGTGTAAAATTGACCTTTTCTTTAGTTTTGAGTGGTGTTCTATCCAATGTGAAAGAAGAAAAAATTATTAGCTGCACTCACTGTAAAATTTACTAGTACTATAAGTGTAACGATGAAGTGGATAACCTAGAGTTTATCCAAGAAATTCTCCATTTAATACAACATCGTCCTATAAAAAGTGAAAATATTACACAGAAAAAAATTAGAATTTTTTTTCGAATGCGAACTTTGGGCGTAATAATTTTCAAAATAGCAGAAGTCGTTTTTATTGCCAACCTATGTGTGTTGCGGAGTATTTTCCATTGAGCTTTGCATGAAATTGACTAATATACGCGAATGTACCGTTAGGGGCCTCCCCTAGGTACATACAAGATGAGGCTCCCTACTGCTAATACCTCTTTCACACCAATTTAGATCTAACAGCATATCATCCGCTTATGTTATTATTATCATCAGCGTTGTTCTATACGGAGTCCGGTTATCGACATCTCGTATCCGGTATTTAATTGGTAAGCTGACGGATCCCACTTTTGATAGTTACCTTATGGAGTCATTCCTCACGGATTGGACATTCCGCTAACCATCGCCAAAAAAGCCACCGCATAATGTCTCAAGTCGTTATTTCCTTTCTCATTCTTTCACTTTACAGCTTTGGAAGCAATTCCCCTCTCCAAAAAAGCGCAGTTTTAAATCTCCCTCGTCCATCTCCCACTCCATTTCAGCGATCCTTGAACGGTTGCTTGGTTATGCTGACAGTCTCGTTCACCTTCAAACGAATGTTCCAAACATCAATTAGCCCAGCCTAGGAGTGAGTGTTTTCTTTTGGCGAAAACTCCCCATGTTAACCATCCTTCGCATTACGGATTCCGCTCGTAAAGCTGGGAGTATTAAAATTAACCTTCAAGGCGACCCACACCCAAAAATATATTCAAAATACGGAAATGAGTTATTCAGTAGAGGTTGCGATTGACTAGAGCCACTGATGTTGGACATCAGTGGTCGTTATTGAACATTTCCGCATTTAAAATAAACAACATTATTTCGGGCTAACAGTTACTTCTGGTATCTCATTTTCTATTGCTGAATTCAGTAGCAGTATCTTAAAAAGTGCTTTGACAGTTGATGTCATTTCACACATATGGACTCCATCGGGAGTAGAGCCCGGTTACGCTGCATTTATAGCTCAATCAATCCCCGTGACCCCTGTAACCATTAAAATAAATGTCGTGAAATAAATTTCATTCTGGATTCTCATCATTTTTCTGTAACATATTGCATCAGATATATCAAATAGTTTCAAAAATAAATTTTCTTCGGGTGAGTTTCTTTTTTATGTTTACTAAATTTTTTGGTGATACGTGATTTCCGCAGATGATACAACGCCAGTGGTCTCACACAAGGTTGCTTCAACTAAACACAGCGAAACCAAATATAGGAATAAGTAAACATTTAACCAAAACTAAGGCAACATGTAACTCCTTTTCAGCGCAAATACCTGTACAAAGTTATCCCTCTGGAATTCTGCTGAAAACATGCATACCTTTGACAACTCGTATCATGAAAAGAGAACAAGTAACTTTCATACCATACTAAGGTAAAATTCTTTTTTTGTCTTACAATTTTTGTTCACTCCATTGTTGAAACTGCTGAATACCTCACTGTATTTTACCAAGTGGAGTTTTTATACTAACATGAAGTTGAGTTCAATTTTTATTTCATTGAGTCCTCACCATTTCCACTTCCCTTTTAGACTCTTCTTGAAGTATGTTATGTAATTATATGTAAAAATTGTTGCTTTCTGAAAACTTAACCAAAAGGTGTTCTTGTTCATTTCTCTGGCTCAGTCCGTGTCGTCCTGCGACAGAGTCATCAGTTCACTGACCTACCCGAGCGTTAAAACTGCCGATAATTATTTTTCAGTAGTGAGCCTCTTATATTCAGTACCGAAAGTGTGAAAGAAGTTCTCAATTTCCTCTTCGCTGTTTGTTGGTGCATAAACTCGGACGATCTGAACAGAGTAGCGCTTATTAATATTGAGTATAAGCTTACATAATCTGTCAGACATACTTTCAATATTTCCTCATTATTTTGCACTATTTGTTGATTAAGAAGCCAACGCCTCTAATTCTTCCATCCTTTGTGTCCCTGTTGTATAATAAAGTCCATCTTTGAGTGTTATGTCTTCTAATTTTCTTCTGACTTCGCTAAATCCGATGATATTACACTTTATCTTCTCTGGTTCATTCAGTAGCTCAAAGAGTCGATCTTTAATATTCAAGCTGCGAAACTTGTAGGCTGCGAAGTGTAGGGTGGTTGTTCTTTTCTCATGATGAACCTCTGAAATGTCACCACCTCCCGGACATCCGAATGGGTGGTGCTTTTACGTCCACGTAAATTTCCATAACAGAAGCTCATTACGGTATACTGTCAATGGAAAGAAGAAGCAGAGACACGGCTGTTAGAATAGTATCAAAATAGAATATTCATACTTAAACCGTAGGGTATTTCAAAGGTAGAAATGGGAGCTTATCTTTGTTGTGGTTCCTCGGCTGTATCTGAAGCTGTCCAAAGATGGAAACACACAAGATCCGAAGCCACTAAATGCGTATTTCGGAAACTGTTTCCGTCTTTAGAGGTATTGTTGGACTAAACTTACCGAACTGATGCCAAATGATTCAAAGTGATTAATACTTGTGAATTTCAGTTTTGTCCTTTGCAGGCTTTATTTCTTTCTAAAAATCAAATTAGAGAGGATTATGACACGAAGTCGAGACACGTGCTACAAGAAAAACATTTAATAAAGACTCATTTACTAGTATTCGAATATAGATTTCAGTTCGAAATTGTGAGAAGATGGATAAAATATCATCATTTTCGCGGAAATTTTCATAATTGAAAACCCATTCCTTTGACGAGCAAATGCACTTTCGAGTTCACATCTCTTGTGAAATACACGGCGAACACAGACCCGTCAAAAATAGACGTGAAAATATGCCGCTGCTATAACTACAGTTGTGGCATTCATGTGGATTCGCTATTTTAAATTTTAATATTTTACAAACAGTAATTGGAGTCTGGATATTTTCCATTTCGATCGTAGTTCAACGGGATTTTCTCCTTTGGATTAATTATTCCGTTTAGAATCGTCTCTCAACGTTTAAATATTTCACTAAGATTACATTTTATTGATGTAACATAATATAAGTTATGTTATTAGGATTTAAATAGAGAATTCTTCGAAGTTAAAATACAACGCAATCGGGATTAAACATTTCAAGTTGCAATACCTAAAAGTATATGTGTTCAAAGTATTCCGAACGTATGTAAATATGTCGTGTTAGTTCATCCACAGAACAGAAAATTGTCATATTCATGGAGATAATCGTAACATTCTTAGAGAAAAACAGAGGAATTAGTTATCATTAATTCACGGTACATGAACATTTTTCATTTTGGTACTGCATTTACTTTTACTGAAATCTACGTTGTTGTACACGTTTGAGAAGTTCACGCTTTTACTGTAACAGAACATACATAAAATACACCGCATAAATAGATATGCTCCGCATAAATTGCGGACTTATTTATTTATATCTGTCATATGTATTCAGTTGTTAGTTGTTTTCGATAACGATAATTTTTATCACCGATAGAAGTTTCAAAGTTCCTCTTAATTCATCGCATGGTTTTTACTGTAAGTCAGATCGTGAGCTACCCCGGTTCGTAATTACACCCGCAATACTCGAGGGTAGTTGCGGACAGTAACAGCGGAGTTCCTCATGAATCACAAATGCTTTTGCTCTCCACTAATATCTTATTCGTGAACTCTCCCTCAGCTATGTTGTGATGTGTTACGCAACTCTTACCGTTTTCATATTAATCCAATCTTAGTCACGCTGTCATCTGACTCAACGGTAGATTTTAACTGTCACTCAGATAAATCGCATGAAGGGCATCTTGATTTGAAATGATTTCCTTTAACCATTCCATTGTAATGGAGCAGTTTTGCGATAACTTGCAGATTTTGCCTTCACAGTGGGCAAACTTCCGGATGATGTTGATTTCGAAACGAAAGGCTATTAATTACTACTTTTCTGACCTGTCTACATTCAGGTTAGCGATGAATCAGAAAACGTTATGTTTGACGGAAATTTCTCCGATCTTTTTTCATGAAACGAGGCGTAAGTTTGTGCAGAGGACGCTAATCTGATAATTAAACACGTATAGTTCAGATTGAGATTCTTTCAGTGCATCGGTACTAAACATCTGAACACTCCTTGTTAACCTATTTCCAAGAGGAACATTTCCCTCGGCTTTAGCATGTTCTCACTTTGTAACGGTGCGAGTTAATAATACCTCGAGCTGGATTCGAACCCCAAATGTCTACGCCGAGGTCTGCTAAAATCTGGAGAGGAAGCTTTTCAGCATCAGGACCGATCGTTAGTATTGAGCAGCTCTTTATTAGTTAATGTAACAACAGTTCGAATACGAATTCATCTTATATAATTATTGTGCGGATGTTGTGCTGATGACTACCGCGTGTACATTTTCGTAACCTCATATTTCTCCCGATCATCTTTATGGATCCTGGTTACCAAAAATAACAATACGAATGGTAAGAAACAGAATTAGACAAATCTTATTACGGCTTTTTAGTCAAAAATCAGATGGTCCTTGCTGAACAAGAAAATGAATAGGGGCCAGATTATTCACCAAATTAAAATTATCAATACTGTGAAATCCGCTTTGATTATTTCCTCAGCAACGATCAAGTAGCGTACTTTCAGCATCATTCCTGTCACTTGTTAAACAAACCTTCTTTGCCGCTCGGGGGATTAAATTATTAAGTTTCTTAAAAAAAGACGGGGATTTTGTAAAGTTATTTCCGCAAATGATTAAAAAAAAGAAATTAATCGAACCCGGAAAGCCTTACTTATGAATTTTACTTTTATGAATACGTCAATCGACGGAAGTGACGCTGAATCATTTAACACCGAATCGTTAACCAAAGACGTCGTTGTCCGAGGGCGTCGCTGAGCGGGATCGTCGTCAACCGCTGGTGGGGAAAAGCAAAAGAAAACGTTTACCCTTGAAGTCCGGGATTAATTTCTTTTATTCGCAGATCATGATTTTGTTAGACCCCTCCAGCTCTTTGACCGCCCCGAAGGCCAACCCTCCCTGGGCAGACGCCAGACCCATCCCCTCCCGTGATCATGTAAAGGAAGTTAGGTTCCTCATTCCATATCGCTCTAATTTTCGTGGAATCCCCCCAAACTCCTCGACGCACATCCCCCACACCCCGCCTGCCTCCCACTGCCTTCCCCACTCTCTCGTCCTTGAAGAAAATTACCTTGAGATGGTGGCCACATATTGCATCATCGTTCGTGCGCGTTAAATTGGCCCTGTGGCGAGTTCCGGAGTCGGGGTGGGTGTAAGAGGGTGTGAGATGGGTGGAGAAGAAAGGAGAGGGGTTTTGGTGAAAAAAGGAGCCAGAAATAATAACGGATGGGAGTAGGGGTATACCGGGAGGCTTACGCAATGGCGGTAAAAGCGACTCTCGGGATACGTTGAACTTTCCTCAGCGCATATTGCCACCTCGGTGCCATGTTCGCTCGCATTTCTTTTAAATACAATTCTTTCTCTTAACTACATCGCGTGTCTTGTTCGACTCAGGAGCCTATTTGAGTGGTAGATTCGCAGCACCGGTCTCAGGAATTCTGGCGCCCTGGGCAAGGTCTTACTCAGGCACCTTTTCCATTTTATATAGATATCTTTAATACATAATTTGTCATCAATTTGCTTACTTTGAAGATAAATTATGAAATCCGTGAAATAATAAAAAAATCATGATTTTATTAATTTCTCCATTTTAATACGTACTTTTGTGAATTTATATCTTTGAACAAAATAGCGCTAATATTTGACGGAATGGCTTGAATAAGAGGGAAATACCGGCATATTTCGCTATCGATGCGATGGTTTGCGAACGAAATATTCAGTGAAATCCAAATATTTATTTATTATAAATTTATTCTTACGTTGACACTTGCCTCTCTGACCAGCAAAGTTTTTGTTTCTGTAGATTCATTTCGATAATTGTCTCGGTGGCGTTTAGAGAAATGTACCATGTATCTGACTAACACTTAGTTTCGATTGCCTGAACAGCGGGTTTTTCCGGTATAGGGCATGAGTGTTTAGTGTTCTTCGTTCGCTTTAAAATTATTAAAACGATTATCATTGGGGGTACTTGTTTCCTGTAAAATAACAATAAATACAGAAAAGTGTTTTTATTAGAGAAAGGTTAATTACAAATATAGCTTGGTTAAGGAAGTGTAAGATTGGAAACGAGGACCTCCGGAGCCATAGACAGCTCATTAGAAATTGCCTGATTTTATATTAAAAGTCGGTTTATCTATGGGAATACATATCCGCCAATATGGCGTTATATGTAACGATACAAAGTTAGCGCCTTAAATAGTAATTAACATATACATACATATCACACGAATACCAGAGCTAACAGTAAATTTCATATCAATAGGAATCCGTTGAAGTATCCTTATTATTCATTTATACATTTCTGAAGTAAACATTTCTTAATTTCTTTCTTTAGGTTTGACACTCTTTACAAAATGTAGGTTATTAGGGATCATAGGTATTGCGGCTTCAACCTGTTTTTTACCTCACAGATTATAATAATTTGGTACCATGTATCTGACTATATACATGGTACTGCCATACCATGTTTTGTTGCATATATCTTTTTTTATTTGTATGAGAAGTAGTTATCAATTAACAGAACATAACCGTGTTTGTACGATAGAGGTAATGTATTTAGTGTACAATAGAGTGTCTTCATGGAGTAATTTAAATGAAATTATGAGCTTACAATCTTATATTCTTTCTTGTGTAACTATAAGAGGTTTTAGTACATTGATTGATGCACTTCCCCATACACTAAAGACGTACAATTATAATGATAATGACCATAAAGTTAGACTCTTAGTGAAAATCACAGACTGGGATTCGACAACAATGCGAACATTCACTGCAAATAATCGGGGAAACTGTTTCATCGTTGAAAATGCGGCGCAAATGTATATTTGGTGGAACAGAAGGCTAACTAGCGAGCGGTAAAAAGAATCCTCATTGCGCCCGTTGTCGAAATTTAACTAAGCCAACGACGAGCGTCAAACGTTTTGCGCCCCTAAAACCTCTGCGCCCTGGGCCACTGACCGTAGTTGGGGCTTATTCTGAGCCGATGCAATTGACTAATGGAGAACAGCTGTAGAAACTCCACCACGTCAGGAGGAGTTAAAAAAAACCTCTTGTTTTTGCCATTCTCTTATATTTGTTTGTGCACTTCTCTTTGCATTAGCTGTGACTGGTCTAGCGAATGCAAACAGGTGTTTTCCGCCCTGAAAAAATGATTCGGAAATAGCTAGCATTCTTGGCCGAAATAGCTATCGAACGGTGTAAGGCTCAAGCTCCATAAAGATCACTTATCATAGATTACCTCTGGAAAAATGTAAGTGGAAGTCCAAGTTTGCGTACATTTATATATTCATTCGAATTAATTATTTATTAAATGAAACATTTTCCGCATAATTATGAAGTTTTTTACCCATAATCAGAGAGCCGATTCCAAGAATGTGTGTTCTTTGATTGCGTCGTTGAAATAAATGCGCTAAATCTGGAAATTCCTAAATATTTGAGTCACTTTCCTCCGAATTCGCCATAATTGCATAAGAGTAGTTGATATTTGCTATTAGGGAAACACTTATAATGTTGATTATTCTCCTTGCGTTTTTATTATGCAGTCGTGAATTTCATGATATGAGCGAATTCATAAAATTATTTTCATCTAATTAGTTATGGTTACAATGGTATCTTGTAAATTGCCTCTATCGAATGAAACGTGGTATTTACAGTTATTAATGCTGCAACAAATGTAACACTATCGTTAATTTATTCGAAGAATAAATATTTATTTATATATTTAATTCGAAGAATAAATTAACGATAGTGTTACATTTTTTTAATCGATTTCGTGGGGCACATGACCCCAAGCGAAGTATTTCCAATAAAAAAAAACTAATGAAGACATATCGACTAAGTTTTGAGTATCTGAGTTTTTCAGACTTGTAATGGTTACTTGAGAAATCTTTAAATTTATTAATAACTATGCGATTGAAGCAGTTAAGTAAGACGGTTGGTAGCCGTGCTTCATGAAGTTGATGGCCTTGAAATGGGTTCAGTAATGTTCAAGAAAAATGAGTGAATCGTAATTTAAGATAAGAACTCCAGATTTATTTCGAAAAGGAAATGAAACAATTCCTTTTAATTATCAAAATTCATGAGTTGATATCCTCGCTCGTTGGGAAGAATTTCAAATATTACAAAGACTGCAAATTTGGGACATTTTTCAGTGTTTTACAGGTTTAATAAATATTTAAACAAATGAAAAAGTAAAGTATTTTGTGTTATTTTGTACAGTGGTCGATCTTTGATTACTGATTGATTAAATAAATCTTTCATTGGCCTTAATCCCATCATGTATGGGGTCGGTCAACGGTATTTGATGATATTGAATTTTGGTTTAGCCGGGAGCTAATAACGAAGCGAGTAGCCGCGACTCGAACCCGGGACCTTTGGTTCGGCACGTTAATAGCTCCGCCTTTAAACCCGTGTGAATTAGTAAAGCATTATTATGACGCCATTGACTAAATTTGGAAATCGTCTTATCGCGTCATTTATTTCTTTAACTAAAATGTCTGGGATAGTAATCTAATTACAACTAGATGTAGATATAAACTAAGAAGCGCACTCTTACGTCTTCGTCATACTAATTAATTAAATTGATCGACGAAAGAAAACCAAACTTTTATTCGTTTTAACTTCAACTATTCAAAATTAAATTCATTTACATAGCGTTACGACAAAATTCGTTTTTGTCCTAAAATTGTTTTTGCTTGTCTTTTCGTTTCTTTACGGTAGGAATTTTAGCCATAGACATTCTGTTAAATCACTGCCGCTACCTATTAATTGTGACAATTATTGAAATTCTACGTATTTAACGCGTATTTACATTACGCGGATGAACTAAGCTAGAAAAAATACGTTAAAAACTATTATGATAGGTTTTCCTTGATAGTTTAATTCCTGTGACCAGATAAATATTTTTTACTTTTAAAAATAAAAGTGATAGTATTTGCAGTTGTTTTATTGGAGCCTCAGAAACAGTTATAGGATAGCTTATTCTGTCATCAGAAATTATTCCTGCGATAAATTACTTAAATGGCCTTATGAAACTATTTAATTTGAAGAACCTCGATGATTTAACAGATTTTAAAAGATGTATTTATGGTTTGGGCTGTTCCATTAAGGATGTTAATTTTTTTTCTTAGAGCGCCGCTGACATTTCAAAGCCTTTCTGTATCATATCGACTGGCACAATCACTCTTGGCGGTTGTATTTGAAACCTTGACACTTATATCAGGTCAAGCATTCTAGTCGCTTGAACATCGGTTCCGGATTCAAGGAATAGTTTATTGTTTCAAACGAATGCGGTTATCCATTAACATCAAGAAACGCGTAAACGATATGCAGATTTCTGCTTGAATTCGCCCATTAATAACTGCCGGAGAAGTTAATACAATATTGTGTGGAAAAGTCGCATTATGCTGAGAATGAAGACATATAGATAACTACCTACATTTTTGCCGAGAAGTATTTTTAATAATGATGATGAGGATGATGATGATGACGATGATAATAATAATATTTAAATATATACATTTTCAAGTTAAAATAAAAGAATTACAATAATAACGTATTTTTTATAAAAGTATCATAGTAAAACTATGCTAGGTTTTTCGGCGGGTTTCCAGTTGGATATATTATACAACTCAGTTTTACAGTGAACTTCAAATTAAAAAATAAACTCAATATACAAATATACATAGGGATATTAAAATTAACACTTTTAACGATGACAATAAATGCTCACGACATGAGTACCAATTTGGACAAATGGCAAATACGGTCCTACGATCAACGGACAAATTTGCTGTCCAAAGACTTTTTCCGTGGAGAGAAGAAGTAAGGAAAAGGCACGTGTGGAGAGATGAGCGGAAAGCTCTTAGAGGAACAGTCTTAAGTCGTAGAGAGAGCAGGTGAGGAGCGATGGGCGCTAAGAGGTTAAGCGAAGAGGCTAAACAAAGGGAAATCGAAGGTGAGACGTAACAAAAAGAGAAGACTCAAAAATGGTTCTTCGCTCTAACAGTCGGNAATATTGTTTGGTATTCCTCTTTATTATATTATTTCATAATTAATATGAAAATAAGCAAATACTTTGAGATCAGCACTTTTTATTAATATGTGATGTTTTTTCAACAGTTGAACATCCATAGCATAAAATTTTTAATACCCTTTTTGAGTAGTACCAATTTTCAATATAGTTGTTTATTTATTATTTATTATTAAAACGACAACAACAACCAACCAAACGGAAATCACACTCACACAAACCCCAAGTAAACCCACCCACCTAATAGAAATATCAGTACCAATTTCCATAAACTTACAAAAGAAGTATGCATGGAAATTACAGAAATACCACACACCCAAAGAGGAAATAAAGCAAATGTGGCATCAAGAATCAGTGACAATAGTTCCTATTATTCTATCATCTTCCATTCAATCAAGCAACTTTTATCAAATGATGTTGACAAAGCTGTTCACCAGCAGTAAACTCATTAATTTCCGTTATTTCATATTCACCTTTAGTATTTTTATTGCTATTTTGATACTTTGTTTTATAACCGTATTATTTGCATTTCATAGCGTTCTTTTACTGTTTATTTTTTATGGACATTGATTTCTAGCATGTCTGTGAAATTATGTATATTTACTATTTTGTTTGTTTTTCAGATGTGATTTCACTTACCTTTCCCATCAAACATAGTTAGCTCTCAGTTGGTTTGGTTGGTTGGTTTCTCAAGTTCATCACACTTCCTTTCTTGTGTTGGTGTTTTCCTGCTGTGGTATATTTTTCCTTAGTTCTACTTTGGGTTATTAAATTCACAAAGTGGTTTTCTTGCGCAATATTTCAAGTCATCTCTTTTATATTTCTTGTGAAGAAGGGTTGGACGAGAAGAGAGTTGGTACTCTCTATCACTAGCAGGTAATTTACCAATAGCAATGCACAGCAGCATAAGGGACATACAATTGCCTCCAAAAATATATATTTGATTCCAAAAATCTGTAACTCTAGATACCTTCTCCATCGCAAAAGATTCTTTAAGTCATTAATCATCAGAAATAATTAACACAACTCATTTAAGAAAAATGTATAGTGACATGAGAATTGGCGAAGACTAGAACGAGTACCACGAAAAGTGAAGAAAAAATATTATGACTTCTTTAATGGTAACAGAAAGACCCTAATTACATCCACTATTAATTATTATTTTCGAAAAAAAATTCTTAACAGAAAAATCTGACCATCCGGGACTCGAACCCAGGAATTTTGGTGAGAGCGCCAACTACTCCGCCACGTCTGGTATCCTTTCGGAAGGTGGAGTAACACGGCTGGCTGACGGAATTCTAAGCGGTGGTCATGACCTTTATCCGCCCTCGTTTGGTTTTGATGAAAATTGCACTCGTATGTGCAGTTTAGAGCTGTATTGGCTAAGGCGCGCAGAAAACTTGCGAAGTTTATGTCGAAGTAGGAAAGGGTTGATAAGTGAAACACGGAATCGCATCAAGACGGCGCCTAGCGATAACGACATATTATACGACGCATTAAAATATGCGATAGATACTTTGTAACGCTTTTTTATCTCTTTATTTGTTACGCACTCCAGATGAATACCTACAGTAGGAGTGATGACACATCTCCGGCCATTTTTCTCGCAGTGCAGTTCCGGGTTTAACGATCGTATATTAAATGCATTCTCACTTCCTCATCGGTGGCATATTTAGAAAATATCTCCTCCGATACGCTGTTAATCTTCTGAGGTGATTCTCTCCGTCCATAATGTATTGATGATGTAGGTTCGTAAGTTTCTGCGGCTATTGGTTGTTCTCAGCATGATGATTCCGGGTTCTACCGCGTTGGTAGTACCTGGTAGCGACGACGTTTCGCCTTCTTACAGTAGGCTTCTTCAGGTCCAGTGATATGAGAATCAATAGAGATACTCAAAACACCAAAAAACATGAATAGAGAGGGTGGATACTCTCATGAATAGAGAGGGTGAACACTCCTGGAAAGATGTCATCCGAGCAATCACGGAACGACAGCGAAATGACCAATCATGAAACGGCAAACATAGTAACTGTCCTATATAAGGACGACCAAAGGCGATGTCACTCAAGTTCGACCTGAAGAAGCCACTAACTGCAACGTAGGCGGAACGTCGTCTCTACCACCGACGCAGTGGAACCCAGAATCATTATGAGTACTATGTTGAGGATGATTACGCTACCGATTGGACGTTTGCCATCGCAAAGTTAATGTTATTGCGGAAGCTTCCGTAGAGGGAGTACGTTATCATGTTTATTATATCTAGTTACGATATTAGAGTTTGGAAATCGAGTAAGAGATAATTACTCTAAAATGGGAACATTTTATTCCGTCGCGGAATTGCTTGCTTCCTCTCGACACATTTCCACCATTTACTCATCTTACTAGCAAAGTTGTACCTGGAAGGACTTCCAAATCATTTTTTTGAGACGATTTTTACATTGGATCTCTGAGATCTCCAGATTATATATCCGATGTTAAGCCATATACTTCAGATGTAATCTGGAGGTCTCTTAGATCCAATGTAAAAATTATTATAGAGATGTGAGACAAAGTGCATTGATAGGGAAAGGGGGTGTAACAAAGCACGGAAGAACCGTGCGGCTGAAACCCGAGGAATAAAAAGTGTGAAAAATTGCGACCGGACTTGGAGTCGAACCCAGGTCTCCTACTTTCCGGGCTGGCATTCAAACCGCTGAATTTCCATGCCGCGCCACCGCGTACATTGACACAGCATGGTAGTTCAGAGGTAAAATACCTGCCTGGAAAGTGGGAGACCTAGGTTCAAGTCCCAGTCATGTTGCAATTTTTCACACCTGTGATTCCTTAACTACATTGTTACTATGAGGCCCCACGTAAACAATTCACAACGCCGAGAAAGCTCGGCTTCGAACCCAGGAGCCCAAGATACGTGTTCATAAGTAATGCACTTAAAGTACGTTTTCATGACTTGTAGAGTTCGTTTCTTTTAAACAGTTAATTTACAAATAATGGTCCTTCGAAATCGAGATGTAAAAAAGAAAGGAAAATGGTTATAGTTTTTTTATTTTAGTCGTGAAATATTGATATAGTTTCGAAGTTACGATTATTTTGATAAAATATACGGAAAACTTGGAAAATGTTGTAGTTGTAAACAATTCATTCCCTTCACGACTCAGGCGATCGTGAGTCGCACGAGGATTGCAGGTCTATTTAGAATTAATGGTAGGAAAACTAACGACATTATTTATGTAGAGGGGGCAATTTTCTGGGATTCTACCAGTATGCAACCTACGATTTACAAATCGCAGGAACAATCATACGGCCATGTAGGAATGTTTCTTAAACTACCTGATTTATCAGTGGAATTTCTCTGTTGGTGAGTCGCGATCGGTGAAGATGTATTATAATGGTGATAAAGAAAAGCTATTTGGGAGACTAAAGTCATTTTAATTCAAATGTGGTTGTAATGCTGTGAGTTTACGTAAATCTCACTAACTACATAATGTTCAAGGTAATCGAGTGTTTAAGTTATCGGAATTCTGCTCAAATTGTTAGCTTAAAACCTACCCTGATCAGTGTTATTTTTAATTTAGGTTATTAATATGTTGCGTCAAGATTTATAATAGACTTAAAATTCAATTTTTACGACACAGAATCAGGAGTAACTTTGTGGTAATGATTAACGTTAAAAAATTTCATTTTAACTTCATTTTCAACGTTAAACTTCATTTTTACTTAACCACAATCTTGTGGTTTAGTAAAAGTTTTGTTAAAATTAAGTTTTTTCAATTTTTACTTTTACGATACCCTATGTATGATTCCAAGCTCAATTTTTTTGTCATACAAGTATATGCTTGGAATTCGAAAGGTGAATTAATGTTTAGAAGATAATAGTTAGATAATAATAGATAGTAATGTTTTCTTCATAATTTAGGGCTAATAGGTGAAGATGACAACATTTTTATGAACGATGATTTCGTTTTTATAATTGATAAAGAGTCGGTTGATACATTTAATTCTGAGCATTTTTATTCGAAATTTATCCAATATCAACCGAGCCCCTTACAAGTCACAAATATATTGATTTATCCTAGACACCATCAAAAAATGAAACCGTCATGCTTAAGAGGACTAGATGTAATAATAACTAATATCTCAATCAGCTTTAACATTTTCTCCAATATCTTTATATGGAGAAATGAATTAGTATGGTGTGACAAATTATCTTCGCAGTTTAAGATGGAATAAGAAAAACCCGCGTTGCGGGAAAACGCCAACTGGGTAAGGGAATGAAAAATAAATCCAATGCTATCATTTTCTAATGTAGTTTGGAAATTCGGAAACCAATGAGCTAATATACTTTTTATCGGTAAGAACCTAGAAAACCACCACAAGAGAAGGTAAGATCTTCACAAAAATACACAATCATTGTATTTCTTGTTAAAGAATATGTATGTCCGATGATGGTAAATCTTTTTAGGAAGAAGGTAGTATTGCCTCCTCAGACCGTTTTCTAAAGTTTAATTTAAACAGAAAAGAGAATTGAATTTATGATTTATTTTCTATATTTTGTGAGGTGGATGTGTCAG
Organism: Ladona fulva; assembly: GCA_000376725.2. Taxonomy (NCBI): domain Eukaryota; kingdom Metazoa; phylum Arthropoda; class Insecta; order Odonata; family Libellulidae; genus Ladona; species Ladona fulva. Next base: position 909,112 of record KZ308292.1, on the reverse strand, counting down.
TCCTTCTTTTGAAAATTCACGTTGCATTAGAACATCTGTCTTTAAAGTATTCAGCCCGAAGGTCGGTTTGGACCACATCACTATCTCCCATCAGTTAAAAAGAGCTAGGAGAGGGAAATGTGGCTTACTAGGCAAGATTAGGAGTTTGTTCTAGCTTTCCTCACTGAGCTAGAATGCTATAAGCAGAACAAGACCACGTCAGTGAAGCACAATGACTCTATGAGTAACACTTTTCGTAACATTGCATAAGGAGAAATCTTAATTAATGCTATTATTCAGCGTAATTTATACCTCAGTAGCTTTCATATTATCACAGCCAGGAACAAACTGAGACAAAAGTATATAAAAAAATACATTTTTCTCGATCCCGTACAAAAAGACAAATGAAAATTTATTCATCAGAATATGGTAGCAGGACCCCTTAGAACATCACCGAGAGGGAAATACTTTCTTTAGTTTACAATCTCAAATAATAATAAAAAACTCTCCTATTTGCTTTGAATGCTCCTCATTCTCATCTTTCTCGCCTTGAGTTAAGATATAATTCATACATTTTTATTTACCTTCGCACAGATCAAGCACGTATTAAGAATCGTTCATGGTAATGTCAGTAAACAATTTTAAATACCTCGTATTATTTGAATGTACTTGAATGTGTATGCCCTTCAATAAGGATAGTTATGTCTTCTTTGATGTAAAATTTATGCATGCTTACACTTTGTTTTAATTTATGCATATGACTGCTTATCTCTCTTATTGTTTGTGTAATGTTTCACTTAGGAGGCTATTTACAGGGAACTATAAAAATTATTATCGTATTATATTTTTCATATGTATTAGTATAAAATCAGTTATATTTTGCTATACCTTTTTATTTAAATTCATTGAGCTTATATGTTGGGGTAATTCAAGATATGCGATATTAACAGTAGTCAAAGAATTTAGAATTTAAGCGAAATTAAAATTTCTGGATGTAGTCGTGATTGAGCTTAAGCCAAGTTCAATCATTTCCGTCCATCTAATGATTTATCTGAAAAGTATTACAAGAAAAGGGGAATTGGGAACGTAAGAGAATTAAATCGATTGAAATATTCTTCTTCCTTTGAATGATCAAAAAAGGAAGTACTAATCATATTAACAAATATGAGCTCAATACAAACCGAGATTAATACATTATTTTTGATACGTATGGTATTTAATTTTGCTAGCTAATCTGCAGTGATTGAGAGTTCGTAATGACAGCGGTAGTTTTAAATTTATAGGGAAGAAGCACCTGCTCAGACACGACTTCTGTTGCACGCTTAGTGTTATGACTTTCATAATCCTGCTCATTTAAAAATTCTTCTTCGATCCTAATAGAAAATTATTAAATATTTTTTGATTTTTCAATCTTAACAGTGAGAGAAATAAGCTATTTCTCACATTTATTCAATCGGAGACAGTTTGAGGAATAGATCGGCAAAAGACGACGTTACGATTATGCAACAAAAGGAAATTCATTAATGATTAAAATAATTATGCTAAGCTTAGGTTTCACAAATTTCTATGAAACGATAGCATAGTCATTTTAACCCTTAAGTAATGGAGATTCACAAAATCACGGCTGATTACATCGATTTTATAATGAAATGGAAATTCCTTAATTTGGATTGATGAATTATGTGAATAACGTTTGCGAGATAATGCAGTGACGTCATTCTTCTGTTCAGTTTGGATCAGAAAGGAGATTAGGGATTCAGTTCTTACCTTTAAAAGAATAATTATGATTTTTCGATGAGGAAATACTTTGGCGACTTTTGTGTACTTTTCTAAGTTTGTCGGTTTTATTATTCGGCGTTTCAGTTTTCCTCATTTCCTATCGCTAACATCGGCCATGAATTCCAATCCATTCCTGACAACATAGTTATTCACTATCTCTAGTTATAGGCCTTATCTGCGGCAAAGGATTTCTTCCTTTTCTCTGCAATTGTTCCCTCTTCCTCCAGAAGAGAAGACTCCATTCGGAAGAATTTCGAATTTTATGGTAGGTGAGGAAAACTTTCTGCATTATCCATTGAATGTTGTTACACATCTTTAGAACACACATAATTACATGAGTTTTATTGGTAAACATAGTTAAAAAATGACGATTTCGATATCTCATATTTCGTGTTCCATATTTGTTGCAGAATTAGTTCGACGAAGGCCACAAATAACCACAAAACAGTGGCTTGTCTCACTTTGTTTTTGTGTTAGAATTTCGTCATTTTCTATATTGGGAACGGAATATTTCGCCATCACTAATTGTGGATGCTAAAGAAGTTGTCTACCCTTATCATACTCCATTCAATGTACAGCCCTTGATTTCAAAGTTCGTTTTATATTATTTTCAGTTATTTCTTTCGGGACCATGATTTTTTTTATTTTTAACCTTAGTTTTCGTACGAAATGCCTTCTTAGTTTTGGAAAATTGTGCTAGTTTTGTACAATATTCGTTAGATATAGATTTCTCCAGCTTCCGTCGTTTCGCATTCGAATGTCAATCGCTAAGATGAAGCAACTAACATCAATTTTTATTCTCATCCTCACCGGCCAGTTTTAGTCTCATATTTACAACCCTTTATTACCGCAATTCAATTTTCTATTCGTCCTTTATTTTCACCTGAGAAATGTGGAGTAATCCGATCATTGGTGAGAATAAGGCTCACGCCTTGTCGGCGGTCAACATTTATCGCTTTCCACTTCGGATGAAGATTTCCGCCAATCATACGATTAACATTAGCAATCTGCCCTCTGGAGCGGTCAACAAAAAGTAGCAGCGGGCCCCGAGTTAACCTTGGAAATCCTTCGCTGGCGACGCAATACCCGAACCTGGAAAGGGATCGAAAAGCGGCTGCTGGAAAAATGCCCCTCCCGCTCGGGAATTCGCCCTTGGTGTACAGTATCGCAGGTGAGACGTGCGTGGGAGAGAGATGAAGCGTTAAGGAGCATTCAGCGTGACTCTAGCTAGAAACACGCGGTTGCGTCACCGGGTCGCTCGGTGTCGGCCATTGCATCGGCAGAGGAGTGAACGGCCGAGGAGGGAGAAAAGGGGGGGGTCATTGTTTGCCAGCCCCTCTTCGCGGCGGAGAGGGCCTTGCCCCCCGTGGGGCCTTGCACCCTCCAAGCGAGAATACTTGCCTCGTCTGCGTCGTAATATCCTCGGATGGAGATCGTTAAACAGTCTATGTGCACGTAATTAGGCGCGGTTGGCGTTACAGGTGGTGGGTGGCAGGGGGTGCGGGGCAAGGGGTGCGGGGCAGGCTTTCTTTTAAGCAGGAAGCCTGAATGTGAGGGCTTTTTGTGGGCGTAGGTGAGAGGTGCGGGACCTGCTACCCTCAGGCCATATTCAGCCTTTTCGCGCATTCAGCGAGACCTTTTCTTCAATCATTCCTAACTTTTCAGGCAATTCATAGATTTCATTTGTAAGTCTCATTAACTGCGTCGAATTAAAATCGAATGCAGAGTTCTCATGTATTTTATACTGGGCGATCAAATTAATTTTCGCAGTCCAGTTTTGCATATTTACTCTTCGAAAACAGGCATGCGCGGCCTTGTAATTTCTCATCCGGCCTAATGTTTTCATGTGCGGTCTTCTGAAGAAACAAGGTTTTCCTACGACAGATGTAGTTGTAAACCGAGTGTCTCTTCTGAAGTCCTGCGAACTCAATCCAAAAAGAGATATGGGATTTTTGGACTGGGACGTAGGTATACTCCCTGTCAATATTCGTGGCTTTAGGCAGGGCCACTCCAGGGTGCAAGAATTTATGAATATGGATTTCCATAGTTATATGGACTCTCGACACGAAAAATTGGAAGTAGGAAATGTTATAGTGCATACAAATGAGAAGCTAAACACCAATGCGTCATTAAATTTACGCAAATATCCTCTATAATGTATTTGTCGGCAGTTTATACAGTAAACAGGACTTCCAGAGGGTGCCAAAGTAATAGGAATAGATACTTGAATATTCAAAATCTGTATAAAATCTACGCATGAAGAACTGAGACTTGGAACATTTTTGGTTTTCCGTAAGAATTATGAGATGCGAATCGAACTTGTGATGACCTATGTATTCCTAATAAGCATCGATACTGTTAAGCTTGATTTTTTCAACTGATGTAGCACTTACCGACAATAGCAATTGCCAACGATGACGAACTTAAAATGTGAGTCGAAATTAAGAAAGAAGACTTGCACGTGAGGAAATATGTTTTTTCTCAATGCTTTCCATTTCTGTACACCATTTTTACCAGAAAATCTTTCGATATCCTGTGGCCGGAGTCCTATGGGTGAGAGGGGTGCATGGCACCCGGGCGGCGGCATCTGAAGGGAGGCAACAGAAGAGTAGACAACCATTATTAATATTACAACAACATTATCTGTTGATTTATGTGTTAAACTCACCAGTTACCTTGGAAAGATTATAATGTTTAATTAAAGATTGGCGAAAGAGGAAAGAATTATTGATAACTGAAGATAACAAAGGAATATTTGAGCAGTGAATTTAATCGAAAAATTGGAATCAATAAAAGATTTTCTGTTACCAAGAATAAATACTCCTTATGTTTTGGAATATATATTTACTAGAGATGTGATCGGAGTATTTCCGAATTTTCAAATAGTTTTGCGTGTATTATTGACACTTCCGGAGACTATTGCTGCTAAGATAATGATATTTAAATGAAATGTGAACTATTAACTCAGAATGACCATTCACTATTTCAGCATACGGATTATGCATTATTAATTGTTACTTATGTTTTGTGACCAATGTAAGCCGGGGAACGAAGTCATAAAACAATGGTTTTTCAAAGTCTTACGAAATAATTTGTACCTGCGAATCAGGAAATGTATGGTTTTGGTATTTAATTTTTAGGGGCGGCATATTGTTCGCACTCGGGCGGCAGACAGGCCGTGCGCGACTCTGCATGCGGCGTATGATTTGTAAGCATTACGAACGGGATAACCGAAAATGCTTTACTTTTCCTTGTCATTGATTGAGGTTGCCTTAACGTAATTATCTGTAAATGTTTTTGGAGTACATTATGCTTACCTGAATGCAAATTTAGTCTCAAGTTTGAGTCACCTGCTCCTTGTTTTCTGTCACCTGTTGCTTCTGAACCTCTGTTACGATATGAATTAATGTGCCTCCATTCAAAGTTCTTGACAACGTAATATACGAAATGTGTAACTCTTGCAATGCATTGGAATTTGAGTGAGAAAACAACTGCAACTTTGAACGATACGGATGCGTTTCATAAAATTGCAAGAAATCACAGACAATCTTGGGTAGACATTTTCCGTAAATTATAACATGTATGGAGGTATATTCTTCAGCCAAATCTACTTTTTCTTCATTCGAAAGTAGGATTTCAACGATGATGTCCTGGTCGATGTGAATTTCACCAGCTCTCTCAGGTTTGAGCACGCTACGAAGGCATTCTTGAATTCGTCGAAGGTTACATATTTTTATTTATTTTGAGCGACGATTAACATGAACTTTTTCCTTCCAATTAGCATTTTTAATTTTCAGGAAACATTCGTAGAAGTGTTTCTTGCAGTCTTCACCACAAGTCATTAACTCTTCTTTTATAATATGCGACTTTTAGCGAATGGATCTAAACATTTCCTAATCTCACAGCGACACTATTATTACGATGATTATCTCGAAAAAATGGTTGTATAGTTTCTTAATTTTGATATCCATTTATAGGTATTTATTTCTGCTCAGAGCCGTGCCCAGCCTATCTTCCGCCCGGGTGCAAATGTAATTTGCCATCCCTTCAAATTAAACACCAAAACCTTACTTTTGCAGGTAGAAAGTATTGTAAATCACATTGGGTAAACATTGCTTTATGGCTTAGTTTCCCAGCTTACGTTGGTTACAAATTATTAGTAACAATTAATCAAGTATAATCCGTATTTTGACATAGTAAATTGTTATTATGAGTTATTAGTTCACATTGTTTCCGAATATCATTATCATAAGAATGCTCATAACTTAAAATGGTATGTAGAAAAACTATTTTTCGCAACTAATATGTTTCCAATAAAAATCGTATGGCAATATAATAATCACATATTGAGGGAATGAAGACAAATAACATTAAATATTTAACTTAAAAAACGTACATTGCGAGATCTCATTACCGCAAAATCATGTGCAATACAATGAAAAACACGCTTATCACTAATTTCATTCTCTTTGCTCATGAGAGCCAAATATTTTTAAAACTATCCTGGCTCCTTGATGAATACAAATGGTTCATCGTCAGTTTGAGTTTTGAGAATGTTATCTTCCCAACAGCAACAGTCACCGGGAGGGTCAATAAAACACGCAAAGCTATCTGCAAATCAGGAAAGACTCATGATCAAATCTCTAGTGAAGATATGTTCCAAAACCCGAATAGGATTTATTATTGCTACCAGCAAATCTTTTATTTATTCCAATTCTTCGATTAAATCCACTGCACAAATATTTCTTTCTCGTCTTGAGTTTTCCGTAATTCTTTCCTCTAAATGTTCGCCAATCTTTAATTAAACATTATAATCTTTCCAAGATAACTGGTGAGTATAACACAGAAAACAACAAATAATGTTGTTGTAATATTAATAATGGTTGGCTACTCTTCTGTTGGCTCCCTTCAGATGCCGCCGCCCGGGTGCGGTGCACCCCTCTGGTGCGGTGCACTCCTTGCACTCATATGACGGCGCGGCTGTTTCTTCTCTTACATCGCTCATCGCTGTAGAAACACGTTACGTCTGCCGATTGTTTTGAAAGAAGTAAGGTTTTCTCTGATTACAAATCACACCAGATTATTTTTACTGCTTATGTAATGCAGTGATTTCAATGGAGCTTTCTCATGGAAGGTTAAATTTATATTTCCCTTTCTTTTCATAACTTTGCTATTGCGTCATTCAAGGCCAAGTCTGGTAAGAAATCGATCTTCTCCTTTAAAATCGAAAGAATATTTCTGGTTGGACTAATTTTCGTATGCCATCGATCTTCATTTAGGAACCACGTAATGCGTTGAGTTTTCAAAATGTTGGGATTCGATTTTCTGGAGCATTTGCAAGCAGAAGCTGTGCCAGAAATTTTTACATAGTGACTTACGTGACTAAATACGCGGTATCGTGATTCCCGTACTCAGTGAGTGCGATTTTCGAGACCAGACGACAAAGAGATTTCGCAAGACTTTAGTGAGAAAGAATAGCTGTTACTGGTCTCTTTTTCCAGATAGAATGAAGCATAGGCTTAGCCTAGGAAGTGGTTTTTGGAGTTCAACCCCCCTCGACAGGAGCAGAGCCAACAAAAATTGAAAGCATGCGAGAGGATGGCTTCTTGCAGTTACGAGTAATTATCTCGTATACCATAAAAACACCGCAGGAGATCCACAGGGTACACGCGTTAAAATAAATCAGTTTCTATTTTCTTTAGATTTTGGGTGGAAGTATTCCTGCCCCTGGATTGTAGGCAACGTAAGTTTTAAACTTTGGCTCTAAACTCCCCCATGGACAAATCCTGGCTACACCCCTGATATAAGAAATACCAATCAGGTAGCTAATTGGGGAATCCGGTGTGTCTACATCCCCAGACATACGCCATGTATGGGCGGCTCGCGGGGTAAAAGCGTTATTTTACGTCTCAGTTCCAGTGGATGGACAATTCAGTGAAACCTCAGCAAAGGAAGATAATTCGCTCCATATACGTCAGCTGAAATACTAATTCTAATTTTTTTCCGAATCCTGGCGTACACGTAAACACCGCCAATGCATTTCCTTGCTTTAATCTGATAACGACCAGTAATCACCTTTCCCTTCCTTTTTATGAACACATTTCAATTTTTTGTGCAGCGTACTCGATATCCACCGATACAATCACTACTCGAGCGGGCATTCGTCAACCTGGTCCTAAAATTCATTAATTATAAACTGGATAAACAAGGCCAATAGTTAGCCGAGATATCCTTGGATACGTGATTTTTACTTTAGACGTTCGGAATATATGCCCTTTCGTCCTTATTTAGACGAACTGAAAATTGTCTGTTTTGGAAAGAACTGACTAATGCTTCAATATTTTCGAAAACAGTAGTATTTAACATGAACCATTAACGAAGAATCAGCTTTTAATGATTGAATCGAATAATGAATGGTTTGTGGACAGCTAGAATTATAAATCCACGGAAAATGAGGAAGTTTGGGAGAAATGAAAATGTTACTCCGATAGAATGGATGAGGTTCGAGCACTGAAGTTGATATATACACCTGATGGAGTAGTTATCGACTCATGAAAAGATGGACTGTCACAAATGGCAGTTTCCCAGTACCTTAAAGTAAAGAAAAAGTACATAGAAAACTCCTCATTTAAAAGTAGGAAAGGATTTTTAGTCATATTTTATGACATCGTATAACAATATAAATCATCTGTGAAAGCTTCTGGCAAGAAATAAAAAAAATAAGCTATGGATTGAATAATTTACAATTTATTTTATACGTCCCGAGTTTGAGTCCCGGTTACCCGGAATTCTTTTGTGGGATGGATGTCGGTGTTCGTTCTTTGTTGTGTACCTTACAGTAATTTTTCCCATTATTAGGTTTATTTCCATCAATGGGTCTATTATTCCTGATTTAATTCTCTTAGTTCAAGTACCAACCTTCAAATTTTATTCATCTTCGATTATTTTCTGAGATATTATGCATCAGTAAAACTTTTATTAAAGAGGCAGCTAGCTTCTGTACAACAGCGGTTAGAAATTTCTAAAATTAATTTCTTTTTTTTGATAACTTCTGTGACTTGATGATAATGTTGCAATGTAACTCACTGTCACTTTTATTACTTTCCTGATTCCCAAAGCCAAACCANTCTAATTTAATAAATAATAATAATCACATCAGATATAAATCTAATTTAATAAATAATAATAATCACATCAGATATAAATCTAATTTAATAAATAATAATAATCACATCAGATATAAATCTAATTTAATAAATAATAATAATCACATCAGATATAAATCTAATTTAATAAATAATAATAATCACATCAGATATAAATCTAATTTAATAAATAATAATAATCACATCAGATATAAATCTAATTTAATAAATAATAATAATCACATCAGATATAAATCTAATTTAATAAATAATAATAATCACATCAGATATAAATCTAATTTAATAAATAATAATAATCACATCAGATATAAATCTAATTTAATAAATAATAATAATCACATCAGATATAAATCTAATTTAATAAATAATAATAATCACATCAGATATAAATCTAATTTAATAAATAATAATAATCACATCAGATATAAATCTAATTTAATAAATAATAATAATCACATCAGATATAAATCTAATTTAATAAATAATAATAATCACATCAGATATAAATCTAATTTAATAAATAATAATAATCACATCAGATATAAATCTAATTTAATAAATAATAATAATCACATCAGATATAAATCTAATTTAATAAATAATAATAATCACATCAGATATAAATCTAATTTAATAAATAATAATAATCACATCAGATATAAATCTAATTTAATAAATAATAATAATCACATCAGATATAAATCTAATTTAATAAATAATAATAATCACATCAGATATAAATCTAATTTAATAAATAATAATAATCACATCAGATATAAATCTAATTTAATAAATAATAATAATCACATCAGATATAAATCTAATTTAATAAATAATAATAATCACATCAGATATAAATCTAATTTAATAAATAATAATAATCACATCAGATATAAATCTAACTTAATAATCTCTAAATTATGATTCTTAAATTTTTATTGGTCGAATAAAAATCACAACTATCATATCATGGGGAGGAAGCCTCTGGACAAAGAAGTGCAAGTGAAATAATTTTCAGTTCCTTAATAAACCAACAAGGATACGAGTAAATTATTCAATTTTCGTTCATCGTTTTTCCTAACAAAACTCTCAAGAGATTCTGTACGCACCTCTTTCCGACATAGCACTGAATTCGCTCTCTCCGTAGCATCATTTTGTAGATCCTGAGTACAGTTTTTCTTTGTAATTAAGGAAGTATCTCAGATGACGAAACTACTTGTTCTGTCAGAAATTTTTTTATCCATATTCACTCTATAATCTTCTAGTCCAACCTTAAGAGCAAATAACCCATTCCAGTAATTATCAATCGCATTTACATTTAAGAATCGAGTTAGTTCTCAATCATATTACCTCTTGGTATAAGGAATTGCCTTCATCACTTAGGGTCATAAATAGCAATGCTGATAAAAATTTTGATTCCGCGTCGCGGATAGCACTGCCATCTGCAAATACATTGGTCATCCTTCCTTTATTAACCGCTTCCTACGCTCTTTCCATTAGTTCGCTCGAAATGGTAAATACAGCTGACGATAATGGCGTACCTTATCATTCTCTCCTACTTGGTAACGCCTTATCTGCTTTCATTCCTTTTCCTGCAAGAATCTTTTTAATGGAAATAGTGATTCAATTTACTCGTTATTTCCCTCCTTTTGATAATTTAGGTGTATATTTATGCAATTTTTATTGGAATAGACTCTTTAATATTTAATTTTCCATGTTTTTTTAGTTTCAAAATTATTTCCCAAAGGTTTAGAGTTTTTATTTGGATACTTTTATCGTTCCCTTGCGAAACAAAATCTACTACATTTTCAATATTTTTTTAAACACGAAGAAATAAATCTTCCTCTTTAAAGAACAAGTTTACCTTTGTAGCACATTAGATTATTTCTGTAGAATGGCTTAGCAGTTTTAGTTTCAAAAGGAAACATATATCGATTTCTTCTAAGATTTATATATAGTAGTAACTTCGTCTAATATTGTATCATTCCTTTAGAATTAAGAAGAAAAATATCGCTTCTTTTAAAATCGAATGCAATTAACATTTCAAAGCTATAAGAAATACCTCCTTATAATTTGGTTGCAAATTATTCATCCCGGTCTCCCCCCGTTCTAAAAAATGAATGCTAAAACTATGTCCCTACATTATCTTCTCATTAGCATCAATTATCCCTAAGCTCAACTACCGCATTTCCCAAGGACTCTCGTTAAATAAATATCAAAGAATTTGCATATGGACCTTGTCACTTGATTCTTTTGTAGAATAACGCGTAAATAAAATTCCGTATTTGAGCAAATAGTCTGTTAAATAAAACAAGTGGCCGTGTAGCTCGATGAAGATGTTTAATCTCTTATGAAAATAGTGCGCGCGAGTGTATGATTACTTAGAGTGAGTCAAGCCATGATTCTCCTATTCTTCGTCTCCATAATGTCCGTGCATGCGGAGTTACGAAATCCTTACTTGAGTCACGAAGAATGTAGCCCATCAAAAGTGGCGCTTCCGCAAAAAATGCCTCTTACAGAGCGTTGCTTAACGAAGTCGATGATGGAAGAAGATTAGTTTCCCTTCGCAATGAAGTTAATCGTAGAGTTTTGAAGTCGTCCGTGCCACTCGATTGATACATAACAGACGATGATCACTTCCACGGAGAGTGCGTGACTTTGGTGGCCAATTGCTGAAGGAGTTGTTTGAAAGTGTCTCAACCAGTGGATGTTGCTCACTCGATGGTGTGACAGATACTTCGGGTCACCTATTTCACATTTTCCATTCACACGTATTTAAAATGCGGTGACATTGCAGTATACGCGATCCACACAAACTTACACAAACGTATCCATCCCGGATGAAATAATAATGCAGGAATCAATATTTCTGTAGGAAACTGGATCCTGTTCAATAACTCTGAATGATTCAATACGCGACTAGTTTCGACAATGCTTGAAACTGCATTTCGAAACTAGTTGCATGTATTATTTTCTGCTGTAGATCATTCGACATTATGAAACAGAACGTAGTGTCCTGGTGAAATATCTATTTCTGTACATTTATTTCCTTAGATAATCTGCCTATACGTCAATGCCTTTTAGAAAAAATCATCAAACTGATAATTTTTTTGATGTTCATAATTTTTGTGAATGGTAAAAACTATATCGATGACAATTTCCTTGCGGTAATTGGTAGATTTTTACGTGTAGAACAAAAACATTTATATTTTCTAAACATTCCTAATTGTATTTCCCATTTTATATTGAATCTAAATAAAAAAATGTAATGAGTTTATTTTGAGTATTTAGTTCCCACAAAAGCCAAAACAAAACTATTTTTAAGAGGAATATATTTAAATATATGGTTAAATGTACAATTTAAGTTTATTAATTTGCATTTTGGAAGAGTTTCGTTGATTATGAATGGTATTTTGCAGAGTGGGAGATGACATGGTGCCTCTTTTATGGTTAATTTTGTGGATAATTATTACGGTAATGATCTGTATCTTTAGTCTAATTGATTATGTGGAGATTTGCTGTACGCGGAGGAGTCCTAAATGTTGTACAGCAGTTTAATGAGATATTTTATGCTGTAAATAATGTGACAAGTTATTACCTGATTTTTGTAATAAAATAATAATGATTTACCGAATAAATGTTCAAACTCGTGCGTTGGATTCACGCATTTCAGTTGTGAGTTATCTGTAATGTACCTAAAGAAAAGATGCCGTAGCAGTTATCATAATTGCATGATTTACATAATCTCATGTATACTTCGTCTCCAAGGACTTCGAAACCCCATATCTATATAAATTCATGTTTATGCAAGAGGTTGACTGAAAATTGCGGAGATTATTCGACTCATAGTTAGCCATAAATTGATCGGAAGGTCCGTACATAAGTTATCAGTCTGTCAATTGCTCTTATCGAGTAAATGGAGGCGGCATCGACCGATTAGTGCAATATTTATCGAGAATACGAGATTGTACGTAAATTGTTTGCAAAACTGTCGATAAATATGTTTCGATTAGCACACCCTCCGTTTCACATTTAAAACAGGAAGTCGAATGTTCTATTTAGACACCGCCTAGTTATTTGCACTGGAACAATAAAAAATTAATTCGTTGTATTTTTCCAGTCATAGGGACAGGAAAATAATGCGAATTCGAAAATTGTTAAAATCTGACTGATCCTCAATTATAATGTTAGTATTTATTATTGATCGTAATTACTATTAGATTTTCCCGTAGTGCTGAGTTTTTCGGCATCCAGGATTTCTATGACCTGGCGGCGAAAACAATTGGAAATAATTACTAACAGCTGATAATTGAAAAATGAACTTAAAATTTGTAAATTTAAGTATCATTTAACTTATTATGCACAGTTTCGGTTTCTTGATGTGAAGTAAATGTATCTATTTTTAGCCTTGATAGACTCTCGGAAGTCTTATGTCGCTTGGAAGATATTTCTTATAAAAATGACAGTTCCATTATGAGGGCAAAGTCACGAATCCTATTTTGCATTGCTAACACAACACTGCCGACGAAGAAAACATCCACTTTTATCTAACAAAGCTGCGATACATAGATTCATTCGTAAACTATCATTTTATTATTCACGTTCTCGATCCAGCCTCAATTCCTCCACTCACAGCAAAACATTACTCATTGCTTGACCCGTTTGCCCCAGCTTGAGGATAAATACGTAATCGTCAGCTATACAGATAATGAGGCAGGAATAAAAGTCAATATTCAGTTGTGTCAATCATACTCTGCTTTGCTAGACATCTGTGTGCATATTTTTCTTAGCACTGATCTCGTGATACTTGCACGTGACAGAAGAAAAGAGAAGAGGAACGTCTTACCTAAGCATTCACGTTTGTCGTTATCTTAGCGAAATAATACCGCTGTAATGGCAAAATATCGGATATCCGCGGAAAATTTGCAGATTTTGCCGCCTTCAAAGATTTTCTCTTAGCCTCCAGGCCATTGACCGAACTATTACGCTTTTAATAATTTTACCAGAGAATGATTATCGTATGTGTTACGTAACGTCGCGAATGTAGCTTAATTTGCACTCCCTAGTTTTTATTTCTGTTCAGTTGATCATGAGACTAAAAGTAAAACTTTTGTGTATGAGCGTGACATACGTGTTGTAGCATGTTATATGTATGTACTACTTTTACATTAGTACTAGCAGTAAATAATTATAGTAATTCCTACTATGTTAGTAGTAGTAAACTAGTACTACATTACTATTTACTACTACTACAACACAGTTATGTAAATTCACTAATTTTACTCGCTGTCATACCATCCGTAGCTTGAGTGTGCATTACGATTTTAATTAAAAATTATGCTGGTGATGATGGTGGTTCTATCTAATTCCTTCCGTCGTTGGGAGGCAAGAAAATTATTCTGGGAACTTAGTTTACGGGCTGCAACACTCTTGCCAAGAGGGCGTTGTAAGTTTTCTGAGTTTCTTCATTTAAATAACGAAATGAACTTTGAAATTCTACTACACTATTTACAGTATGCAAAATCATTGATGCATTTGCGGAGATTAAAGATAAATGTTTGAAAAATTTCAATCCATACTGGGTGACACAAAAAAACGGCAGCTCAGCTTTGAGAGAACCCTGCTCGTGTTCCAAGCAGCCAACTTTTTATAAAAAAACCTTATAGTTTAATTTTTTCCATCATAAAATACCATTCAACAAAATTTTAATCTGGTATTCATATGAAACTTTAAATTTAGGGCAGAAAACTATTTTCGAAGTTCATGAGTTTTCAGTTTCACTCTAAGGGAAAAAATATCGCAATGTCTACTTCATATCTTCAAAAAATAAACCGTGCAAGCCATTGAGAATTATTTTAGAGGCTTTCCTGAACGACCTGACTACTTGATAGTAATTAATACGCGAATGTTCAAAGCAGAATTTATGAGAAAATATAGAAACTTTTGCTCGTTTATTGGAGAAATATATACTTAAATGTATGTAATATTTTACACTTATTTTCCAGTTAGGATAACCAGTATAGTCCTACCAAGTGTCACGAGGAAAGATTCGTCACATCTCATGTTTGTGAATATATTTTCCGCTGTCCTTCCTCATATGATTTTCCTAGCCCCTACTTAACTTGCGTAATGAATTGGTAAACATTTTTAACGAAAAAGTCACGCTAATACATTGGAAATTCATTCGTTTCGATAACATTTGCTCGGATTTGAAGAAAACCTGAACTATGGGGACAATTATCACGGAATTTATCCAAGTCAGATGGAAAGGCCGTTTGAAAAATCTCTCGCTAAAATGAGGAAAGCATATTTAATGAAGTAAAAAGCTTTTAATGATATACGAGAAATCAAAAGTCATAATTCGAGAGTGAGCGAATGAGAAAATCAAGTTCAGACGAGAAGGAAACATTTAAATAACTGAATCGTGGATGAATTAGCTTGTTGCCTAAGTTAGGAGTAGCTGTGAACAGGTGATAACTTTCGGTTAGGTGTGATTTTAGTCGTATCGGAAAATATAGTCATGTGGTGGAACTCAAAAGGAAATGAAAACCGATGATTTTATGCGTCTTACATGGATGGATGTCAACGATCAGAAAAATGGAAAGCTTTCATGAGGAAAAAAACGGGGTAAATAGTTTTATCCAAATATTCTGGCATCAAAAATGTGTCTTCCTGCATGCTTATTGAGTTCTTTCATAGTATCCCATCGCGTCATATCTAAAAAGAAAAAAATTCAAACGAAGTTTTTAGAATATCGACCGACTACATAAAGAAATTCAAAGGTACCAAACATGTTTTCTTGGGTGTTTCACAAGTTTTCCCTAATAATAGAATCTAATTAATGATCATCTTCTGGCTAATGTGGCATCGAAGAGTTATTCGGAGTGAAATATTAGGTTTTAAATATCAAAATAGCTGTATTTATCTTAAAATTCAACGAGGTATCGAAAGAGATCTTTTCAACCGCGGCAGATTCCTTATTGCGCCTTTGCATCGATGATGATGTTTGGCTTCCGAGTTCATTGACTTTCTTTGAAAGAATATATTTGATGAGCGTTTTTTATTGGAAGTCTCTGGGACATGGATATGTCTATAGTTCGAATACTCTACGAAAATTGACCTCAGGAATGTGTTGAGTGGGTGAAGGACAAATGGATGAAAGAAACACGATCACTTCTCTTTTGAGGTATTAGCTTCTTTTATAGTTTGAAAAAATAATGTTGATGACACAAAGACTCGGCTTACAAATAATACTGTTAACGCTTTTTGGTTAAACAAAAGAAACTTTGGAATTGAGTTTCGGAATCGGCTCAGATTAACGGGTTTGGCAAACGAAATGTTTGGTAATTTCACTCAAACAACGGATGCTCACAAAAATTTGAAATATCTGCAACGTATTTATCAGTGCTTATTCTTGCGTAGCAATGCTGAGCGAATTAGCTTTTTGGCAGAGATCTTATATATTTTATAGTTTGTGAAATTAAATTTAGGCTAACGAAGTTGATTCCGGTACAACGTTTGCTCATTTGGCGAAGTACACTCTTTGACCAAGTAGTCTCTTCCGTAATTCCACACCCTGGTTTTTCTAGATATGCTCCAAACCTTTTATTTTTTATTAATTTCTTTACCGATGCTCCTTCAATAGCCATCATAATCAAATTACGATGAGGACGATAACAACAAACAAGCACAAATATCCATGCCCGAACCTGGATTTGAACCCGGAACCTAAGTGCTACTAGGCTAGCGCTCTAAACCCCAAATTAGGCCGTCTCCACTTCACTCCACTTTTACTTTTGATAAACCATTGGCGGTATCAATGTGTAAATGTGACTTTACGTATCCTGTGAGTGTAAAGGCAAACTACAATACCCAAACCTTCATTTTTCTATAGACATTTCTTCGTGTTTAATCTTTGACCGCTTACTGGTCGCCGCCTATATTCACATCCACTCTTCTCGCTTCAACCTGCTTCTCCATTACTGAGAAAGATGAATGTCATCTTCCGGGTCAAAGTACTTTCAGTAATTTCAGTAAATGTTTGAGGCATAAATGGTAAGTAGGAGGTATGTATAAACATGCTAAGTAAACTATTTGTAATACCGATACTCCTTTTTGATCATCAGAGAGATGGGGAACTCAGCAAAGATACGTAACGAAAAAATCGTGATTCACATACCAAGTTCTGTTTTATACCATATTTCTCAGCGAGAGGATAATGTCATTCGTACGTGTGCCACCCTACAGTCCAAAACGGGTCACGTATGAGGTTCATTGTCTTCTGTCCTCCCCACTTTTCTTTCATAATATTAACCCTTCGCCTTTTATTATCGTTGTTATTGTATATCTCACGTTTTCTCTCGGATGCTTCGTCATGCAAATGGTAACGCGTGCTTCCAATAGAGCGTCAGTGGGTGGGATAAGCGTCGAATCTGTGAGTGCATAAGGGGAGAGTGGTGTTGTGCAAGAGAGTTTTAACAGCTAAGATGAGCGACAACAACTAACGTATTCTTGAATCTTAAATAGGACAGCAGGAACAGCTCCCATGATTACTCACGCTAAAACGTAATTACGAGTTTCCTTTTTTGTATCTGAGGTTAAAGTTTGGTTTTTATGTGACGACGCTAGATCTAACTGGTTTCAGCTTTGGGAGCTTTTAAGTCTGATGAGCGGAATTCAGGGTTCAAAAGGAGACTAAGTGGTGCACTTATCTGATGGAATACCTCAACTCCCCTCTTTTTTTACCTCAATCATACCGGCCTTATTTCCGCGTTACTTATTGTGACAATGTTATATGTCGCAACTTATTCTTCGTCGTTTATGTTTCTTATCTCTAAGATGCTCTCCAAAATATTTTACCATCTTCTAAGTAGTAGTAGTATTGTTAAAAGTGGTTCGATAGCTTAGGTCATTTCGCCCCCACCAGGAGTAGAACCCGGGACCACTTTCACCCATCTTTTAAGTATTTTCTAAGAATTTGTGTGTCATTTTTCCTGTTAGCTATGGTTTACGTTGATGTAATCAACTTCATCGTCTCTCCCTCGTGGGAAATTCGGGTTCTTTTCTCAGCCTTGTACACCACCCGTAGTGATAGATGACCAAAATTGCTCATTTAACGTGGCAATATTTATAATGTGTTATCATCTTATAACTGATTGTGAGTTTTTAGGCAAAGAATCATTTACACACTCCTGTCGCTAATTTCCCTTACAACCAATAAATAAACAAAATACATTATATGAAATTGTCTCTTTTTATATGATGTGCACACTACGTACTTCTCAAAGAAAGAAGCTTTGTCATGCCTGTTTTAATAGGATTAATTTTATGCAAAATTCTTCTTATTGAATGTAATGAATAATTCAAAATACTAACTGATGACAGCTTACAGACCCTTCGTAGGTCTACATCCTTGTCGTGGTGGAAGAACTTAATCCTATGAGATAAAGAGCTAAACAGGATGGAACTTTGTGCCTGGTGAACCTGGTGCCGTCATCCATGCCAGAAAGGTCAGAAGGTATGGGCCATACAAAAGGTAGTCCACGCAGCGTCCGTACAGCAAAGGCGGTTTTGGGGCGGCAATTACGAGTGACACTCTCACTCCAGTTGGTAAGCGTAAAGGTAGAAATGTAGAGGGAAGCAAATAGAGCAAGGGAAGAGTGGTGGAAGGGACAATGCAATAAAATAGAGAAGCTAGATGAAAGTGGGAGGGACGACTTATTCTATTGGATGGTGAAACAATTGACGAAAATAAAATAGGTAACACAATAGTCTCTGTAAAAGATTGCAATGTAAACATCTTATGGGTTCCAGCCACTATGCGGGGAAGGTGAAAAGACGATGTTGAGGATGTATTTGGGAAAGAAATAGAATGAGAAATAAATTTTGGAACCTACCAACATAATGTTAGAAAGTCAGCAAGAAGTTGAAGAAGACGCTGTTGAACGTGGGATATAGTGAAGTCGGTAGAACACTGCATGACGTTAAAGGGAATAAAGCAACGGGTGTTGACGATATTCCAGTAGAGTTCCTGAAAAACCTAAGGGAAAGGAGTAAGAAATGTTTTTATGTTTCACCTAAGAAAATTTATCACTAAGGAAAGTGGCCAGTATTCCTTCAGATTCTGAGTAGGTTTGAAGGAAGTCTTCTTTATTCTCTCTTCATCGAGAGATGCTATTGGAGTAATATATACGTCAGAAACGTACGCTTAGGACTTCAATGAGAGTACTTTAAGAAAAAAGCCTGGAATTTAAGAAGGATGTATGAGCATGTTTTGTCGATTTGATAGAGGCTTTTGATAGAGTCCAATGCCAAAAACTGTTTGCAATATATGCAGAGGAAATGGTAAATGAAGCTTGGGAAGAAGTGTGCAAGGATTGAAAGTTGGAGCAGAAGTCAGTAAGATATGCAGATAAATCTATTGTTTGTGATGGCGAAAAGGGTTTACTGCAGTAAACAATAAAAAAGGGATTTTGGAATGATACTTAACGTGAGAAAACTAAAGGAATGAGATTTAACAAAGGAAAGAAAGATAACGATCAGTATGAATGAGAAAAAACTAGAACAGTTAGATACATTCTCTTACTTGGGTAGTGTTCTCTCTTGAAGTGGGAAGTGCACAGATGAAGCTCGAAAGAGTAGCATTGGCAAAGAAAGCCTTCATAATGTGAAGAAAACCGATGACTAGACGTTTCAATAAGGGAATCAGGGAAAGATTGGTAAAAATCCTTGGTGTATGGGTGTGAAACGTGGACCTTGAGAGAAAAGAATATCGAAAGACAGGTGGCCCCTAAGTTATAGGTTTAACGTTGAATGGAAGAATTTTATGGTCGGGAGAATTTTGGTCCATCACCACTTTTAATCGATTCTTCATTACAGATTATTTTTCATAACTTCAGTTTTATTACGTAACTAATCATCTACGTATATTGGGAATTACCATCGTTTGAATGTTTAAATATACAGAAGAAGTACGACCTACGAACTCTTTTGGTTTCCGTAAATTCCGAACTTCGTCCAAATCGTCGACCAATTAGTATCAAACTAGGAGATTAGTTGACAATTTATAGTCATAAGTTCGTTCTATTAATGAACATATTTGATGTGGGTTTGCTAAAACGGAATTCCTTATGTTGTTATTTCTCCTTCAATAGTTTCTTGTACGCATAATTTATTTTCCTATTTAGAATCCCACATGACGCCTTGAACATTTAAAAATGTAGACGTTATCTTTCTCCGTCTCGAGAAATTTATTTTTGCTGTCGGAAGAGAGCTTAGTCTTCTTTATGCCTTTAGACTGGAAGATAAAGAAAATACCGAGCAAAAAGATATATTGCGAGAATATTATAGATAATCTGATTCAATCATCACTTCCGTATTCTCTTCGTTTAAACTTTGTAATCATTTGTGGACTCTCAGGCAGAAAGTTCGTTGGCACTCGGGGATTTCCCCATCTTTAAATAAGAATTGCTTTCGTTTCATAGCTCACGCTTAAGATTTTGACGCTGCAAATAACTTTATTTTTCAAAGCTGCAGCTGTAGAGTGATGTCTTTTTTCAAGTCCATTCTTCCTTAGGATTTTTCCTGGGTGAGCACCATCTTGCGATACTTCACCCTTACCCGTTTTCCTTCTCTCAGCAAGTTGATACTATAAATTTTCCCTGTACTTGTACATCGTTCAGCCACCTTACAGCCTGTGCCGTACATCTTCAGTCTATTTCATTTATCGCTCATTGTCACGTATCTTTCGCGCTTTTGTTTAATTTGCATCATTTTTAGAGAAGCATTGTGATGTTAAATTTAAGCGGAGTTAGAATGATGGTGTATGGACAAATAAGACTAGTATATCATGAATGACGTTCTATATTTCATAGTCGGTGGATAACAAATGTTTCAGCGATATTATCTTTCCTTATGAATTTTATCGCTCGTTTTATTTTCTTACTAGCATGATTTTACTCAACTCTCATCCCTTTGTTTGCGTTTTCTTACAGTCGATGTAAAATTCTGTTATTACAACGAAAGACTTTATTATTCCTCAGAAATCAATCTTTCATGTTCGATTTCGCATTTCCATTTTTACATCGTTGTTTCGTAGTAGGTAGGTTTCGTAGGTTCGTAGTAATGTTCTAAATGTAACTTGGTATTCGAAAGTCTCAGTTTTCTCCTACAAAGATTTACGAGTAGTATGAACTCATTTAGATTGTCTTTTATTAAAATAAAACTAAANTCCCAATACGCATCATTTTCTTTATTTCAATACTTCCATTTATATTTCTATTAAACAAATATCCATCCTTAAGAAACCTCTTAACTATTTACCCGTATAGTGAGCAACCGCTTGCGAATCGTTTTATAAATAGTTTCCGAATGAAAAGAGCAGGAAGGGCCATTACTAACGTCCCCCAAACTTCGCCGCAATGCTACGCTTACATTTTTACGAATGTAGCCTTTTCAGTTTGTAATACGTCCATAGAGCACAGTGTTTAATGGCTATTGCTTTCCGTGGCCCCAAGGTAGCCAAGTGAGTAGCGCGTTCGTCGTTGGTGAAAGCGGTCTCGGGATCGATTCCCTGTGATGGTCCATATGTGAGGAATGATCTCAGTTGTCGAAGCACTTTTAACAATATATCTTATACCATTTTCGGACTTCGTTAAAGCATTGTCGCTGTAGAGAGACAATTGTTCTCAAAGTGAATTGGGTGTAACTCTATTTACGTTTTTCTTCATCTCTCCAATTTTTCAAAAGACTTTTTATAGTAGAAATGGCCATTGGTCCTCTTCATCTTTGGTCCTCTTCCAATTCTATTAGCGTTTTCAAAACAGCGTCTATTCATCTCCTTTTCATTCCGAGTGATGTTCGTAATTCGAACATCGAAATCTTTCGCAAAAGAGTTATATACCCGATTTATTCACATTCAAAATGTGTTCGTCAACACTCTGTGCACTTTCTGTACATTTTTCACATCCTTAAAATCATAGCAAAGTTTTTTAGTTTTAATTCGTATCTATTATTGTCTTAATCAGTTTTTAAGGAAGTACAAAAACTATTTATTCGTACATTGGTTTCAAAAGTAGTGAACTCCTCTTGTAATACTAGTACTATGTAATTCTCAAAAGGCTAAATTCAAATGATTTGAAAAATGATATTTATTTAATGTTTGCTATTCGTGGTTAATTACTTTTTTTCGTGTTCTTCAAATTCGTGCGTAATATTTTAATAAAATATCAAGGATTACTCTTGATTAATCAGTTCATTCCTTTTATTGAAACATTTTAAACGACTTAAATCTCTATTACCCGGATGTTTTTAACGTGATTGTCACGAACTTTCCAACAAATGAACTTATTTAAATGCTGTAAATATGTGAATTTAATGAATTAAGGAGTCGCATTAATAGTATATTTAGAGTGATTACTATTAGGTGTCGTAACCCGATGACCAGTCTTGAGAAACCGTTATACAGTTAAATCATGTTATCGATTTGAAATTATTTATTTGTACTCGTTTGGTTAGTATGTCCTCTGTGCGTTTTGTAAAAAAACATGAGAACATTCCTCATGGGCACTGCTTCCGTAAATACAAGAGAGTTCTAATTTACGCTCATATATGTTTCTATGACTGAAGAGCAATTCATAGCAAACCGCATGCGTCCAACAAGCTAATCCACACGTGACATCGCTGCGGAATTAGGATCAATTTTGCATCCTAACGTACATATGATACCAGTCAGTACCTGAATACAATCCAAACACGTGACTCTGTTGTTTACATGAATAATATCCTGCAGAATATTGGCCGAAGAGTTGAGTTTATAAACCTTGTCGCCCGCGAGCTAAGAATCTTGCGGAAGCCAGAAACCGTGTGTCGGCTTTCAAATCGGCATTTACTGACAGCTGTGGTCACATTGTCATCGGAGATAGCCCGTCTAACAACCTCCAGTGACGTACAGCACGTGACATCTAAGATATGGCTTCATCATCACACCTTCCATGCTCATTAAAATAAGAGCGAATCCGAAGCCCTTTATGAATGAAGAAGGAGACACTCGTTGAGCCCCTCAATTCAGTTCCCTCGATTAAGTCTCAGTCCACTGCAAGAATCGTTCCTTACATTGAATTCTCAATTCGTTTTGACGCACCAACATTATAGAATATTTGAATCTAGTAAAGGTGATGCATCCATTTGGTGCCTCATAGTTCACGACATGGAGATCTCGCAATGCCCTAGTATTGTCATTAAAGAAACGATCAAGCATGGAACAGGGTTTAATCGTTGCCTTCCGCTTAATTGGAAATATTTCGTTGCGTTATTTATTGACTTATATCATTTCATAAATATTTTGACATATAGTGATTATTCTTACACGTGAGTTGTAAATAGCATTGATATGATATACTCTAAAAGTAGAAAAATAGGTTATAGGTTAGCGAACTTAACCCGTTCGGAGATTATGCCCAATAGTTCGCTACCCGCATTGTACGTAATCTACCATAGGATTTTATGGGAATGTATTTAAATCGTTTCGGAGATCCTAAAATTACGTAAAGACGTACAACAATTCACAACTATTACGGCAGGTGTGGACTGTACAGATGATAGAAATCCATGATAGAAATGACTCACTTCAGGTAAACTCCCAAACTTTTTTTCACATTTTTTATTTATAAGTTATATCTATAAGTTAACATAGATAATAATAGTAACCAAAACTTAAGCACTGGGCAGCAGCTTTGTAAACTAGGAAACATTAAAGACCGAAAATTATTAGTATTCCTCTTAGAGTACGTCAAAGTTACTTTAAACTCATCTTTTTAATCTAAAACGCTCTTCTCTATTCTCACTCTTTCTGATTAATGTAACCTTACATAATAGTCATTGTATGTTGGCAGATGGAACTCGCGTTTGGAGAAGTAGTAGTATTATGGTTAAAAGAGCTTCGATTGCTTCGGTCGTTTGTCTCGTGGGCCCCCACCGGTAATCGAACCCGGGACCGCTTTCACCGAAGTCGAACGCGTTGCCCACTTGGCTATCCGGGAACCCCCCGCTAGCTTCCGGATATACGATTTCAAAGAACTACAAGATGTGTATTTCGGAAACAAAGTTTTCATAATCTAGGGTATCCAAAAAAGAATTTTTGGACACCCTTTATAATGGAAGCTTTGTTGCCGAAATTAAATACTTTAAAATCAAGGGAACGATCATAATTCATCACATAATACCTAAATTCATAAAAATAGTGGCATGAATTAAAATTAATAGTGTTATAAGTTAATTTAATAAATGTATTGTGTAGTACATACGATTGATATGGGATAATTAAGCCGCGCAGTAAAAGAGTTGTCAAAAAATATATTTTGTTCCCTATACTCACATACAAAAGTTCAGTAAGATGGGTACAAGGTACATAATCATTCTCCTAAGGAATGCTAGGGCGTCGCAAGTCTAGGTGATTTCCTTCGAATATTTATAGAATCTCATGCTTGAGAATCAGAACTGTATTGGGTAACGTTATAGTGTTTCTAAGCATAAAATTAATACAGAAATAACACGACACGAGAGGGAGTCGTGTACAATAGAAAAGAAACAGTTTCACAACGAAAGGCGCGGGTATTCGGTTCAGAGATTTCTTCCTTATCAAATCAAATTTAAAATATTCTCGTCATATATTGGTAAAAAAATTAAACTTTCAAATCTCACCTAAATTGCAATGAAAGCAAAGACTTAGTAATTTTCCACACTAAAATTTATTCTGCTGCGATCGGTTTCGTAAGATTACTTAAGTAATCTTACGAAACCGGTCTTTGCTTTCATTGCATTATGGCTTTCCACGAAGTTACGCCGAACAACATCGATTTTACTCACCTAAATTATTTACAACTTTCTCACTAAAAGACAAACTAGAAAATAGAAAAGGATGCTTGCTGCATGAAGTACGATTTCCAGCATCTCACAACTAAATATTGCAGTTATATTAAATGCATATAGTAAATAAACACGT
This sequence comes from Ladona fulva, assembly GCA_000376725.2. NCBI lineage: Eukaryota > Metazoa > Arthropoda > Insecta > Odonata > Libellulidae > Ladona > Ladona fulva. The sequence continues at coordinate 884,188 of KZ308292.1, read as the reverse complement.
TAAAGACTGGAATAACTAAGTAAATAAATGTGTTAAATTAAGATTTCACACTCAGGTTAATTTTTATTAAATGAAATACCTTTATGTAATTAACGTTTTAAATAAGAATCTTCATTATGAAAAGGTTTTCAAACATTATTGAGTTATTATAGAAAGTTTGCGCTATAATATCTTATCTCCTCGCGAATTACACTTTTACTTTAGATTATTAAGTGTACATAGCATTAAAAAGGTCTTTCGATTAATTATGTATCAAGCCATTATGATTATATAAACATATGAACGTGGAAATAGAAGCTTGGCCATTGTAGCTTGTTGATAATAGGGTATTATGATCCAATATCATATATTTGGATAAATTATATTTTAACGTGGGAGAATGCTTTCTAAGAAGTTCAAAGACTTCCTTACTCCGCTCACGGAATGCTTCTTCTCAATATTTATGGAGAGAGTTATTGGTATGCCACGTAACCAAGGAATGATAAGAATTTCATCCACGTAGGAATATAAGGAATTTTGGAATGTCCACTGGAATTTTAAGTGGGGGACTAGGGAGTGAACCAGTTTTCGATAATCACAAAGAAATACACAATTTTATCGTGCTTTATTTCACAAAGGTAGACTAAATTCACACGGAATATTTCAAATCGCTCGATTATTTATTTGAACTGAACCGTGCTACGTAACGCACATCCTTTAAGGTAAAATTTTCCATCAAGATTTAACATTCAATCTTGATATTATTGTCATCGTTCAAAGAACGTATTAGTGATATTATAGGAAAGGCAAATAGAATGGAGAGATTGACAAGTAGAACTCTGCGAGGATGTCTATCAAAAACCAAAGCAATTGCTTATTTTTCCCTCATTCGGCCTTGTCTCGAATACTGCTGCGTGATTTAGGATCCACACGAAGTGGGGTTAGTTACAGATTTAGAGATGGTCCAACGAAGATCAGCTCGTTTCGTCACTGGAAACTTCAGGTTTGATGGTAGCGTTACGGCTATGATAAAATCCCTCGGATGGAATTCGCTCCTAGTGAGAAGATCAGATTACCGACGAAAGCTTTTCGAAGAATTCCTCGATTCGACGAATTTTTAGATGAAGTGGAAGACATAGTAGTTCCGGTAAACAACGAGCGAGATCTCCGAGAGGTGACGACCAAGCGTTACAAGGAAGTAATCGCTAAAATAGATTGTTACTTCTGGTCGTACTTTCCGCAGAGCATTAGAGATGCGAATATCAGGTTAGGTCTTCGATTTTGCTACACCCCCTGCCATGCGCCACTGGCGGCTTGCGGGGTATGAATCTAAATCTAAATTTAAAAATCTAAAAACATTCATCTATTTAGCACACCTACCCGTTGATTCTCAAGGGACCAGACAGCAGTATAGTATTCCTATTTTTACAGAAGAGAATTTGTGAGGAAAAATGGAGCACGGCTGTTGATCAATTAAAGGTTTAGAAAACGCTTCAAAAGCCATTATGCGGAAGAAAGACGCGAAACGCCGGCCTAGAGTGTTTTTAAACCTCTTAGAAGGAAACTGACAACTCTTGTCTTAGCATATTTACTCGTAACTCGTAAGTTATATGGAAAATAGCCATGTAGTTTTCTCGCGATATACAATATTAAACTATTTAACTGATGTTGTTAATTGTAAAATATTAACAACTCCTTAAAAGCTATTTAAAAAAATAAAATTCACAGTTAATGGCGATGTTTTGTGGAAATACATCATGATGAGAAAGAGAATGGTTGTACTTTTTCCACAATATATTTTTATTTACTTCATGGTGGCGATCATTCGCCGGAACTAGTCGTGANACACAAGGTCAGTTTTTGGTTTTTCAATTAAAAATGCCTTTTGGAATACATTTGGATTTGTAGAGATCGGAAGAGAGAAATCATTTCTCATGAAGGCAAACTGAGTTTGGTAGGTTTCAACAGTATTTACATAAATGTTGAAAACCAACTTGTTACTTCTGAATACTCCATTACCAAAATAGTAATCATGATATTGAGTTGTCAAAGAGCGATGAACACGTAGAGGAAGAGTATTACACAGGGAAAAGCCTCCCATACTTGGTCAAAACAATTTACTAATACAATTACAATCGAAGTAATTGAAATATTATGTCGGAGTATTTTTTTTTGCATCTCCTATTGTAAGCTTAATTTGTTTATAAGAAGAAATTCATAAGGTTCGTTTTTCTATCTTTCTTTTCGATGCCAATTTTCACATTTTCTGTCAATTCAAAAATTAAGAAGCTGAATTTTGGAAAGAGACCAAGAGTTGAACGACTAACCTTATAGTGACAGAGATTAATTGATTAGAATTCATAGATAGAATTAGAAATTAATAGATATATTCAAGTTTTTATTTCAACTTTTTTCAAAGGTATTAAAAATGAAATCTGCGAAGTTGAGCATCACTCAAATGCTTCAGGACGCAGGATGGGAATCTCTAGACTATAGAAGATTTAAAGAAAGGATAAGTTTACTAAATACGTTCAGAGAAATTAGTTTCATAGAAGATGAAACCGGTATTATGCTTCCTCACTCTTACCTAAGGCGGTCTATTTCTGAGAGAATAATCAGAGAAATAGATGCTAAAACGAATCGATTCAAAAATTCATTTTTTCGGCGAACGATACGAGAAAATAATCGATTAGGGAAGTAGAATCACGGTGCATGCACCCCCTGCCACACGCCGAAGGACGGCTTGCAGAGTACATATGTAGATATAGATGAAGATGTGAATAAGCAATGCTAATTCAACGCGTGTTCGTCTCAGTCAGTTATCGAAAATGAGCTACACTGCATCGATTTCCGATTCGTCAATCGGGAAATGGAACGAAAGTACTGCGTCCTCACACAATAGTTTCGGGTTGTTTATATTAAGTATTGTTCACTTCGATGATAATGGCTGATTATTCAAGCCCATACTTCCACAGCCGTGAACAATTTCCGGATTCGCTCTGCACAAATTTCCGTTTATTTGAGCAATCGAAGGCACTTTTCACGCGGGTGGAAGTCTATCTACAAAAATATCTTAACCGCATACATTGTAGCGGAAGAGACTTCCCTATCGTGCTAATTTGGTTTCACGTAGAGGATGTGGACAATGTGGAGAAGGAAGAGATTATTAAAATGTGCGATGAATCAAACGTTTCCTGGCTGAATATTCGCGCTCGGGCCCATATCTTTTCTAGGAAATCCTGTATTAATTTTCGTAGTTACCAAAGCTGACGTAGGCGTTAATTTAAATGAAGTTACGGTTGAAGAATGTAACGTTTATCGCAAACATTTACCGAATCATTTTCTTATCTGTACGCTCTGATAGACTGGAGATGATACCGTACGCCCACGTTAAATGGTATATAAAATATTTATTATCAGTAAAATCATAAAATTTTAACATTACCAATAAATATTTCTTATGGAGATCTTAATAATATCTTACTGAACGTATTTTAATGCATCAACACTGCATATGTTGTTGAGTGTTTCTGAAGGTTCCAATTAGAATTTTGGCCCAAGAGTTAAATCACTTCTTCGCCTCTTCAACAATATGACGGAAGTGACAGGAACCATAGAATCCCTAATTGAGATCTCAAGACAGTTGGCTAACGTCCGTTACTCTGTCGACACTCGCTCGTAGTTCATCTCTCTAAATAGGTTTACGCTATTTGGGTGACATATTGAGCAATAAATTGGGGCGACATTAAAAGTGTGTAATTTATGCTCGGAAGGGATTGTGTATTCAACGGATACACCTTTCCGAAAATAAGAAATTTGTGAAGGAATCCCTTCCTTAACTTATCCTTAGGGTTGGGGAAGTCTGATGAGAAGCCAAATAATAGTTTTGAACCCTACTATTTTCTCGCTAAGCTAACTGTAAATAGTATTACATTAAGAAGATCAAAATAATGACGCAAAATGATTAATTAGCTTAAAAGTACAGCGAAGTTTGCTCCGCTCCGCAAAATCTTTTGAGTTTCATCAATTTTTTGTAAAATTGAGTCGATCGAGTTAAACTCCCTAATGGCCACTCTTTAACTACTAACAGTCTTTTCCTTCGAGTTTGTGTTTTCCAGAAATAGCGGAGAATGAGGCATAATGCATTCTCCAGCCAGAAGACACTCCCCTCCAAAAATGGAGTGCTCCCTGCCTAAGGAACAGCCGACTTATTTTGCGCAAATTTCTCACCATATATGTTTTAGAGATATCCGAATTTTGCTCCGTATAACACCGACCGACAAGTTCTGATAACTTCTCATCATCATGAGTTCTAGAACAATTCTGACCTTAAATCAATGGTCAGGGCCTTAAATTGGTGCTATTCCATGGCAAAACAGAGTTAACTAAATAGATTTATTTATAAAAAGCAAAAGTTTGAAATTCATATTCAGTTTAAAAGGTAAATAATAAAATGGGTTTTTCTTAAAACTTGCCGTTAAAGCTGACTCGATTTTTAAGGAGATACATAAACATGCAAAATTTAAATAGCATTAGACGGACATATAAAAGCATAAAAAATGAAATTTCCCTCCTTAAGTTCTGTCGTATTGTCCTTTTTGCTATTCTGCCAATCAATTTTTTTCTCTCTTTCCATGTTTTTATATTCTAGACTTAAATTAAGTATTTTTGCAAGCAAATTAATTTTAGAATATTTATTGTACATTTAAATAACGAAAACTCTCCTTACATCTTATAAGATAATATTGCTGCAGAGACCACCTGTCTAACGTGAACCTTTTTGGATGGACCCGTGGGTCGTCACTTTCGACAGACTTTACTGTACTTATTAGTGTCCGACAGAGAAGTTGAGAGATGTGGTTAAGATTGGAGTAGAATTCGGTTTGGAGAGATTTTACTTATCTCCTTACTTACACTATTTTCATCTTCAACCTAATTCTACATATTACTTAGTTTCATCAGAATATGTGCGGTGATATTGAGGGTTGTCTTCCAAATTTATTTACTGCCATGTATTGGTAAAACCCTGCCATCTGCTTCTACATCTACTCAATAGTATAACTCCAACGTCAATAATTGTATTTTTGAGAGATAAGTCATAGACACGAAACATGTAAGAAAGTGAGTTTTCTCCTATAACATTACTTGCGTATCACCATAGATGAATTTCTGGTTGCGGTAACCGTTAATTCTTCTCGGCGCACGCTCCTGAGAGTCTTCCGAGCAAGTTTCTGCCAACGCATTTCCGTTTTCTAAAATGTACAGCAAACGATGATTCTGATTCTAAGTCCAAGCAATCGCTTTGTTATGTATCTGCGAAGGAGTGTTAGCCGAACGCCAGATATGCGGGCGGTCGTCTGGCCTTGAAAGACGTGAGCGCAAGGACAGTGTACGGGTCACCTTGGGAGTGCACTTAGCTGCTCGCACAGGCTCACATGGCAAGATAATTCGGAAGTTCACCTCGCCGTGCCTCGAAGGTCTTTTTGAACTCGATCACAATAGAATGTCGTACATTACGCGTGGCCATTATGACTTTCCGAAGCGGACTTGTTAATTCCCGGGGCAGCCTTGAAAACATCTGCACCGCTAACAGAACAATACTGATTTGAATGCTTCGCTGTATATCTCTATATCCGCTATCAGTTCCTGCGCGAACCGTTACTGTGAGAAATAAGAAATCAGTTCGAATGTGGAGAGAAGAAAAATTTGGATAGCACGAGAGGTTTCGTACACATCTCACTGGTGAATTTATTTATCAATTCTCGAAATTTCACCTCTAATTCCCTGTTTTCCATTGGGAAAAACTGCAAATATTTGTTTCTGAATTATTCAACTTTAAATTCGTACACGCGTTAAGAGCAACTCATAACTCTTTCAACGTTTTTTACTAAAACTATTGCGGAAAATTAAGTGTTGATGACGACCACGTGCAGCAACTATCCTAACAAGAAATATCCTGTTATAACGTAGATATGGGAATAATACGGAGTTCTTTTTTAAGAAAGATTTTCTGTTGCGAAATAGTATTAGTATTATTAGTGTGCTCTTGAGTAACTTTAACTCGGTCATTCTCCAGATGAAAATAATTAAAATATAATTATATAACAAGTGTGAAAAATAGCGACATGACTGGGACTCGAACCCAGGTCTCCCACTTTCCGGGCAGGTATTCTAACCACGGAACTACCATGCCGCGTCTCTTCCACTCTGTTAAGGGAATGCTTTGTGAGCACGGCAAACAGCCTCCACTTAGTGGTACGAACTCCCGCCGGAGGTCCTCACTGAGGCAGGCACTTACAAAACAGGTGTTATAAGGCTTACCTCCCAAGTAAATCACAAGGATTAAGGAAAGGTTTGAATACTTTGCAGGATGAAGTAATGCGACTGTTCCCAAAGGAATAATAAGTGTGAAAAATAGCGACATGACTGAGACTCGAACCCAGGTCTCCCACTTTCCGGGCAGGTATTCTTCACAAAGCATTCCTTGGGGTTAAACCTAATAACACCTGCTTAGTGAGTGGCTACCTCAGTGAGGACCTCCGGCGGGAGTTCGTGCCACTAAGTGGAGGCTGCTCGCCTTGCTCACAAAGCATTCCCTTAACAAAATGTTGAAGAGGAAAACCTAGAAGAAACACAAAACTCAGAAAATCCCCCCTCTATTCTCCCAAAAGAAGTAACAGAGACCAGAAGATGAATCCCAAGGAATTCAGGTATTTCCCAATCCCAAGTCCTAAATTCCCTAAATCCCAAGAACTTGGGATTGGGAAATCCCCGCATTCCTTGGGATTTAGCCGCACAACTTTAATGTGCAGAATTTAACACCTTTACCTCAATCCTTGCGATTCCCTTTGAGTGGGTTTACCCTGTAAGACCTGCTTTGTGAATTGGATGCCTCAGTGAGGACCTCCGGCGGGAGTTCGTGCCACTAAGTGGAGGCTGCTCGCCTTGCTCACAAAGCTCCCTTAACAGAGTGGAAGAGACGCGGCATGGTAGTTCCGTGGTTAGAATACCTGCCCGGAAAGTGGGAGACCTGGGTTAGAGTCCCAGTCATGTCGCTATTTCTATCAATTGTTATTCTTTTGGGAACAGTCCGCAGGACTTTATCCTTCAAAGAATTCAAACCTTTCCTTTATCCATATAATTATGTCTTCAGGTTTGCAAACATTTTAAAGGAATTCTATACCAAGAGTTCCCTTCCTTAAAAATAACGCAAAATAGTAGTTATGCGAATAACTTGGTAGTGACATAATACATTTAACTCGAGATAAGTGAATTTTTCGACCTTAAATAATAAATGGTAAAGAATTTTTCTTGCGCTTATACTACCATTTTAATCTTTATAGTCTTGATTGGCTAGTTAAAATAAAAATGTATATTCATCTACTTTCTGTTTGCGATCCTTCGAAATAGCTGGCTTTCATAATTATTCCTTGCCTTAGAAGTTGCGCAAACTCTAGTTAACGAAAAGTTCAACAGTTGAGACGTGATTAAAGGGGAGTGCTATCCCGAAATCTGTTGCTATACAACAATTTCCTGTGATCATCAATTGCAAGGAGCACCCCGTCACTGCATGACAGGAAATGCGCAAAAGCGAAAACTTCGAAGTCCGCTGAATTTTTATCAATGAGTAACTGAATATCAGTCGCGATGGAGGTGTGGAAGGCATTTCATTACGTATTGTGCTCGCTTGCTACTTCATTTATGACCGACTTCGCTTATAATGTGCCTCGCTGGCAACATCAATGACGCTCACCCTTTCTCGTCATCCTGTGACGCAAACTGGTTTCCGTAGGTTTGGTAATTAATTGTCTATAGAACGGAATTAATTGCAATATTATCAGCTAATTTAAGAAGTTCGATAAGGTTGACTGACCGAAAACGATTGCGTCACTTCAGGAATTTGCGGTTGTAAATCTTTAATAATAATATTCNATTTGTAGAGATCGGAAGAGAGAAATCATTTCTCATGAAGGCAAACTGAGTTTGGTAGGTTTCAACAGTATTTACATAAATGTTGAAAACCAACTTGTTACTTCTGAATACTCCATTACCAAAATAGTAATCATGATATTGAGTTGTCAAAGAGCGATGAACACGTAGAGGAAGAGTATTACACAGGGAAAAGCCTCCCATACTTGGTCAAAACAATTTACTAATACAATTACAATCGAAGTAATTGAAATATTATGTCGGAGTATTTTTTTTTGCATCTCCTATTGTAAGCTTAATTTGTTTATAAGAAGAAATTCATAAGGTTCGTTTTTCTATCTTTCTTTTCGATGCCAATTTTCACATTTTCTGTCAATTCAAAAATTAAGAAGCTGAATTTTGGAAAGAGACCAAGAGTTGAACGACTAACCTTATAGTGACAGAGATTAATTGATTAGAATTCATAGATAGAATTAGAAATTAATAGATATATTCAAGTTTTTATTTCAACTTTTTTCAAAGGTATTAAAAATGAAATCTGCGAAGTTGAGCATCACTCAAATGCTTCAGGACGCAGGATGGGAATCTCTAGACTATAGAAGATTTAAAGAAAGGATAAGTTTACTAAATACGTTCAGAGAAATTAGTTTCATAGAAGATGAAACCGGTATTATGCTTCCTCACTCTTACCTAAGGCGGTCTATTTCTGAGAGAATAATCAGAGAAATAGATGCTAAAACGAATCGATTCAAAAATTCATTTTTTCGGCGAACGATACGAGAAAATAATCGATTAGGGAAGTAGAATCACGGTGCATGCACCCCCTGCCACACGCCGAAGGACGGCTTGCAGAGTACATATGTAGATATAGATGAAGATGTGAATAAGCAATGCTAATTCAACGCGTGTTCGTCTCAGTCAGTTATCGAAAATGAGCTACACTGCATCGATTTCCGATTCGTCAATCGGGAAATGGAACGAAAGTACTGCGTCCTCACACAATAGTTTCGGGTTGTTTATATTAAGTATTGTTCACTTCGATGATAATGGCTGATTATTCAAGCCCATACTTCCACAGCCGTGAACAATTTCCGGATTCGCTCTGCACAAATTTCCGTTTATTTGAGCAATCGAAGGCACTTTTCACGCGGGTGGAAGTCTATCTACAAAAATATCTTAACCGCATACATTGTAGCGGAAGAGACTTCCCTATCGTGCTAATTTGGTTTCACGTAGAGGATGTGGACAATGTGGAGAAGGAAGAGATTATTAAAATGTGCGATGAATCAAACGTTTCCTGGCTGAATATTCGCGCTCGGGCCCATATCTTTTCTAGGAAATCCTGTATTAATTTTCGTAGTTACCAAAGCTGACGTAGGCGTTAATTTAAATGAAGTTACGGTTGAAGAATGTAACGTTTATCGCAAACATTTACCGAATCATTTTCTTATCTGTACGCTCTGATAGACTGGAGATGATACCGTACGCCCACGTTAAACATATTTACAATATTCTTCATAATTTTCCTGCTCTAGTTTTTGTAAATTCTTTCCAAGGCATTCGAATATTCATATCGTTCATATAATATTTTTCATTTTAAGTCGACATCTTTCCTTCCTCTCATATCCTAAAGTATATGATATGAGTGGAAGGAAAGATGTCGACTTATGTTAACTGATTTAGTACCAACTATCGTTTCGTCCTATGTTATCTGATTTAATACCTACTTCGAGCGATTTGGCCTGTAAAAATGGAGTCTTTCAGTTGGGCGGTAGTTAACTCCAGATAAATGTATAGTTTTAAAGTAATATGTATCCCTAATCCAAAACTTACAACCCCACCGCTGTTTTCCTCATTACCTGCAAATCACATAGTACCAACAGAAATGTATGTGCCCTTGTTGGCCGCTAGAGCAGCGACACAACTTGCCCACAGACTTATGCGGGTGACTGTAGATTGATTGAAGGCCATTAATTATACGATCAATAGTACATATGAATGGACCATGAACATATAGAAATAAAGGGGTGTGTATTAGTCGGAAGAATTTCGATTGCTGAATTTCTTTGCTGAACGATTTCACATTTTACTGGTCTTGAAAGTAATCCTCGCGCAGTCCATTGCGTTATTTCGACGAAACATGAATTTCCGTTTTAGCTAAGGTTGATTGAAATGACAGTTCTCAGAGAGGCAACTAATAATATATGTAATAAAAAACGAATATTACCGTTAACGAAATGGAGCAATTTTCTCGCTCTATTTAATTTAATGAGTCACATTCAGTTTTATTTAGTTTGTGAATACTAAGATTCTATGTACACTATTGAGTTTATCAAAAGAGAAGAATCTCAATTTTTTCAATCAACAGGGTACTTAGCGGAAGTCCTCTTCTACCTGCCTTTTCTTTCAAAATTTCGGTAACTGTTGAGGTAGTAACACATACTACTACGTAACACAACATACGTTTTATTTTCTTAGTTTTGTCCGATTATTGCTAAAACTATAATACATCAACTCACAAATGTCCCTCAATCACATTAAAAAGAAACTATGGGACTAGTAAAATATAACATATCTGATAGCACTTCTTCTATTTCCAATTATTACATAGTTAATTAAGATTTAAAGTCAATTAATTTATTATCTAGATTTTCTGAATAGCAGATTAGCATTTACCGATAATTCCGCCGATGCCTCAATAATATTTTCTCTAAACTGTAGGCCATCTTCGGATTATGCCATTGTGTCATTGCTTACCTCAGACATTAGCAATTATGATAATGATTTGAGCATAATAATTTCCTTGGTAAATTAATAATTATCTTATGAAGTTAATAATGAAACACAAGGTCAGTTTTTGGTTTTTCAATTAAAAATGCCTTTTGGAATACATTTGGATTTGTAGAGATCGGAAGAGAGAAATCATTTCTCATGAAGGCAAACTGAGTTTGGTAGGTTTCAACAGTATTTACATAAATGTTGAAAACCAACTTGTTACTTCTGAATACTCCATTACCAAAATAGTAATCATGATATTGAGTTGTCAAAGAGCGATGAACACGTAGAGGAAGAGTATTACACAGGGAAAAGCCTCCCATACTTGGTCAAAACAATTTACTAATACAATTACAATCGAAGTAATTGAAATATTATGTCGGAGTATTTTTTTTTGCATCTCCTATTGTAAGCTTAATTTGTTTATAAGAAGAAATTCATAAGGTTCGTTTTTCTATCTTTCTTTTCGATGCCAATTTTCACATTTTCTGTCAATTCAAAAATTAAGAAGCTGAATTTTGGAAAGAGACCAAGAGTTGAACGACTAACCTTACGTCTAATTCTATCGATGAATTCTAATCGATCGTACAACATCGTCCAAATGGGTGGCTTTGTAAGGCATTAATTACCAAATAATTTGTTATTCATTTCAAAATTGTAGTCAATAGTATATTTCAGTGACATTTCACTCAATGTTCTCATTAAGTAGTATATATAGCGAGTTTTTGCAGCTTATTGCCACTTCTCGCATCCCAAATGCCATCGTTCCTTATCGTCCCAATCTCCTGGTTTTAAACCTCTTCTTCTCATTTCCATCTCTATATTTTCTCTCCATTTCTTCCTCGGTCTTTCTCGTTTATTTCTTCCAGCTGGAGTCCATTCCAAAACTTTCTGAGGTATCCTTTCTTCTTTCATACGTCTCAGATGTCCACACCATTTGAGATGTTTGTAATTTATTGTTTCCCAGGAAAACGAGTGACTTTGCGCAAGATGGTGCGCACCCAGGAAACTGGTGCAACCGGATTTTTACATTAATATTTGTGTGAAGTAATTCCTGTGTAATGGTAAGGACCCCGCTGACTCTTTGTTCAAGTTAGGGGTGTATCATCTGACCTGTGACAACTCTTATTCAGTTTATATCGGTCAGGCTGGCAGGAATTTAGAAACAAGGGAAAAGAAACACACATAATTCTTTGAAATTGGTTCATGTCTGTCCTACTCTGCGAAGCACTCGTTAACTTCAATCCACTCTTCTAACAATTTTACAAGTAGCTGAGAAGGGCAGTTGGCTCAATATTCTTGAAAACTGGAAATAATCCAGATAAATCGGAATCCTGAATATAATCTTACTAATGAATGTATTTTCCCTTCCTTCTTTCGCTTGTTCACTTCAGCTCTCCCTTTTTCTTTAACCTCCTCTTCTTTGGGTATTTCTTCCACTTAATGGTTTTCCGCGAATTATTTAATCCACCTCCACCTGACCCTATTGTTCCCTCCAACCCCTTCTAATCTTAAACATGCGAGATGACAGCTTCTTCTTCACTTGAAGGTGGCGCTTAGGCGTCGAAACTAGTGGAGCCTTTTTTTGGTTTATGTGGTATTTTACAGTGTTTTTTATATTAATTGGAATCTAGTTGCCCGAGAAAAGTGGTTCCTATCTTTTTAGTTTTCTTACTGTCGTGGAATACCACAAAGTTACACGTCAGTTAGTTGAATGTTTATTATCAATGTCCAAATTGTTGAAGTAAATCTTTGTGAGTGTTAAAGAAAATGTGGATCGATTTAAGACAGAATTATGGAAATATATTTTGGTGTATCGTACTAGAATGTCGATGATGGACTAGCCAGTCTAATATATGTATTAAACAGTCAACAGTATTGACTATTTAATTATGACCAACTCAAAATCATCAACCGTCTAGTTAATTTACTTTGATACTTACAGTTTACGGTCGCAAAGTATGTAAAAAAAGCATTGGACGTGTAAAATTATTAATGGTTAATTTATGGATTGCAGAACGTAATAGTTTGAGAGGAGTTATAAGCAAAAATGGCATATAAACGAAGATAAAGTGGATCGGTAGCAGTACAGTTTAATATCTTTGCTCCTCGTTCTTCCGCAAATAAATACTATAATAGTTATCCATATATCCCTGATCGAAGTTCCGCAAGTCCAATAGACTTTCCATACACTTCAGGCCTTCGACCTAAGGTAGATTACGAAATGTCGGCCAACAGATTTTATCATCGTGAATGGCATGTCCAGAAGACGCGATAAGACTACATCTGAATAACGGCCCCGGGAAAAACGTGGTAATATATTAATATGACTTCTATTGAAAGTCAATCATCGGTTTTCCCGCCCATAAGATTGTATCATGCTAAATTGTGGGAAGAAATCTGCTGCGTGTTGAGATCAATAAATGCCCAAAATATCTCCCAAAACAGCATTTTTTAAACAGTCCAAAGATTTTTCCTCAACAATTTTCGTAACTTTTACATATATACTATTCTTTGGGCTTAATTGTAATTTCAAAGTAAAATATTTTAAACGTAGCCTGTAAAGATTTAATAACTGACATAGCCGTCAGTAGCAAAGTCTTGCAAATTCTGATTAATCGGAATGAATAAAATCACTTCTTAGGAAATACAGTGGACAATGAGGAAATGAGGAAACATAACAAATATATTTTTTCGCAATTTTTTTTCAGTTGGGCACTAACGCAAAATTTTTCCCCATTCTGACTGTATTTGTTAAAAATGAAATCATTTCCTAAAATCAGTAGAACTTGAAACCTTCCTCGATTTATTTTGAAGAAGAGTGAAAATAATTAAAGGGAAATTCAAATAATTATTTAATAATAAAACTTGTACAAATTTCACAATAAATTTAGAACACATTAACCGGTTTAGGCATGTATTTACTCCATCATCAGAACTATACTATAGAGTTTACGTGAATTTAAGCGTTAATTCACGCCGTAGCCGGTTAAGTGAGCTAAAGTTTTGTGGATTTTTACAAGTTTTGTCATTAAATACTTGTTTATCATGAAGTTCCACCAAGTATCGCTTAATACTATCCATTTTAAGGGAATTTCAATTTGAAAATGGAACGTAAAAATATTTACATTAACAGTCAAGGACGAATATGAAGACATTTAAGGATAATTAGTAAATTTAGATTGTTTAGTCATTCGATATATACCGAAAAGGGTTTAAAACTCCAAACTATCTTGGGCTAGAGTACCTTAACATCGCTACTAACACTTTCCCACGTTATTCCGAGAGTATCAACTCTTTTGAGTCTATTTAACCCATTCAGGGGTTAAATGATCAAATAAGGCATTAGTTAGTTGTATCCAACCTTACGTCTCAATTTTTGTTATTTTCGAAATTACGAGCGAAATTAGTTGTGTAAACTGTTCTCTCATTCTTCTCGAGCCCAGCAGTTTGGATCGTTGCTAACAAATAATCTGTATTTACATTGCGCTTCTGTGATCGATACTTTCCATCTTCAATGCTCTCGATCATCGAATCAATTCTTCTGAAATGTCGAGGCCGCCTTTGAATGTTTTGGTAGACAAGTTTATTACAGAATATGGCAATTAAATCCCGACTGAGGGAGTTCAGGCCGAGACATTCGTTCGCTTTTATAATCTCCGAAGCACGAAATGCGAGCGAAGTAAGAGTCGAAAAAATTTTGCATGACTCACGACAAAAGCGGCACGATATGTCGATCCCTTTCTCTCGTCCACTTTCGATAACCAATGAGAGTTATCATTGTCTCCATTCACGCCGCTTGTAATTGATGGAACACCGGAAAGTCGCAAATTGTGTACTTGACGGAATGCGAGGTTCTTATGGAGGAAATTAATTGGATGCCAAGAACTGTGACCAACGATACTTGGAATTTGTATCACGCCTGATTAGTTTCTATTTTACTCGTATTATGACAATTTCTCTTATCTGCGGACATTTTACTCCAATGCACGGTGGTATGAGAAAGAAATCCGAAATCCTGATTTCTCAATTTTTAGACTTTTCTGTCGTTTACTACTCTGAATGAATGGTGGTTTCTGAATTGAGTAATATATTCTTATGAAAAAGGAACCATTTGTTGGTTTTCTGTAGAATGATACCTCTTTATTGGAGAAATTAGGCCCATTTGGCATCTTATCCGTCTATCCTTGTGTCATCATCATCAGCCATTTTCAATCCAACGTCGGCTGTAGACCTCCCCAAGCGCTTTCCGATTTTCTCTATTCTGAGCTTCTTGCTGCCATGTTAACCCTTAGTCGATATATGAATTTCTGTTTCATCTGTCTTCTGGTCTTCTTCCCAGTCTCTTCACATCTCTTGGTGTCTAGTTGAAAGACGTTGGTTGTCGTTTCTCCTTGCCACGTGTTCTGCCTTAATTTATGTCAGGGACCTTATTTTATGAATGATCTCTGTTACTCTTTTCACCATTCTCTTCCACGTTTCCTATCTCTTCTTTTGATTCCAAGCATAAAGCCAAGCACCAAGCATCGTTGCATATTTCAATGCGTAATCTGTAGTCGCTGGTTTTTGCTGACCGCTCAAGTGCCACCTCCATTGGCCAAGACTGGTATAATGCATTGGTTAAAGACCTTTCTCTTTAAGACCATTGGAAATTGTGAATTAAGAATATGCGTTACTTCCGAATGCGATTCATCCAAGTTCAATTCTTCTGTTAACTTCATTAATCCTGTTCTTCTCCGATGTTATTACCAGTTACTCTAGGTATGTGTATTCTGAGTAGACATCGAGAGGCACTTCTTGATGTTGTATAGGAAGTTGTGCTGCAAAAGAAGCACATGTGTAAAGGCTTCCACATACTAAACGATGTTGTTAGGAAAGTTTAATCCTTTTCTCAGCTATAGGCAAGCGAAATAAAACTTTTAATCGAAGATTTCAACAAGAATCATCTTACGAAAAATGATCCATTGAAGATTGTCTTAATATTTTCTATCGTGGATTTCCACAATACCACGCATTATTAAACATTAGTAATTCTGAGAAAGAAATGTTGCCTAAAATTTTCAAAAGTAGGTTCAAAGTAATTTTCCTATTACTATTTCTATTCACTAGGTTAGTGTAGGTACTTGCTCGAGCTATTAAGATGCTTGCATCATGAAGGTAAATGTTGGAAATATTCTCGCTATTGAGTGAAATTAGTTATGTATGCATTGTCTTCATGTACTTCATTAAGTATTGTGTCTACTGCCCAGGGGAGGTTATACGAGGGTTTCCCTCCATTCTAGGGCAATGCCAGGCAGATTATAAATGTTCCCCCTCAAATTTTTTTATTTCATAAAATTTTAAGTATGTAATGTAACATCCTTCAAATTGTACTGCCACCAGATTATGCACCTACTTGTAGTGAAATCTGAAAATAAATAAATAAATAAAAATAGAAAACAGACTTAATGCATTTATGAATTTTCGAATCATTCTAAGAATATCGGCGGTAGAGCTGGGGTGGACAACATTTTCTCTTGGCGGATAACAAAGGAAGCAGAAAATATTTCGGCAGTTCTCATAGGGAATTCTCAATTTCGTACTGTCGCACCGGGAGTCACAAGTAAGATAAAACTCCAGTTGGCGATCTTTTTCCGTATTAGAGCAAGGAAAGTATCTATTTCTTGTTATTTTCCTAAAACTAGAAGTAATAGTAACCCTATTATTTAACTTGTCGCAAAGGTACGATACGTACAAAAAAGGAAAACAAAAAAGGAACGAGTGAAATTAGCCACCCTTTTGAAGAACGCCTTTTGTAGGGGTTGCCATCGCTTTGAATAAAAAAGGATGTATTTTTAGGCACATATTAAAAACAGATTTTTTTATTCTAATAGGAATGAAAAATGAACAGACAACTGAGGAACACAATAAAAATGAAGAAAATAAAGGGAAAGGAAAAAAATACAGTTACTTTAAACAAACTTCTATATCCTTTTGTTGAAATGGCCATTCTTTCAGTTTACGTAAAAACCCTTTCATTGGGTAAAGAAAAGATATTTTTAGGGAGTACAGAAAATAACTTAGGCGCTTTATAGAAATATAATTGTTTATAAAGTTGTACATTTGGTCAGGGGATTTCGATACAAAGCGTCCTTAAATTATAAACAAACAAACAAGGAATATTAACATGTTCACCCTGGTTATAAAACACTCTCAAAACCCTGTTTACAAAGAGATACCTAAGAGGCAGATTTTGTAAGTTATTCTATAATGGAAAAGATGACACAATTCTTGAAGAGTACGTCATCATTCTAATTACCTTATTTTGAATAACTTTTATGCACCACATATTAAAATGATAAGCACCACCCCAACACACTATACCATACTGTAATCTAGAATGAAAGAAGGCATAGTAGGCAGCTTGCAGTACATATATAGGAAAGATACATTTCAGAAAGTAAAATTGCCTTAAGACATAAAGTAAATCCGATCTCAACTTACTGGTATGCATTTTCCAATTATAATTACTGTCAATTATTAATTCTAATAATATGACTAACATATCCTATTACACGTCTAACTAATTATATTTATACATGAGTTACTAGTAATTAGCTACATGTAAAGGTTGTAATTAGCTACTCTAAAGAGGATTTAAATTTATTACCACTATTATTCTGAAAGGCTGCTATTTGAATCCTAGTCCAAGTGGCAAGCTCATATGTGAGTGATAGTAATACAGTCAAAAATCAAAAAAAGTCACGAGTAGTTTTCAAATATGATAGCTAAATTTTGTATGGAAACACAATCTAGCCCTTTAACGAAGAATAGATAGGGTGCATGATTGCCTGGCAGGGTGATGTACGGTGGGAACTTGTCCCCGGGATTGCTACGGTAGCTATGAAGTCTTATCACGATCCCAGAATAAAACCCGAACGTTATATATTAGGAATTTTATAAATTATTATATAGGTGTGGAACAATTTACGTCGCACATAAAGTTGTATTGCATACTTTTAACTTCTATATCCTCATGTGTAATTTGTGATAATGGAACATGCATTTGAATAATGTATTTGTATCCTAATGTGTAATATAATAATATTATTAATAAAAATAAAACGAAAGTGAAGGCATTGAAAGCCAAATAATGATGTGCATTTGAGGAATGAATTCAACAGTCTCATTTCCTCGCAAGATTGATAATTTGATCTCACGGATTCACGCCAACGTCGACGTGGTCTTTGTTTACATCGGAGGAACAGCGCACATGTCTGAAGAGAGATGACGGTTGCCGAAGTTGACAGCTAATCGTAAACCACTTTTAGACAACAGCAATCCGATTCACGGTAAGCGTTTTGAGAGGACGTTAATCGCAAAGCAGCAGCGTCTGGAGCAGCCGAGATGCACATTCATATCATCCGAGATGGAGCGTAGATAAGTCGATGATCGCTTTGGATTGACGACTTTCCTCAAGGATACCGAGGCTGCTGTAGAGACGTAAAAACGCCAGCCATTGAAATACGTCGGAGTCTTGCGATAAAAAAAGCGGTCGCTTGGTTAATAAAAGCGAGTTCGGGACATTAAAGAAACGGAATAGCGGTGTTTTATGGTACGAGCGACGTTTTCTTATGCTTTGGTGCAACACGACGGTTGGTATTTTGGGGCCCTTGAGTCTCGCCCTTGCGCGCTTTCCCCTTTCCAATTCTTTTGCGCTAGGAGTCACTATATTTATCTATGCAGAAAAAGAAGGTTGATAAGTTTACTAACATTCGTTTCCCAACCATTTACCGCTCTGGTACAATGAGAGAAATCAATAAAATCAGGAGGGGTTATAACAGTAACAGTATTGAAAACTCCAAAAACCATCAAATAAGTTTTGTTTGATAGTTTTTGGAGTTTTTAATACTGCTACAATGTTACTTAGGTGCATTTTCCGAGTCCGAATTCGGGAATAATGACGATGAATAATTATAAATATCAGTAAAGCTACAATTTTTCTCTTACGTACTTTTGTTTTTGATAAATTCCGATATATTATGAGCTAGTGATGGGGGCGATACCAACATTTCAATCGATTTCGATATTTTTCCCGATAATCCTCGAAACTTCCGATTCCGGTACAATTTCCCTCTCCGATTCTCGCAATGACTACAATTCCTTATTTTTAGTTCATGTCGTTTAGCAGGGCCGTCGGAACCTTCTGAGCCTGTATTGCCCCACTCTTGTGGGGGCACCGCCCTTTTCTTCAACATCCGTTTCTTAGCCGCACAGCAACGCTTGAGGCGACAATACGGACTCTGCAGGCGACGACGACGCCTAGCGCCGGACCCTTCATTTTGTGTAACATATACTCAATAAACAAAATAGACTTATTAAAAAACATTAATTAGAATAATTATACAAAAGGTTATAATATAGAGTATGATTCCCTTTTTATTAAAAAACATCGATAACATTTCAAAACATAGAGGGAACAACTCCTTTATTTAAGCCATCCAGTTATTATACACAAGTCCCAAAGTCGATAACAGTTATTTGAGTACGTATTCTTTTAAATAACATAATTTTAGCAACTTCGACCGTCAAGTACAGACGTTTACTTCAATTCCCCGCAATCCGCCATATGGTTTATGGCAGGGGGGTTGAAAACACCGAACTATTTAATTAATTATCTGATATGGGTTCCTTATACAATCTGGTTGAAGAGAGCAATATAAACTATCTGTTCTCGCAGTAATCTCGCGAAATCTCCTTGACGTCTGCCTTCGAAAACTGAGACGGAATCACAATGTCGGGTGTTTCATCTTATAAATCACTAGTTAAAAATTTCTCGAATATTTTGCGCCTATACTCCGTCCTATCTTTAGGACATTCCTACCCGAGGTCTTCAATCATCTGTGATACATTGCGATCGAACCTGGAATCGCTCTTATCCAAACTAGACTACGTTGTGCGCGCTCTAATTCCTAACTCTAACTAACGAACGCTCTAACTCCTCTAACTAACGAAAGCTGCAGTTCTTACGTTATCTCCCTTGCAAAGTATCGTTTTTCTCCTACTTCCTATACACACAAGGATTTGAGGAAATTAAGATAGTTTCACTTAACTCGAATTAATTTTCGCGTCATCGTAGAAATACAAAATTCTTAAATCACCCCAACTTTTGTGTTCATACTCCAAGCTTTTCGTAAATATGAAACGTCTTTTCCGCGATTCTGAAGCTAGAATCGCATGTGGATTCACATCGGGGCCACAGCATTTCGTCTCGTTTTCGCGCCATTATCAGCTGGAAGAAATCCCAGGTGAAGCAGACGGCGGGGACCACAACACTGACATCATCGATTCAAGGCCGCTGTCCTCCCAACTCAACGGCGAGACGAAAATCGCCTCAAAGAAATTCGACTTTGCATCCAACCCTACGCCATGCACCGTGAAATACGACAACTATTATATGAGCTGACTGTGTCTAGAAACACGCGGCCGTGGTAATTGGAATAAGTACAAAAAGTGAGCGGGTAACAACCCCGAAGGGAAAAATTTCCTTCATCGGCTCCTTGAGCTCACCTGACAGTTCCCACTTTCCCGGGTCGCTGGCTTCTGCGTGGGATGGTAACAATGACCTAACTATCTCTCTTCCAGAGAATTCTATCTCATTTTCTGGTTTCCTTCTCTCTCAATTATTTCCACATTTATCCTTTACCTTTAATCACCTCTCGTTAAGTGTTATACTCCTACTTACCTCGTGTGTATTCCATTTCTTATTCTATTGCCATCCTTCCTAAAATTATGTACATATATTTTCCGACCTTGGTGGCGTAATGGTTGGTGCGCTAGTATACGGAGGTTCCGAGTTCGAATCCGGGTTTTTCCGGGCATGGACGTGTACGTTCATCGTTTGTGTCTTTGTTTGTCCGAACCATCAAAACGGATATAATTTGGGACTCTAGATTTATTTGTAAATACTCCTGTTCACTCATCCCCGTTGATCTCACTAGAAACATATTCGTAGCCTACTCCATGTAATTACTACTAACCAACCAGATTGGCATACTAGCAAAACAATTGATTGATCAGTCTCTACGAAGGATAAAAATTTATTTTTTTATGCGTATCAATAAATCCGTCTAATGCTAAGTAAAGCACACATATTTGTTGCACCTGATCAAAAGTCAAGTCAGCATTTATCGGCGAATTTGAAGAAAATTCCCAAGAAGAAACGGAGCCGAACAAAGTCTGACGGGACCGAAACTTTTCCAAAGTCAGCTTTCTACCAACGCGGAGTCAGCAACTTTAATATTTATTTAATGAAATATTTCATATTTTACTGTATAAAATTGTAAAACTTACTATAAATAAATAGCTAATGAACGGTTCTTAATCCTCCCTTAAGAGCTCCGTGGGGACGAACTGAAGATTTTGATTTTTAAGTCTTTCCCGAAGATATATATTTTTGCAACCCGGAATGACTATGATGGACATACATTGCTATTGTATACGTATTGGACGTATTCAGAAGTGACCCTGGTCTACCAGAGTAACAGAAATGATGTTCCATAAGAAACAAAGACTGCGGGTGTTCGAAACGTGATGCATGAAGTTTCGGTGGCCATCTGAAAAGATTTCCTTGATAATCATGTCGTCTTAATAACTTCCTTGCCAATTCCATTCGTTTTAGGACACCTGGGGGCCTCCGGGTGATTATTATTGACATCACCAAATTATTAAAGTGACTCTATAACTTGCAATGCGCATAAAGGAAATTCTGTAAAACAGGGTGGTTTATACAGAATTCCCAGGGTGATTTGGAAAATAAAATACCCATTGATGTGAACAGCTAATGCTTCAAATGTTGGACCTTTAAGCAGACACACGTTCGTACTCAAACATACGCTTAAAAATGTATATTTATATTGCAAATATTCCACGTATTTAACAGTAGACGGAGGAGTATCAATAACCTAATGCAATTTTTTAAGATTTGCAACGGTGAGCTAATTTTCATAGTTGTATCTTTGCCAGAAAAGTCATTTGTTTGTTTTTTTGTTCTTAAAATAATCGCATAAGAAAACAGGAGATCGCGCGTGCACGTGCGATGCGTGTTCTTGTTGATAGAAAGCGCATATAATCACCAGAATAAAGATTAAAATTCTTACCGTAGCGCGCAGCATAAAGTCTTTAACATCTTGCCCCCACTGAAATATTTTTTATTGGTCTATCTAGGAAATAGGAAATTCCCGATCTCAACATATGAAGTCCTTTCAAATTCATCATGGAAATAAAGATTAAGTTGAATAGTTGAATGCACTTCTTACGAAAAATCGGATTTAGTGCGAAAACAATAGAGAGATAGGTTTGAGAGTTATTGGAAGATTTTCGTTCAAAGTTGTGGTCATGTAGCGCATTTTATAAACGTTCTTCGTTATCGAATCGGTGTAACTGTACAGAAAGATAAAATATAAATAGCAGTTAGGAAAGGAAAATATTTCCTTCCGCATTATTATCACTTTTGTGTTTATTATAAAAAGCAGATGTCGAAATTCGTTAAGGAAACCTTTTACATTTTAGTAAAAACTTTCATATTTTACAAATGCTTGATGGTGAAATTATTTATTGCGGTTAATGATTAAAATTCACTAATACTTATGGGTATCATAGAGCCACAGCCACGCCGCTACAATAGCCAGTAGCTTAACGGACCCAAATCTTGCAAATCTACATGTTCAGGCTCATCTGCGTCTCATTCAGAACTGGGCAGAGAAATGGAAGATTGCTCTGAATCCTAAAAAATGGACACGTATGCACTTCCGTAGGAACAAACAGAAAGTAAGACGCTTCAAATCTTCGATGGAAAGGAGAATATATCCCTAAGAAGACAACAGAGGAATTTTTAGGTGTGGTACTTGATGAAGAACTGACATGGAAAAACAATGTTGAGAACAGCATTCAAAAAGCAACAAAAGCAAAATTTTCTTTAACCGGAATCCTATTTAACAGATCTCAAGTTAACATAAACACTAAACTGCTAACATATCTATCCATAATCAGACCTATGCTCACCTATGCATCACCCACCTGGCATTATACACACAAATCATACTTTCAGAAGCTATATAGGTAATATAAAGCGAAACCATTAAAGGGATTCTGAACGTTCCATATCACACGAGTACATCTGAGATATACAAGTACCACAATATAACGCCTCTCTCTACAACCTTAAACAAAATAACCAAAGGGTTCGATTCTAAGTTTAAACTTATCCAAAATACTTTATTTTCCACATTCTGGGATTACGACCTCACAACAACTATCTGCAAATACCGCCGCCCAAAAGCTGTGTTAATGAATTTACCCTAACCTAAATACCCAACCTTAATCCGAGCCAGACGCTCTCCCCTAACCCGTGATCTTCAGCAAAAAGAAAGTGAACTTATAGTGATTAATATAATACCATGGATAAGACCCCGAGTCAGGAGCCATGAGCATAAGTTTTCCGGAAGGAAGTGAATAAATTCGTCGTCGTCGTCGTAGAGCCGCAGCCACGCCGATATCACTATAATATTATAGAATTTATAGTCATTCTAAAGATATGAACAAAAAACTCTCCTTTGAAAAGCTTTTGAGTGCTCCTTTCCCCCTTACGAAAACTTTTATATACGACTATTCATTTAGCTGTAGCGCCTAAAAGGTGTGATGGTTTTTAATTATCCGTGTGTTCGGGCTGGAAATGCGTTCTTTGTAAGTTAAGAGCAGGAATTTTTAAGTTAATAATCGTAAAACCACTGTATTCCAAAATGCAGATTGTTTTTATACCACCGCCGTTAGAAGGTGGTGTCACCGAATCCTTGGAAGTTACGAAGCTACCGTTAAAGATTGAGAAATTGTAACACCGCTCCGCATTCTGTTCCGTACTCACACGTGTCCGGTGACGTCACGAGGGATGCTCCATGGCCATTCAAGGAAACTCATTTTTGAGCCTTATTGACAGCGAACCGTTATTCAGCTTAATGATCATACGCAACACTTGCTTCAGATCATTTTAACTCTTGAGTTTCAAATCCATTAATTTATACGAAAATGGATTTCGTAGCAGCATACTTGGGTGACTCACCGGAAAAGTTCCATAATTCCCTTTTTCTCTCGTTACGTTAGCTCGGTAGAGATAACGGTGAAGCCTTGGAAAATTTGCGCTTAATTTTTGTTATGAAAGTCATTCAGATCCGCTAAACTATGAATCATACACACATGCGCCGGTCAACGATGTATTTTACTTCGTAAAATGAAATTATATGTCGTTTAACTAAACAAGAGCATCTCAGTCTTTCTTCTAGGGCGCTCTTACAAAGCAATATTTCGCTTTCGTATACGTTTTCCTGAGTTTACTTCAAATTCTCAGTTGTAAAAAGGATAGCAGAATGGAGAATGAAATATTGAGTAGCACAGCGGAAAATAATCATCATATGGTTAAATAGTTCTTATGTAGTAGTTTTTTGAAGCGACATTACTAACGTTGAGGAGTATCATAAATCTCTGAGGAACACAAAGGTCTTTCCTGCGTTTCAGCCTTGCAACGGAGAATGGATGTTCATTCACTAAAAGAATGTTAATACATTAGTCAATAAACATATAGTTTGATGCAAAAGGCACACGATATCATTTACATCAGCACATCAATGTCCATGATCAGAACCAAAAGGTTAATCCACTGTGTCGCTAGTCTTGAGTTCATGCATCAATTGGATTAAATATTTCCTCCAGATGGGTCATATTTTAAGGAAAAGCAAGTGAGTAAGTCATGAAGATGTGAACATTTTTACAGATGAGATTTCACAGACGTTTTTAAACATGTACATCCTAGGTAACATTTATCAGCTTAGAATACCTAGAAATATCTAATTTGATAAAAGATATCAAGACTAATTTTTAATGACAATAGAACTGAAATAAGTGATTACTTTTGATTTTTTTTGGAAAAATCAGATCTTTTACTTTGTTTAATTTAGTAGTTTTTTTTTCTAGGGGTTGTTCCGTTCCCGTACGATACCACAAATATCTTAATGGTAACTTACCGCTTTGCCGATTCAACACGTTTCACATGTGAATTTCTGTCTACTTCTCCCATTATTAATCTTTTTTTCTCGAGACTTGTGACCTTTCATTTTGACACCATCAAAGTTTTGCATTGGAGCACGAAAATATTTTGAAGCACTGACAGTGAAATTCTCAAAAGTATTTGATACTACGTACATATTAGTGAAATATTACATTTATATCTTTCAGTTTATGAGGTGTAACTCTCACTGAGTAAGAAATGACGAGGAATGCACTTATTTTATAGCGTCACCTAGAAGAGAAAAGTCCAAATGGTAGACGAATGAACTAGGTGTGTACTGAAAACGATGGCTGAAAAAGAACAATCGCAGTAAATACCGGAGAAGGGTGTGCTGCTCATTCAGATGATGAACATGTATATGCTACAATGTAGGCGGAAGAAGTTTGATGGTAATTTAATGAAAGTGAAATCTAGTGGGATCTACAAGTACATATCGGCATTTTTGTGGGAGGCATTATAACTTGGGCATCGTATACATCTACATCTATATTGGAAGCAAAAGAAACAAATTTAGTGAGTTCCTCGTATACAATGTATAACACATAGAAACTTAACCGAGGTAGTGCTGCTTTTATGTTCCTTATCGGTAATCGTAACTTATTCTCGTATGCTGACACGTTATAAGCGGAAGTTAATCTTGGCGGGGACTTAAAA
Source organism: Ladona fulva (assembly GCA_000376725.2). Classification (NCBI taxonomy): domain Eukaryota; kingdom Metazoa; phylum Arthropoda; class Insecta; order Odonata; family Libellulidae; genus Ladona; species Ladona fulva. The sequence continues at coordinate 858,753 of KZ308292.1, read as the reverse complement.
CACGATACTTAACATGTGAAAAGACGTTATAAACGGAAAACTTTAAAATCGGAAAGATATATAATAGAGATGATTGTTGTTGTAGTGGGGACCTCAAAATTTAAACTCAAGGTCCGAGAAAACGTCATAAACGAGAACGTTAGATCGGTGTTTCACTGTATATGATTTATAGGATAGAACGAGACTGCACATTCATATATTTTGTCTTTTTAAACTTTCAAATGGAAGTTATTATAAATAAGCGCATACGTGTCTCACGAATCACACCATTCGTCATTTCATCGCCAAATAATCAATTTGAAGAATTAGTAATCGAATTGCTGTTTTCACGTCATTGACAGTAAGCAAAGACTTCCGCACGAAATGAGCTATTCATAAAATTCCTTTTAATATTTTCCACCTCCCCTTACGTCCTCAAGGCATTGCATATTGTTTGTCCATTGGCGCGTGCCCTCGCGTCCGAAGGCCAAATCACTAACTCAGGGGTAGCGCACGGATTAAGCGTGTTGTGTCTCTTGGCAAGTTTCCGAAAATGGTATAAGCTCTCTAATATCGATAAAGATCTCTATTTCCATTCTTCGGGAACTTCCGAAAGGTTATTCTACAGGTTTTTATCCAGTAATTGTTGTCCTTGGTGGACGAAATGGTTTTAGAGACTCATTCTGCCCACGTGTTTGACGAAACTGTGTGGGAAAAGATGATTTAAATTATTACGATGCGTATTACCTCTGTTGTGCAAAGGATATTGTTCAAAGAGCGTGGTGGTTTTCTATATTGTAATCAGGTGTGAAAAATCATTTAAAACTTTCATTATCAGCATTTGAACTAACATAAACTGTAGCGTGAAATTTGTTTTCGATTGGGTATTCTTTCACAACATTATTGGCACCACTTACGCCGTTGTCCATTACTTATAATTAAGCATCAATAAACATCAATTCAGACAGATAATATAGACAAGTCCCCAGTCCCATTGAAAATTACCAGGTGTTTAGAAAATGTTTGTACAACAATAGGTTGCTGTTATGAATTAAGCGAATATTCTAGACTCTAATAAACTCTTTAAATTTGTGTGGAATAAGGTTTTAATTTTGTTACGAAGGTTTCGAAACTATTTTCGGAATAGTTAAAACTCTCTTCCAAAATATACTTATATGAAATAATAGCAAGTTTGTGTTTTGCTTCTTCTACTTCTTCTTATACTAAAATTATTTAGTCGATTATCATTAGCAAAATAACCGATATTTTGTGTTAATATAATTCCCAGTTTATAAATCGATGTTTGGATGATAATCGCAGGTGTTTATTGCTGATAATTAATAGTTTATATTTTGAATCAGAATTAGGCAATAAATTATATGCTTTACTTAGTGTTATGAAGAAATTTATATATTGAGTGACATACTTGGTTTCTTGTTTCGGTCCGAAATGTATGTAACTGTAATGTATTATACTGAGGGGAATTTTAGTCATTGAAGCCTATCTGAGACTTTTAAAGTTGGCAATAATACTGGTTCCTGAACAGTAGTATATTAAACTAAGTATGTTATCATGTGGAATTGGTTTTATCAAAGAGAGTAATTGATTTTGGTTAAGGAAATAAGCAGTTCTCAATAAAGCAAATTGTAAATATAACAACGAATGCAAACCTCTTAGTTCAATAAGAGAAAACGTCGTTCTAATAAAATTGTTTCAAGATTTATTTCGCTAAACGTGCATAATTTATCTCTTATAATGTATTCTGTTCGTAAAAATCCGTATGAAAAGTGCAAATTTTGAGCATCATTGGCTCGGATATTTCACTTACGTAATTTATGCTTGAATTGAAAATTGTGGATTTGACTAAGAAAACGCAATTTGAGAAAGTTTTCTTAATATTTGCCATTGCTACATTAAATGAATTGCATTCATCGTGAAACAAAGCGTGCGCAATGTTGCTACTGTGCGTACCTTCGTATCATCTCTCCAATTCTGCGAACTTAAAAAATTAGTCTGTAGGGAAACGATTGACTATCTTCCAAATGAGAGCTGTCCTCTGTGATCTTTTGAATATATCCTTTTTCCTTAGTAACAATTCCTCAGTTTCAAGGTTTATATTTTGCTAAGGCCAGCTGAAAGGACTGTTTTCATTTTGGTGGACGCGGTAGCTTTAGATTTGGCAAAGTCTAAACAAGAGCTTCGCTGTGAATCGTCTTTCGTTCTCAAAGTCGAACCCCGACCTTGGCAGGGCTCATAAAGGGGTTGTTCATAATTTAAGGGAAGAATAACACTTTGAAAACTGAAAAACATTCGCCAAGAAGCTATCTATGTGGAATAATGCTGAAACATTCTAACACCGCTGTATTTCTCCTGAAAAGATTATTGCATTTCTCCTGAAAACTTTGTTTTATTTTTCCTGAAAACATTTTCTGTAAACATGAGTCGAGCTATCTTACAACCTCAGTTGGTTTTCAGAGAACCTATCTTTTCATCAGAGTTCGTGACGTAAACGTAAATACTCTCTGTGAAGAGTTTAACGGGTCATTATAAAATCCCTTTGAAGTTTCAAAATTACCTCTATTAAGTGTACAATCAACACAATGGGGCCATCATTCGTGGGAATCTTTAGTAGAAAACATTTCTGAAGCTTAAGTTTTTTCGCTTATTCTTAATGAAATGTTTTAAAACTTGATTTCATATTATTAATTTGACCTTTATTTCTTACATGTATATACTTGTTACTGTCTTATATTAAATCTTATTTACGAATTTATGAAGAATCCAACTTAGGATCACACTTCCTATAAACCGTATGGCAATTTACTCAATGTCGATGTTCATTTGAACTAAGATTATTTTGAGTATTGCTCTGCAAAAATAATGATTCTTGAATAGACTTCGTAGCCATAAACTGGAATAATTGGAATTGGAATCCTATCCCAAAAGCCACGTTTTTATTTAAAATTTTTAAATGAAGTTTTGAAAATTGCATTTATAAAATATTTTTAGAAAATAAATTTGTTATTCCTTATTTTTATCAAGAGTTAATTTATTAGCGATCTGTTACTCAAAACTAGCTCTATATTTTAGTGGATAGCGTTTGTATGTACTTGAAGTACTTGAAAAATCTTAAAATCCCTGGAATCCGTTGATTTTCATGTATCTCTGCAGCTAATTTGTGATCACAACGTAAAATCTCGCCAAATATAAATGCAGTTCCAACGATCCTTTTGTCCTTTTGCAGGCGTATCTCTCCTTTCTTTTTTATGTAAATATTCTTGTATCTGAAAATTACCATATCTTATCTACTATGGAGCGTTTTACAACCGTTTCTACGCTTTTTTCCGATTTTCTATTTTTACATCTTTTCTCTAACGATACATAGTCGTCTGTAATTTCTTCGCCGTATTTATTCATGTTTACTATTATCGTATTGCGCGTACAAGTTCACACACAGTTTATCCACTTGAGGTGCGATTAAAGGTCTTTAGATCCAAAACTAATGCCAAACTGTCTTTCATCGAGTATGACTTTCAAACGAATTATCGGGACGCTCATCGCATTACATAATAGCTATGAAAAGTCTTCCACTATAACGTAAACGCGTATCGTGGAGTGCTTTATCCCGTAGCCTCGTGACGCAACACGCCTTTGGAAAGGTTAAAGGTGAAGCAGATGCTGCCCCTGAGCAACTAATGATGGCCATTCTACTGCTTCTAAGTTGAGATTCTCCTCTTAACATACCTTGAGGACTTGTTACGTCAGTCGGAGTAACTTGTCACTCCCTTTCAAAGGCTCTATGGAGAGTTCTCTTTTTCATTGTTAGGAAAGGGTAGGGATGGGAGAGGGTGGGGGATAGGAAAATATCGAAGTATAAAAAAGGACGAAGGCGATTTGCTGTTGTACATGCTGCTGGAATTCATCACACGTCCTCAGATGCTGGGAGTGAAAGGAGGAAGTGATATCTCAGCACTGTGAAGGACTACCGTCCAATGCCAACGATGGAGAACGTTTCAAGCAAGCCGAAAAATGTAGGGTTTGGGTCATCTGGGAGGGATATTTTACGGAACCCTTGCGGAAGGATTTCCGCGGTATATTTATAAGATGATTTGCTCCTTGGTCGCTGTGGAAGATTTTGGAGGGACCTTAAGCAACGTGCGAGAGTGTAGGAGATCGTATTAAGTGATGTAATGCAGACAGGGCGGTGTCCAAAAGCTTACGGAAAGGTCGGGGCGTAATGCTGGAAGAGTGAAAAATATGCAGGAAGTAGGTGGCAAATAATCGTACGCGGGTCAGACCACGTGTTTTATCTAATTAATGCGCTTTCAAACCACGGCCATGCTCGCTAAAGAACGAGAATAAAATGAGCTTTGTGGTGAGAAAATATCTAGCGACATTGAAAATCTCGTCAATGTGTGGTATTGTTAGAAATCTTTTAGCAACCCTGTATATGAATACGTCTAACCGATTTAAACTCTGGCCCATAAGTAGATATATGTATATGTGGTGTACGAAGATATCCGTGCATTTTGATGGCAAAAAATAGTTTCACTCATAATAATTATTACCTTCTACTATTACATACCACATATGATGAAGTGAAATGATTGATCGATCGTGAAACGCGAGCGTTGTTCAACTTCAATGCTAGAAGTTTGGAAATGTTTATAACTCTGTGTATGTGCCTATAGTTAACTGACTACATTACGCTACCTTTCCTTGGCTGCGTTCTATTATCATGCTTATTTATAACTATTCAAAATATTCGCCGCTGGACTAAATATTCACTCGTCCAATTGATCAGTCTTTAAAGTTACTTGTCCCAGTTTTATTTTTGTCACATATTTATTCATGAATGTCATGTGCGTGACTTTTATTCGTTCTGTAACGTATGTTTTCATCTCATTTTTAGCAGGAAATTTAAATAATATTTATGCTGATGTGATGTTTTTACACGTTGCTTTCATCATCCCTGTTGCGTCTTTAAATACATTCTTCTTCCTCACAGAATCTCCTCCAAGACGTAATGGTTTATTCTTTTTAAAGACCAAATTTGTATAACAATTCGGTTACATTATTGAAGAGGCAAAAATAAAATATTTTCCAATCAAAATGACTACAGATGGAGGTATACATAATCCAAGTGACGGATTCTGTTAGGACCGTTAAATTGCCATACATTTCAGTTGAAAATTAAATTAAAAGATGCATTAACTTAAATTATACGCGGGCCTCCGGATAGCCTTGTGGGTAACCCGTTCGACTTCGCTGAAAACGGTCCCGGGTTTGATTCCCAGTGGGAGCTCACGTGGGAAATTACCTTAGCTGCCAAAGGACTTTTATAATTACAACTAATACTACTTAAATTATATCCAACGAAATATAATTAAGTACAAAGCAATTTTCGGATGTATATTTCTGTATGGTGAGACAAAAGTATCACTCAGTAACAATTCTACGTATTGACACAGGCTCAGGAACGTCCCGATAAATGATTCCCTTCCGCCGTTAAATGTTACGTTTCTCAGAGCACATTCCTAATAGACAGTTCCAGGCCTTTAGCAAGCAACAGGTTAGGAAACCACGATCTATGGACGAGGTCGAGTAAAACGTTTTCCAAACTGTTGCGTTAGTGAGGAACCCTTCCAAAAGAAAGATAACCCTGAGTTTAAAATTAGGAAAAAAACGGAGGTATGGGGGATGCGGAGGGTATTCGAACGAGAACAGTTTTAGGGGAAACTTCCTACTTATTTCGGCTTACGGAAGTGATCGAAGAATACGAACGTATGGCAATGGAAGGACAATGCGATACATATTTTGACGGTCATGGCCTTGCGAGTGGAAGTTGCGCAGAGAGAAGACATTTGTCTTCGTGTTTTTTGGGAGTGAGGTTTTGGAATGGCGAAGTGGGCGGAATGAGTGAAGGAGTCATCCGCTTTCGTGGTTTTGACCTACTTATACGCCGAGGAGTTGTCTGGTCCTTTTAGACCTTCAACCCGATTGACGGTCGACTGGTGTGCCCTTATTACGCTTCTTGGGCTTAATAACCGGGTCACTCTTTCGTTCCTCGCCGCATCTGATCTCTTCGAGACCCAATTAGAACCAGTATGTTTATATCTCCCATTCGCCATAGCATTTTTCCCATGTTCTTCTTACTAAAATGGTTTAAATGCTGGGAAGTGAAATCTGGGTACAGCCGACGTCACCGGGGATTTGAGCATTTACGTAAGGTTGAAGTTACGGCGAAGTGAAATGCGTGATGCGAAAATTGAGCGGAGCGGTATTGCAAATGTTAGGAGGGTTAACTAACGTGCTATCCTAGAATGAGCTATCGAGGTCGCTGCGTTTATGCGGAGATTGTTTAACCTTTGGTTGGCCGATTATTTTGAGCCTGAACTTGAAACGACAAAGTGACGTAAGAAGGGTCCACTGTTTTTCTCTAAAATCTCGGGCGATAACTCATGGAACGTTGGTCTTCATTGGCCTATTTTTCCGCTGCATATTTATTTTCCATATAAAAGGTTTGCCGGATATTAATTCATAATTAATTAATTAATATGAACACATTCGTAATATATCGCTAACTTGTCTTTCTTGGAAGTTAGCAATCTAAGTGTTTTAAGTTAGCCGTTTCCTTGTTGTTTTTGTAATATAAAGGATTCTGACTTCTGATTTGATAGCATAAGCTATGCTATGCGTCAAATAAGAAGTTGGTAAGTTTGCCAAGGAGAGGAGATGATCGAAAATATTGCATCATTGTAAAAATACTATCTTAAATATATTGCATAGGAGAAAATTAAAACTATATACATCGTAATGATTCGAGGCCAAAATCTTTCAAAAGTGCTGTAAACAATCGTATCTTATACTAATTACTGTTACTGATTCAAATGATTGGCAGTTATTAATTTACACTGCTTGAATATTTGTCACAATGGATTGATTCATATGTAAACGCAGGTTTAGTTCTCTTGAAAAAACGCAATTAGTTGGGCTAACAGTACCACTCTTGTGGTATAGTATAATTAAATTTTTATACCACATTAGTGGTATACTCGTACTATAATTCAAATTGTGGTACCTCTTGTGGTTACTTATTGTAGTATAGCATAATTCAAATTCTTAGTCCAACTAATTTGTGTTTCTTCAGTTATGACATACCACCAAGTAAAGGCCGAAACCATCGAAGTTATTTAGTTCTTCTGCTTACGGAAATTGCGAAATTTTCGTTCAATAACCTTGTCTGTAGCGCAAGCAAATGCATACCAAAATACGACTTACTCTACCAAATAAATAGGACTGTGCCAAAGTAGAGTGAGAGAAATGGCGAATTTAAATTAGAGGGACTCCAGCGCTGTTATGCTATGCAGCACGTAAATTATTGAGAATCGTAGCAATTGTATGAATAAAATACGGAAAGAGGCAATTTCCTGAAGCTATATAAGAGCTTTAAACGAAAAAATCCTATTTTTAATCCCATTTTTAAGAAGAATTCTCGTGTGAATTGGAAGATAGTATGTGGTTGGAAATTTTGAGAGATTGAAAGTATACATATAATTTTTCGGCGATTAATAAAACAAATTTGTGGAATGGATACACTTATATTATTATACTTAGTACTTATAGATTTATGCGGGACTCCTGAAAAACTGGACGAAAAGGCTAATCTTTCATCAATGTATGACATATCGTTCTTTTTGAATACTGTAATTTTCTCTCTTTAGATTCAAAACATACTTGACGTGTAGCAAAAAGAGTTCACGGTTCCATGAGAAACAAATATACACTCTATCTTTCTGGAAAGAAAGAATCATGTATCATGACAGGAAGAAATGGAATTGGCAAGATTTTGAACCTTGATTTAAAAATAGTCGCGAAGCCACTTGAGTTCTTTCTCTCATGAACGGAAATCATGTGGAGAGGATGTCATGAGGAAGGCTGGCTTAACTGATGGAATTATCGTAAACATTTGAAAACCCGGAAACAATCCGAGGAATTACATGCGACTCGAGGATTTCCTTATATCACTTTCCTAGCATCGGAGGACCTGAAATATATATCAGAGGTATTCATGGGCCAAAATTTTCGGCCAAGGCCCGGCCCGGCCCGACCCCTTCATAATAGTTGAGACCGAGCCCTACTCGGCTCGAACATAAGAAGAAAGTTTCGCTCTCAAACCCGCCCCGATCCCGAACTTTTCTAAACCATTCAGAAAACAGTCTAAATATATAATTTATTTTAGCTCTATTATTCCTTTATAATGCCAATATATCTTCAGAAACCTTAAAACTGCTGCAGAGATTACCAAAACATACCGGTAAATTTCATAAACAAAAAGAAAGTGTTTTAAACGAAAATTTCATTTCAAATCTAAATCAGATTTATTCTATTTACCGTCGTGATTATTCGTCTTTCTGATCACAGTCGTCTTTCGACATAGATTATAGAGAACGAAGAAGACACTATTTATTTAAACAAATCGTAGCTGATTTAAAAGGCCTCCGTCTCTATGCAAGAACATTAAAGGCTGTTTGAGAACGAATAGAGGATTTAAAGAAAGGATTAATATCTGAATAAATTTAGAGAAAGCACGTTCAGAGATGATGCAGCCGATATAATGCGTCTATCACGTTACATAGGCCGTTATGATACTGCGAGAAAGGTAAGGGAAATAGATACTAGAAAGAATCGATTCAAGAACTCATTTTTTCCGCGAACAATACGCGACAGTATTAGATTAGAGAAGGGGAGTCATGGTGCATGACAGTGCAGACATAAATTTATGCCGAACAAATTTGCGCCTGAAGTAAGATAAAATGATGCATCTTTTAATGTATTCCATGTCATTATATTGGATTTAGTCTGTCATTTGGAAAGCGTTGCGTCATGCGTTAGTTTCGTTAGTGAATAAAGCATGCACCCCCTGCCACTCGCCGGAAGGCGTTTTGCAGGTTACATGTGTAGACGTAGACATAGAATAATTCCTTCCTTCCTAAGTCATACTCGGACCCAATAGACTGCCCGTTTTACCGATGTCAATGGGCCCTTGTAGACTTCGAACACAATAATGACGTCACAGGAAGCGGCTGTAACTTTGAGGAAGAAACGCACGCATCTAACTGTCGAGAAAAACGATTCGTTCCCAAATATCGATGTAATCCTTAATCGACTTCTGATTGTAATAGATAAAATACTATCGAGACATGACATTGAAAGAGGAGGAAATTTCGTTTCCCCATCCGAGGCTATTACGTATTGAAGAGTGTGTTCAATATTTTTGCAATCGCCCACGGGCAAGCACCATGCCTCTCTGCTATAATATGTGTAATTGCGGTTCACTTACCTTTATTCTATTCTTCCTCTCAACAAATTATGCAGAGGAATTCCTTGATGTCATTGCCTCTACACCAAGCGCGAAGTCATAACAGTTGCATTTTTTCAATTGGCGCGTCAGCAGTGAAGCAATGGACTCCGTCGATGCTTTAGCACTTTTTGAGCCAATAGCAACTTTTTTAAAATGAGCGTTGAAAGAATAAGACTTCTAGTATAAGAATAAGACGTTAGATTGCCCGGATTGCGATGTTAGGGTCCCTAGGACAAGTGGATGAAAGTAGCCTAAATACTAAACGCTGAATTCGAAAAGTTATCGAAGAAATTTCCTAATCGAGCGCCTTTATGGCTGTTGCATTTATTTTGGTCATTAGAAAACGGTTAAATTAGAAGAACGGATTGAATTAAACTGTAACCTAATGGATTTTTGTGTGCAACTAACTAATGAAAAGTACGATTTTACGAAAAACTATGCATTCTACCCATTGGTATTCGAATGTCTTATTGATCAATTTTATAATGGAGTATTATTCTTGTAGCGGAATTTGAGGGAGACTTTCAGCTTTGGATTTTGTCGGAAATCGAAAACGGCTTTCGGCATATTGGCTATATAATAATAANAGAACTCTCTCAGCCATAAAGATATTTATAAATACACTTTCGCGTCCCAAAAACCTTCAAAGTTATCCACGGACAAAAAACCAAAGTCAGCGGCAAACGAAAAGGCGCTATAAATTTCCACTCGATAAAATACCTCGTTTACATTTTCACGAAGAAACTGATAGAAAATCTTTAGGTTTTGATGCCGTTTAATAGGAAATCACCACGACAATGAATATGATTGTTTTACTATGTGCATGTGTGGGGTATGGTAAAGTTAACTTGATTGAATCTCGAGGAATTGATAAATTTAGATTGAAATAAACATTTTCCGCATCATTCTCAAAATTCGGCCTCGGAGGTGAATTGTAGTATAAGACTTCACCTGGTTTAGGTGAAGTGTTATGCTATACTGGTATACTAGTTCTCCAATTCCAAGGTCCGGGTTCAAGTCTAGACAAATCGGATTTCTCTGATTAGAAAATAATCGTGCGTGTTCGTGTATTGTAACAGTTCGCGCGTCTCCAGTAAATATCCTAGGAATGGATGTTTGTGAAGGCACAATTATTAAATGAAACGCCAACTAAACATGCCCCCTCAGTTAAATGAATTTGTACAAGGGTCTCTCGGTGGAACGACATATTTAAGTGTTTAAGGCAGTTATTCGAGCCTCAGTGAAATTTAAAACACCTCTTTAAATGCGAGTTTTTTAATCTGAAAATAGCCTCAAGTTTCATTTTCCTCATCTACGAATTTACAGCATAATTATTCAATTTACTTTGAAAATTTCGCGTGTAATACTTATGTCTATCTAGGAACGTTATTTTCCGATAGACCTTCCTACTTTTAATAGACAATGACGTAATATCGATAAGCATTATCGCTGAACTAATGTCGGTTAGCAGATTTCCTGGTTTTAGGTTAAATCAGCCATTTTTTGTCAGTTTCCGAAAGTGCCCCGAATTGTGGACGAAATCGAAGAAAAGTTTCCCAATTTTTTTTCCTCGTTCCGATGATTCTAGTTGACCTTGATTTCGGTTCTGGAACAGTTTCCCGCTTGTGTGACATTCAAAACGTTTCACACTTTCCTTTTGAAATGATGACAGGTGTTACGTTTATACTTTTCCCAGGGATTTAATCCGCTCTTGTATTTTTATCCTCTGTATTCTGTTGCTGGCGACAGATCTGTATCCTTGCTATTGACAAATTACATTTTAGAGTTTCTTTTATTCACTCTTCCCATAGATTGAAATCAAGCTAAACTGTTTCTATTTTCAAAACATCTGCTTCTTGGGTTACGTTGCATATGTAACTATGCGGATTGGCTTGATATCAGCTCGACCTTCTTGTTCCATCTCTATCAGGATTTATCAAGTAAAACACCTATATCCCTAACTACCCTGGATAGCTATTAGCTTCTCTAATACATCGCGGGAAAAATGACCAAAAATATCTATCCGTCCTGGCGACTATTTCCCTGTTTCGCTTTTTCGTTTTCTTTCGAATTTATTCTATTTACCGTCGTGATTATTCGTCTTTCTGNTACATCCCAAATTTAGATTTATAATTATCATTTTAAAAAACTTGTATTATTTTGATGGCATTTCTGAGACGGTCCAGAAGGTACGAAATTCTTTTAAGAGAAGCTTCTTTTTAAAAAAAGTTCACTTCTTTGTCGCAGCAAGTTTAAGCGCATCTACCGATCTATCGGCTGAATTTCATCAATCCCTTGTGGTGTGGTTTTGCCAATTACTTCATAAGAAGCATTTAGTAGAACTAATGAGATAATTACAAACATATTGAAATTGAAAATCATAATCTTGTCTCCATCTGGAAAAGATACGGCCTTTACGCTGCTCCTGCGAAAAGTTTGAATAAATATTAATTCCTATGCAAATTAATTAATTCCCTTTACTTCATACTCATAATACCTTTGCTATTGCTCAATCATATGTGAATTAGAAACGGAAATGCCAGAAGTGATTCTGAACTCTTGATTAAATGTAAGGGCGTGTCTCTGCTTCACTATTCCAGGTCTTCGGCGTTTCCTTGGATTGCTACTTAACGATTCTAATTGAGGTGAAATGTACCGAAAAAGAACAACACCATTCATTCCTTTCTTAGAGCAAACTAGCTAACTGTAGACTAAATGAGACTCTCCTTTATTTCACCAAATAAATTACATCGGAAATTGGGACATTTTCTTACAATGAACTCTTAACATTCGGAAGGTAGCGTCTTTTGGTAGCTACATACGCTTTATTTATTGGCCTACTTCTATATTTGTTGAACAAAAGGGGTTTCGAAACAAGATAACGAGGAAACAGATTTAACTAGGGAAATGGAACTTTGAAGCATAGCAAAAGAATTGAACGATTTCGTAGCGTTTGAATGTGGTGTTATGCTTCACATTTTTCCTTCTTTTAACCTTCTTTAACCGAGAATTTGAGATCAGCGTACATAAATCAAAATGTATCAACCCAAGGATGCATGCTTTCTTCATATATTCCTCTAAATTTTTCTCTACGAAAGCCGAGGAAAGTTTAGATGAGTCTTAAAGCCGCATGTATCTTCACTCCATAATATAACTCCTGGATATATAAATTTCATAATTACAACCTATGTATATGACTCTATTGGACTCCCGAATTTCTGAGTTTTTCTATTGTAATGACCGTTTGCTTCCAAATCCAAATCCAAATTTTTCCACATTCAGCACAAATGAAATCATTCGAAGACTGGATACAAAAAAATCGTTGAATCGTATTTTATCCACTGTTTTATTTAATGTCAATAACCGTAATGTACAGTGATGCAAATAGTTTCCAATGCTTCTTCAATGCCTTGAGCTGATTCGTTGAATTTTCTACCCTTCCCGAAAGCATTCAGTTTTATGATGTCGGAAGTTGTTCTCCAAGTATTTTTGACAGTTCAATAATTTTTCTGGACCTCAAGAATACTCCTAAATGTCCGTGAAGATATTTCGGGTTTCGTTGCCTAACATCTTTGTCGTTTAACGGAGGACTGGAGGATTGAGAACTCTCTCAGCCATAAAGATATTTATAAATACACTTTCGCGTCCCAAAAACCTTCAAAGTTATCCACGGACAAAAAACCAAAGTCAGCGGCAAACGAAAAGGCGCTATAAATTTCCACTCGATAAAATACCTCGTTTACATTTTCACGAAGAAACTGATAGAAAATCTTTAGGTTTTGATGCCGTTTAATAGGAAATCACCACGACAATGAATATGATTGTTTTACTATGTGCATGTGTGGGGTATGGTAAAGTTAACTTGATTGAATCTCGAGGAATTGATAAATTTAGATTGAAATAAACATTTTCCGCATCATTCTCAAAATTCGGCCTCGGAGGTGAATTGTAGTATAAGACTTCACCTGGTTTAGGTGAAGTGTTATGCTATACTGGTATACTAGTTCTCCAATTCCAAGGTCCGGGTTCAAGTCTAGACAAATCGGATTTCTCTGATTAGAAAATAATCGTGCGTGTTCGTGTATTGTAACAGTTCGCGCGTCTCCAGTAAATATCCTAGGAATGGATGTTTGTGAAGGCACAATTATTAAATGAAACGCCAACTAAACATGCCCCCTCAGTTAAATGAATTTGTACAAGGGTCTCTCGGTGGAACGACATATTTAAGTGTTTAAAAATCAGTAAAACACTTGTACATATCTGCAGATGAAATTTAGATTGTTTACCAGTCACAGCGTTCAAATTCCATCATCACCACGCTGAATTAGTTATTAATCCCTGATAAACCCCTGAGAAATGGAAGAGGAGACTCTAAAGTCTTAATTTCTCTCCAAATAAAGACATTCATTTATATATTTAGGGACAGCTGGTCAAGCTTTTTTCTGTGAAATACCGCAGCTTCATAATGAATTCTAGAATATTCAAACTCTTCATTGTATACTCTGCGTTCTTTGAAAATCTTTGTTGTTTCCCTTAGGTAGAATTCTATAGATTTTTATGGGAAAATTTATTTCTATTATGGGTTTTATTTACTTTATAAAAATATGTCAACTTTCGGTTTCTTTTGCCCATAAAAAGTGATTCAACTATGCTTTTCGATTATCTTAGGAGATTTAAGAGCCTCATTCAGAACTTTGATATCACTACAATGATTTACAAATTACAATGACCCATTATGCCCGTTAGTCCTCCATTTAAAGTTAAGTTTTGTATATAATTTATTTAGATTTATGGCACATATGCGATTATAAAGTTAGTGTGTCTCTTGAGTATAAATATAGTGTCTTACAATCAACCCTCTGTCTGAAAATCGGATTACTGTATTCACCTTTCAGTTGACAGAAAAATTTATTGAACATTCTCCTATCATTTCCTTAGGAAAATAATTATGTTAAAGAAACTCCTTAAATATTTACAAATTAAAGCGCTAAGCACTCGAAGAAAATTTATAATATATTTTGGTGATAAAAATCAAGTCATAATGCGTTTGAAGAAATAAATATCACGTATTTACCGGGCCGAACAGATTTCTATAATACGAAATGGCTTGCTCCTCTTGTGTATTAGGTGCTTCAATTTATTTTGCGTTTTATATAGGTAGAGAATACACCGCGTAATTCAGGTAACCGTATTGTTGCAGCAGAATTAGAGAACGAAGGTGAACTGAGTTCAAAGGAGCAAGCATAGTAAATAGAGCACCTAAAATTATTTCTTACATTAATAAATTCATTGGGTTTATTTTCAGCATTTACTGTATGAAAAATCAGGATAAAGTATGCTGCAGTTCCTCACTCATTCATTCACGGAAAATTAATTTTTGTATCTATAATAATAATTTATTAATAACAATAACAATAGTGATAATAATAAAACGATAAGAATATTACGACTTTTTCGGGCGAGATTGAGACTACCGAGTCTTTTCTCACATTCACCCTCACCTACTTACGGAGAATCCGTTATGAACAAACAATTACGACGTCGATTAGAGGTAAAGAATGAAAGAATTGATAAATCTAGAAAATTGAGCTTAAAAATGGACTGTCCTTCTAAATACCTTCTAACCTTCGCTCATAACACGTCTATAGAGATGACAATTATCGTTTCTTTAAGTAACATCGTTCTGCAGCATGAGGATGCAAACTTCGCTTGGAAGCTCGACGACTGAAGAACATCGTTGTTGTTTACCTGAACGATATGAGAAGGGAATAGTGCGTAGGAATCATTTCTTCCCCTCCGTAGCATCCCTCCACCTAAACTTTCTCATTACTCCGTCTCATCCCAACCGTACGTTCCCCTCTGACCACAAGTAGGTCATTGTCTTTCCAACGTGGCTCTGGTTTCATGGAAATGAAACATACTTCACTGCTGATCATCGCGCACGGTGGACCCGCGCTAGTGTTATTTCGTCTCTTATGATGTCGTAATGGGCCAGTGACATTTCGCACATACGACCCTAACGCCATCTGCAGCGACGCCCACACGACATCTCGTCTCCCGGGAGATATTTGTTGTTTTGACTGAGAAACAAAAGAGACATTTGCTCGGAATTGTTTCTTTGTCCCGTCTTTTTGCCGTATTTGCAAATTTGTAGCAGGTGCAGGAGTCTGGAGCGTGCTTCCAACAGACAACTCGACATCTTCTAGGAGGAGCAGCTGAATCACGCCCGCAAAAATGCCGTACCACAGCGGCCAAGGTGAGTGTTCTTTCGTCTGCAGCGTCGAATGCTGCTCCGCGAATTTACGACACGTTTTTTTCCGTTCGGACGTATTTACTTGTTCTTCGTTGTTTATGGGAGTCGTGAGGCGCAGTTAGGGCGGGTTAATTTAGTTTCAAGGACGCCCCGCGAAGGTTGTTCGGTTTCTCGGCAAATGGATTTTATTTTTGCTCGAAAACGGCTCTAGTCGGAAAGTACAACATGCCTCTCAATTTCAAGCGAGTTCGATGTGTTTTCTTTCGGCAAATAGGATCATTGAACTTTGGAAATCTGCTCTTCCATTTGTGTGCCACGGGGAATTTTCCCGATCGTGCTTTCTCCTAGATGGCGTTGCGGTAGGATACGTAAAAAAGGCGCGCATGAATATCCCTGTATTATTCAGCTGGTCGACTGGTTATTATTAGTCGACAATTTTCTCATCATGAAAAAAGGTCTTAAAAGAGTTGGAAGGTGATGAAGTATAACGTTTGAGAGATTAGAGATCTTCCTCTACCATTCCATAAGTAAAATTATTTTGTGACGAAGTAAATTATTATAATGTCCCATCATCTAACTACTGAGGGTATGTACCTGAAATAGA
Source organism: Ladona fulva (assembly GCA_000376725.2). Lineage (NCBI taxonomy): Eukaryota > Metazoa > Arthropoda > Insecta > Odonata > Libellulidae > Ladona > Ladona fulva. The sequence continues at coordinate 842,553 of KZ308292.1, read as the reverse complement.
TACATTAAACTTACACCATACTTTTGGTAACCAAAACTTTTACAAAAGGGAAATGTCAATTTCTCTTTTTTAAACTCAACAATAATCGATAACATAATAATGTCTTGAAAATCGAACGGTTTGAACATATAAAATGATACTTATATAAAAAATCTGGGAATGTAGTACACCTTCATTTCCTATTGGCACTTTAATAAGAGTCAGTGTAATTATGTAAGTTTATGAGAATGTTGTGAATCTAAAGTAACTCATTACCCAATTGGGGATTTTTGTAAACGGTAAAATTATCTCTCCTTTCTTGTTTAAACATTCAAAAATATTTTACTGAATTTACACATAATAATATTAGAAATTAACAAATAATTGATCAACGATTGTATACTTTCAGAGTGTAAAGACATCAAGCTATACTGATAATCCCCATCGTATTGAAGAAAGTCAATCCTCGTTTCACTAACCAAATATTTGACTGCATTTTACAAGAAAGAAAGTATCTTTTGGCATCAGGAAGACTAGAAATAATATTTCAAAAATCTCGCACTGAAAGTTCCAGAGTCAAACTTATGTATTGTACGTCTATTTCTCCAATTATATAATCCATTTGCACTCCATTAAATCCGCTTCATCTGCTGCAAATCCACATTCAATCTTCTGGTCTTTTTCTTGCTTCCGTTCTTAAAGGAAAGATTTGTAATTTATACGTTCAAAACCCTTAGTTGATGTATGTTTTTGGAAGAGAATACTTAAGTGCACGTAGAAGTCCAAACGTCAATGATAAAGATAGGTGTAGCCGTGGATTAACATTATTTCGAGGACTGATTGAATTGGAAACCAAAGGTTTCATGACACTTTTCTTCCATCTTCACCTATATTTGCCTTTCCTGATTCCTCCACTTTGCCGCAACAACTCTTTCCTGTAACATCTTGGTTTAAGTGAATATTCATTAGTCATTTGGCTGAGTCGATCGAGACGACATAATTGATCGCATTTCAGATAGAAGTTTCCCCGCAATCCCATGACTAAATGCTAATCATATTTTCTAAATTTTTAACTCATCTATTGCACACAACTTCAACCATCTATCAAAATCCACTTAACTGGGTTATATTCCCAAGGTTATCTCCGATAGGAATGATGTTTGTGTACTTAATTAGCAATCCTCCGTTAAAACTGCGACATTTCCTCAGGAGAAGTTAATTGTTAGTATATGTCTACATAAATGACGTTTTTTAGGAGTTTGAAAACTGAGAATATTTAATTAAACTACTCTCTTCTTTCTACTACTCCTTTATTTCATTCGTCATGTTTCACTGCACGTGAAATGGACAAAATGGCCTCCCTTAGCGTCGTTGCAACGGAGAAATAGTAAACACCAGCTTCTTCCATTTACATCACCGTTTAAAAATTACGGTCGTAAAGTCCCCATAACTGCGAAAATATTGATTCTGCAGAAACCGTTGGAAATTGAATAATGGTATCGGTATTAATAAGGATGAAAGGAAATTAGTTCGGGAGAAAGTGAATTACTGTGCGCGGAACAGAAGTAGGAGAGGTTAGGAGAGAGTAGAAGGGGAGGTTGGCGTAGGGCAAGGCCCTCCAACGAGTTCACTGTCCTTTCGTCCTCTTTTGGACACCAATAGAAAACATATTGTAATCTTCCTCTAAATGGCTCTTTCAGCTTTCATTCTTCCTCTCAATTAAATTCCAGAAGGCCTAATGTTTGCCCGCGTCACCGTATATCCATATACACTCTCCCAAGGAGATCTCTGATCCAAGAATAACATTGATGTATTACTATAGTTGCACTCGCTGGCATATAGTCAATAAGACTGTTGTGTCCAAATGTCTGCCTTTATAAACAAATCAAAAGAGTGGAAAAAAACAGAAGTAATCGAATACGATGAGAACTTTGCTTTAAACGAAAGAAAATTTTAAGTTTAGAACCTAATTCTAGGTCAATTTCTGAAAAAGAAAGTCCTCTGTTAATCTCAGGTTTCTGTAACCAAATTAAAACATTTGAAAAGAGAGAGCAACATAGATTATTGCTGTGTACAGAAGGCTATGATGTGAAATGATAGGGACTTAGAGGAAAATATGACAAAAATTAATTAATTTTATGAATGCTACGTGATTCTTTTTATTTTGATTTTTAAGTAAACTGTATTCCAGTTATAAAATTTACCAGTTCAAGATCTAATAATTTTGTAATTTTTCTTATAAAACCTTTTAGCCCATTAGCATTCATTAGTGAGAATTAAAATACCATCCTTCTCGAAAACCACTCACTCGAACCTAGTCTCATATTTCCTAAGATTCAAGTAATGCCAAGTGAAATTTTCTAGAATTACAGCTCGAATCCATTACCGACTGTCAAACTATAAGTAAGAGATTTCACACCATTTTACCGGTGACGAGGTGTAAGAAATTTCCACTTGGCCAGTCGTATCTTGATCGATGGCAGAGTGATAGTTTTCCCTCAGAGACCTCAGAACAGCCCCACATACATAGCCGGCCCTTGTAAACGAATCTCCTAGAGGGAAGCCTTCCTCCATTTCCCTTTGTTTACCACCTGAATGAGGAGCGGTCGGGACACTCGAGAGAAGGTTTCGATTCGCGAGGATATTTTCCGCGTGATTGTAGTACAAAACGCAAAGGGATCGCCGTCTGAGAAGGTATTTGCGGCTTTGATCATCCGCTGTCATTGACCTCCGAGAAGAAAGTTTTCATTTGATTCGAGGAGAAACCGCGAGCGGTGACTTTCAATCGTGCGCCGCGCTTAGCATCGCTAATATTTTTTTCTCTTTATGGCATAGACAGGAGCAGTTAATTTTTCTTTATTCTGAGCGCGGTGAAGGTTCTTTAAATTTAGACGAACTGCATGTTTGTAAACAACCTTCGGCAGTGAATTTCTCCAAGGAATATAAACGAATGTCGTCGGATCTTCAAGTCTTATATTTCCGCTATACATACACACACTTACCACATAAACATTGAACGTAGAAATTTGGAGCTGCATATAGTAAAGGGAATTGAAACAATGAATTGATTATAAAAATTTCATTGTAAAGTTTCTATTCTGCGTGTTGGGCTTTCGATAGATAGGTAGATTGACACTTTACTGGTGAGGTTAGGTCCTATTTTGCCTCTCCACTTAACATCGCAAGTCGTTATAATATGTACATAGATTAATTAGGAACAAAAAGAAAGAATAGAGTGTGGAAAGAAACCTTTCAACTTAAGATTGACACGGAAAACGCTCACAGAAAAGGGGATGTGAAAAAAAACAGCAAAAACGCGGTAGAGTAAAATGAAAACAAATATAAAATGAACATTTTTACACTTCAAACTGAAAGAATTAATAAAGAGAAAAAAAATCAGACTACATAACGAGAAAACGCTAAAGGTATTTCTTTGAATGTAATAAACGAGAAATTAAAGTAAAAATTACATTTCCCTCTTTAAAATATAAAAATGCCACTACGCTAATAAATTACAAAAGCTCTTTAAAATAAAAATAGTATAAATTGTTGGGATGCAGATTAAGATATTTTTTGGAGATTTGAGATCATTCCCTTTACTTGTGCGCACTAAAAGTGTTATAAGTTACAATTAAACGCCGCCTTGGGGACCCCAAAAGCGTTGGATCTCTTTGATACCCTCCGGTGGGCCTTGCACTAGCATGATTCTTTTCGTACTATATATGGTTTCTATTGCTCAAACGAGGCGAAAATGATGAAAACGATTTGGATAATTCTTTCGAGCTTTTACAGAAATCCTAGGATATGTAATATTTCCTTCAAAATGAATCTAAAGTTGAATAAATTGGCTGGATTTATGTATGGGCCAGCCATGTCTCCAACTTTAATTAGTGTGCAATAACGATTGCTTACTGTGGTAGTTAATGGGCGATCAGCAGACAAAAGGCCTGTTCTTCTGCAGTTCGTCCTATAATCTATCGATACATAAGTATTCTGGAGTGGACATTTCACTTACGATTAGCGAAATTGATTTTCCTTTTTTCGAAAATTTCATTTAAACTTTAAAAATGTGATTTATTTTATACAAATCGCCTTTGTCACATCTTCAGAAAAGAATCGCTCCCTGAAAATTGCTTTTTGCTTTACATCGAAGCGCAAAGAAATGCCCAATCAAATCGTAATCCACGCAAAAGAAGAGTTCCTAACGAGGACATAGTTCATTGATAAACTCACTCATTGTTAAGTAAATGAATAAGGGAAATGAAGAATGCACTTGAAGACATGAGTACTTCCGCCACACAGAGTCCTCAAATGAAAGACCTCGGGAAGTTGGAATTTCAATAAGCGGATTATTCTCGTCTGTTTCAAATTAGAGCTTTTGTGTACGTCCCTCAAAACCTATCGGCAGTCGCGTTCAAAGTAATATCTGCATCGACTTCTTATCCCCATCACAGGCCCTTGCATTCCCCTGACCTGGCCTTTAGCGCTAGTAGTTTGAAAACTTAATCAAAAGTTAAATATTCAAATTCATACAACTAAAATATATTTATTATAATTTTAAAAGGTGAATATAATCTAAAACACTGAAATGTAGTGTTGTGTGAATTCTTGGCTCCATTTCCAGCACTAAGTTAGTTTATTTTGATAGAAATTCGTTCTTCTTTCACGTTTCTTTCGTTTTACTTTCACCAATAACTTTTCGTTTGAAATTAATTCGTTTTAATATTTTCCGTAAGATTCTGATGATCCTGAAAGACATTAATTCCTGACCCACGTTTCATGGTACGCTTATTTTATTGTTTAATTGAATTTAATTACGATATTACTAAATTTTTTCCCTCCCTATATAATATTCTTCACTTTGAATTATAGCTAAATGTATGGTTTACAAAATTATGCGTTAGTGCACATAATTCTTGTTAATGCTTGTTTTTGCGGTCGAGAGAAGGTTAAGAAACAAATGTTTTAGAAGTGGTGTTTGAAAGGATCTATGCTCGTTATAGAGTAAAAAGTTTCCCTCCTAGGGATGTTAGCACGCGTTCGATAGTAGGAACTGGTGAGAATGCTAATATAATAATCGCGGGCCAAATGGGAAAAAGTGCGTAATTAGAGATTTCCCCGCTTTTTCCACGTTTTTCTCCGCGAGAAACGGCACCAGCCACTCATAGAAGCAGCCCTTCATTACAGCACAAATAGATTCGCACCTGAAGAGGGTTCATTTTGATTCCCCCGACGTGGAAATGAATGAGAAAGCGGAGTATTTTGCGAGTTCTGACTCATGCCTTTGCAGGAGAAAAGGAGTGTAAAACAAGATCATGTGGTTATAGGAGAAACGTTCCCAGCTGATGGTTCTAGCAGGGAATATACTCTTCCCGTTGGCCAAAGTGACTGGTTTCCCAGCCGAATTGCGATGATACAAGAAACTTTGATGTACTCACGTTGATCGCTTTCCAAGGGTAGGTATTCCCACCCTTAAGGAGTATTTTTTTTTCATTTATCACTAACGAAAACTCTTTCTAAATCTCCAGAGTTGATTTAATCTAATCTTGTTTTGGAGCAGTAATCGATAGCATTGATGCATATCGATCTACTGCTTTATAGTGCAACTGAGGAGTCAATAATATGGTACTAATATGAGAAGAAATAGTAATTCGACGCAAAATTAAACATGTCAATATAACTCTGTACTTAAAAATATTATTTGATAACGAAGTTGTACATTAATAGGAGTATAAGTTACATAACCAAACATTTTTTTGTGAATTAGAACATAGACACTCGTGGATTTATTTTCATTCAAAAAGACATATTGCTTGGCAGTGATAAGATGGAAATCTTACAGGTTCGCTTCCAAGGACTGTTAAAACTTTCTTTATTCAAAGAATCTATTGCCGCATTGGGAAAATTACTGTTTAAATTTTCCATTCCCTTAAAGGTTACATTCACTATTCCGCTGATTTCATTTAGTTTCCTCATTTTTTTCTGTGCCTAAGGGTAGAAAGGTTAACGACCTTTCGCTTGGCGATTACTCTGTAAGTGGAAGTGTTATGCCCGAATTTTAAAATGTGAAATTTTCGGAGAATGTGGGCCAAAGTTTCACTTGCTTTCTTATGTCGATAGAATCCCCATTATGAATACGGATGTCAGGCCTGGAACATCCGTCCAGATTATTTTATATAATAAGTGACTAAAATATGAAGATGCGAAGATTTACAAAATGGAAAAGTAAAGAATGAACGATTTATACATTATCCGATTGCTAAGAAAGTATCTATAAGCTATTAGCTTTCGTTTCGGAAGAACACCATTGAATAGGATTTAACTGCACTCATCCGTGAGGGAAATCACCAGCGTTGGAAAAGGACACAGGAAATATTCAGGAAAGAGATTATAAGAACAAATATTAATGATTGATAGTGATAGAGGAAACAACGCAGACTGCGCTATGACGACTTATTTACGATAAATTTACGTTAATTAAGAAAATGCTCATTTATGATACAATAATGTTCATCGCCTTTTATTCTCATGGCACTATTGTGTAAAAGTTGTCTGATATTCTGATAATATTGGCCTCTGATTGTTGAATGTATTCGTTTGGAATTTCACGCACTATTGCTCGCTATCGGAAGCAAAATAGGTTTCATAACCTTGCGAATAGGTTTATTTTCATTTAAATTGCGACGGAAAGCAAAGAAAACACTTCCACCTAATGCAAGATATTAGGGAAGGGATTACTTCTAACCTTCACAAGTTCTGAAGCGAAACTTATATTGTTTCACAAGTTCCGAATGCCATATGCCTCATTTGGGTTAAAAGGAAGAGGCCTTAAATAGGCTTCAGTTGAAGCTGCTCGATCACATCCACAAGTCCACGTTTGTTCACCACATCTATGAAAAGGAGATGTACATTTAATTGTTTAGGAATTCATGCATGGTAGTTGTCAATGATAAATGCATCCACAATGAATTACCTCCATTCGTTCTTGTATGAATGATAGCCCACTTCGAACTGCAAACATTCAGTAATCTTCTGATGCTTAAAGATATCATAACGTTTTAAGCGGACTCGACGGAAGTCTATCTCTATCAATGATATAAGAAACTAAATATGGTACCTATGGTTCAGGAATCTTCCTTCGAATCAAAGTCACTATTTTCATTGCAATCATATCGGAGGGTAGTGTTCATCTATGCCAGCAAAACACATAATATTACCTCTATTTTCACATGGATATGGGAAATGGTCACGGCCTTTTCATATAATCTAAGGAGGTCTTTTCATTTTCATAAAAGTGTAATCGAGACTCATTAATCATAATATTTAATAAATTAAATGGAAGCTGGTTGAAATGATGTTATATTTGCACGTCATGTTATAGATCCTAGGGAATAAAAATTTCACAGCATTTTTAAGGTATAAATACGGTCGGAAAACCGACTCAACTTTTAGATACCGCGCTTCATTAATCCGAATCGAAGATTTGCAGTTCATTATTGTTTTCTCTTCACAATTCGATAGCAAATTTATACTATAAAAACGGTATATTTCTTTTAAATATTTGCAGAACTCGGCGAATTTATTTCTAAATTTTAAGTGAGTTAGAACTCTTTCTCTTGAAATGCTTTTGGAAAATGTATATTAATCTGTAAATTATTCCAAATAAACAGAGTGTGAGGTAAAATGTTTAACTGGAGTTATCAAAGATGAATATTATGGGAATATGCCAATGATCATTATGCGAGTTTTGTGCAATGATCATTGGCATCCTGGTTGGTTTCTCTCGGCCGAAATTGGAGCGATGAGTAACAGGCCGTCGCATGGCGGGATATAACCAGGATAACCTGCCTGTACCGTTAATCAAAGCCTCTTCGCCGCCAATTCACGAAATCTGACGTAACACTGAGCGGAGTACATCGCTCTAACGGCCACCTTACAGTATTTTCTAATGAACCATTTTCGCAGAATTCTTCCACTGTGAATCCCTCACAGCTCCTCTGCCTCCGCGTACGAGAAAAACTAGAGTTTTTTGTCTGTTTGAGCGATTTTTTTTGCTTTCCTTAAACAACATCAGCACTTCTAGTAGACAATTTTAAGTAGGAGACAATTTTAAGTAGGAGAACCTTTCGTTTGCATGAGCTTTTTGTTATAATACCTCGCTTTGTCTAGCTACAATTAGCTACAACGCGATAGGAGAATAATATTGCTAAGGAATAGATTAACTTTGACATTTGTTTCGAGTCACCTTTAATCTATGTTAATGAGACAGTCGAAATAATGAGGCTCTTGAAACCTTTTGGACCCCATCAATGAGTGCTTCAAGATGGGGTGTTTAAGCTTTTATTTGCCTTGGGTCCTTATTCGATCAATTTAAAATCTCATTAATTTTCCTTTATTATGTTATCAGTAGCATTGACAACACACCAATATATCGCCACTCATCAATCGCCTTTTTCGTGTTTGAGGACCTTGTCCTTATTTCCTAAAGTCTTAGGATTTCCGTTTGAAAACAGTTATCGCACTCCTGTTAAGGGAAAGGAAAAACTAGTATTTGCCTTACGAGATTTCGCTCGATATTTATTTCCCGTAATTCGAACCAGTAAGAGTTTCTTGCATTCAGAAGGCAATTATAAACACCTATTTTCTCCGTCGATCGCTGCACCTACTTTCACCATCGGGGCAACAACAAAAACCGAGTCTAGAAATTTCCAGCGCTCAGTGATTGGTATTTTAGCGAGTAGGTGGAGGCGGTGGAGGCACTATTTCCCACTCCCAACCTTCCCCTTGAAAATCTCGCCTTTGAGTTATCTCAAAAGCTGGCGGTCGCTGTGCAGAACTCCATTTTGATCGCTAAAAGGGGTTTCTACGGGAGTCACGTGATCGTGCTACGAACTTCCCCTGCCACGACTTTTTGAGATGACGATACAGCCGGAAGTTTGATGGTGTGAGGAGGTTGGAGAAAACGCAATCTGGAAAAAAAAATGCCGCCGGTATATAGGTTATGCAGGGAGAGTGGAAAGATGAGGCGTTTTTTTCCTGTCAACTCCTCGGAGATGGAAAGCGAAGCGGAGAAGGGCTTGCAGAGGGTCACGGCCTCTCTCTTGCAAGTCACGTGGTGGTTGTGCGTGCACGTGCACCTCGGGCGACATCGATAAATGCTCTCTACAGAAGTGAGGTAGATAATAAGCTCGATAATTATGCTGGTTTGTCTTCCAACGAGTCTATTTTGTTTCACTTCCGTGATCTATTGGAGAGTTTCTCGTCACCCGAGATGAATCTCATGCTTAAATGTTACACGTATTCCAAGAATCGCGTTTCCTTTGACTCCGTTAATTCCTCGAGTTCTGAACGGCAGCGCATAATCTGTAGTTACAAAATCCCGTTTTTTTAGCAGACAGCACGTTTCGTGACAAATCATAAGAAGGGAAATAGTGACAGAAGTTGAAACATTTTAATACTCTGATCATTGTTCTGTATCTTTGTACGAACTTCCCTTGTGATGTCCTGGCAAGTAAGTATGATAAAACGTAAAAAATATTGAATGAAATATGCTTGCATCTTAAATGTGGATGGGGAAATCAATTTGCTTCTTATTTATAAATTTTAAAAGTATGGATGTCACTAAAATTTTGGTTGAAAATTGGAGCCTACCATTTAATGAAGTCTTCGTTAAAGTTAATGGACAAATATTCAAGCGAAAGAATTTTGACCTCGAATTTTGGGATACATCGCGCCTTAGCCACCAAAAATTCCTCATTTAAATGCTGTTCGCGAGGAATATCTGTTTTGCATTAAGTATCTGTTTTATCTTTTTCAAAGTCTGCGAGACTGGGCGATCTCACAAAAGAATCCTTCTAATCTGACATACATTATGAAACCTCATGCATGTGACCCAATAGTTAACAGTATGAAAAGCAAATTCGTAATTTTCAGTTTCGACTCAGAGAGAGGAATTTATATAAAATACTGCTTCGTAGAGAAATCTTCGAAACCAGTTGAATACTCCATGTCTTCCTCTCAAACACGTTGCGAAGGAATGTTTTGAAAATGGTATGTATTCGCTGACTTGTGATCCAAGGGCGGAACAGTAGCATTAGCGTTCTTTTTCTACGAAGGAAACGTGAATCGGGTGAATGGACTGTAAAAAACGTCTCTCAAGATTCCTTTCGTCTCTTTCAACGAATGGGATTTCACTTAGAGCCTCAATCAAGTAGATATGGAATATTCCTTTTTATGGTTAACAATAATATTCGATCGGCACTATGGAAACTGCTTGATAGGCGATCCTGATCTCTATTCCACTCACAATGATTTATCGAGTTTTCAGTTATCAATAAAAAAATACGCACAAATTATGCTTTTCTCCATCTAGGAAAGGAAGAAATTATCCCAACAAAATTTATAAATCTCTTCCTACTTTCTCAACCTAGATTTGTAGACTATCGCTGCTTCGGCATTTTTAGACGAGCTTCTCTCTGTAATCGGTTAATACTAATACTTATTTATAGTCGACAGTAATGTTTTCATCGCGAAATCCCTTAAGCAATGCTAAAAATTTTCTCTACAGACTTCAAGTTTAGCCTAATCAGTAGAAGCAAGCATTCTTTATTTCGCGTATGTTGCCGGTTTTATTACAACAGGAAGTTTCGTCAGAGAGGGGGTAAGAGCAGCTAAGAACATTTAAAAATATTTAATTCGGAAAGGTGAATGCAAATACGATGACAGTAAGAGAGTTACCGCCTTTCACGGCGGAGTCCTTCGGAAAATATAAACGGAAAAGAAAGAGGTTCCAGTGTTAGCCTTTCAGTGGAGAAACACTATTTTAAGTTCCTTAGGACTGTTCTCCAACATTTCCCCAAATTTTGACGCAAGGACGCGGCAATCGCCAGGGAGAAAAGTCCATTTTCACTTGGCTCCGATGCATGGACCCCTATGCCCATCTCACTACCGCTCATTGCCTTCGACCAATGCTGACATTTTATCCTTCATTGCCTCTTGTCTTATTTGGAAGATACTTTGCATCCTCGTGGTCAACATCCTCCTTTTACGAGCGATAATTTATGGCAATAATCTCATAACAATCTTGGACAAACGGTATGCGCCAAACATCGGCGCCCAGGGTGTCTCATGACGGCCCTTTGTAAAGTATCTACCCTACACGTGTCTCTGATTCAATTTGGGGTCATCTTTTCGAGAACAATGGAGGGACTTAAATTACCTCGGTGGTGACTCTTTGGTCCAAATTACCTGAATCTTACATCTGCCTTTTTCGTCATTGTTGCGTCTCTTCACGAGGTTTTCGTTGCGTGCAAGTTGCTCGGTCAACTCGTTGAAACCGCTAATTATTCACAAACTGAGAGGCGAAGGGAATAATAGACGCGGCAGCTGTGAAGCGATTTGCATTCGCAACAATAGAAAACGGCATCAAATAGAGAGATCGCTTCCGTAGTCCGAAAAACGAATCGAGATCCGATCAGCTGAAGGTCTGGTGGGAATAACAACACTGTGGGCTCCAAGGTATTAACCCCCAGATGCCCGAGGGAAATCTGTGGAACACTAAATTGTCGACTAGAATTATCTCCGACGCCATAGAGAATCAAACGCATCGTAAGTGGGACATTGGAAGTCGTGTATATGAATGTTGTTTTGTGAGAGCCTCATTCCAGAATCATAGCGGTCGTGGTTTTGAAAATCGCATTCATTAAAACCGATTCTGCTCATCGATGTTTCGCGAATGTTAATGTAATTTTGGTCCCACTTCCATTTCTCAAAACGTATTGTGTTGCCATTTGGTGAATTGAGTTGGGGATTTAATTGTGCTCAACAGATCCTACCAGTTTTCCTCGAATTAAGTAGACATTTTCTGAAAACACATTGCCTCGGTCAGGTAAAGAATTATCTAGAGAGTCAAAATAAAACAGAGGAAAATTTAGATACCACTTTCATGATATTTCACTTTTAAATTGTAAAATAGAGTAGTAATTTGAAAAGTGCTTCGACATCTGAGGTAATTTCGCACATTTGGTCTCCCTCAGGGAATCGAAGCCGGGACCGACTCCCATTTATATATCATTTATCATATCAGGCTAACCTGGTAGCCGGATCGTAACAAAATGATGAAAATCAGTTGGTCTTCTATTGGGAGTCGATGAGCTGGTTTTGGTTGATGGAGCCGTTATGAAAACAATATTCATCGGAATATATTTTCATTTTGGTACATGTTACGAATCTGGGGTCTAAAATGCTAGTCCGTGGTAACAAAGGGCGTCAAGTGATTCCGAAATAAGACAACATCTCGCAGCTTGAATTCATACACACCCATTTTGAGGTTGTCACCACTTTGGAATCCGACTTCTCCATATTTCACTCTCACAAGTCAGAATTCAATGTAATCGCATTTCCTGCCATTTGGAAGTTGGGCCTTCCTAAGTCAGAGTAAAACATTAACCAGGTCGCCATAAAACGGTCGCAACACTATCAACACCGCTGTTTGGTGGTGTGGGATAAAGTTCCGGTTGCGGCGGCATTGTCTTCGTGACGACGCTAAGAGAAAGGTAGACAAGAGGAGGGAAAGAGCGAAAGGACCTCGAGAACGCTTAGTATTGCTGTCGAGGGCGGGAGAAAGCTTGCCCATGAATTATCTAACCCCCTTTCGTCCAGAAAAGGGGGTCGTTGACTTTCGCCAGGCGCTACCTTCCATGCATTATTGGGGCCAAGCGAGCTCATCCCGCCAACTCTGATTTCGCGGGAGAAAGGTGGGATGGGATTGGAGGGGAGCAAACGGAACGGTTTCTGCGTGCGATAGTGGCGCCAGCCTTGTGGGAGGCAGCCGAGGTATACCTCTTACGTAATTCCCTGCATGGAGATCCGAGAGAATTTAGGACAGCCTCTCTCGAAGATCATTTCATCAAGATGTCGAGTGAAATTTCGTTTCGGGCAGAGTGGCGGAGGGTATGATGTAGTCCGGGAATGGTGGCGCTGGGTTATGATTTCGCTATGAAATGGATCATGCCCCAGTTCTTCCGTTGGACGCCTAGCAACCGTTGTGCTATTGTTTCATTATCTTGTGTGTGCTCATCGATGACTCGGTGTTTTGTTTCGAATTAATGTCACGAACGGTTCGATTTAGGGGAATTTTGTGGGAAAGAACTGGGAGATATCTTTATTCTTTCATCGACTACCTCTTGTAGTATTTTCAGCGGACATGTTATTCCTACAAAGCTGTTGCGTATTGTTTATTGAACAGTTTCAATTTTAGTCATATTGATTAATTATTCTTAAGAATTCATATATAAAAATAAAAATGTTTATTCCCTAATAGGAGTATTAATATTTAAAGAAAAGGATTTCTGCTAAACTTCATTATAATTAAAATTTATTTGGATTTTAACACAGTGAAGTATAACTTAATAATTTCCTAAACGAAATAAAAAACAGTTTATGTGGAAATTATCAAGTTATATTTCACTGTGTTATAATGTCGTTCCACGAAGTCCGGCACACTATGATAGATTTTATTACTTGGATTTCTTTACATTTAAAAGAAATCGCCCTTTCAACCCTCTTCCAACTTAGCCCAAGACATTTTTGAACCGAAAATATAATACTTTAGTAATTAGTGATAGGACAATTAATCAGGAATCGGAACATATTTGGCTATCGCAATGGGATAAGTTTTAGCCTAATTTTCTATTCTGAAACGATTTTCTGTAATTTTTATTCATCCAGATCTTCAAAATTCGGCTTGATGTTAATTTTATTTGTTTTTCCTCTTAATTGATTTTTTATGGTAATTTATCTACCCTGATTTCCTTGGAAGTGTAACTAAGGATTTTCACTACTTTCCGTTAATTTGGATATTGATTCATCCATGGAGATATACGCTGTTCTCTTTTGGGTAAATCACGATATTCGCCTCCCTTAATTCCAAATACTCTACACTTTAATATCCCTTCAAGCGTCGATCCCTCATCCTTTCCAAGTTTGGGTACCGAGGTTCCCTTGGGCAAGATTTCAATATATAGTCACCAACCATCTCAATAAGTCAATTAAATTAAATTATTACTGCGCCTATATATACTTCTGAATTATCAATAATAATTAATGGCAACTTGACGACAAAACATCACAAAAATTGTTTGTAAATGACTAAGTAGGTAAAGTTAATTACTTATATGCGAGAGAAGAAGTGGTCCCGCTAAAAAAAATTTGAGCACTCAGGGAAACCATTGGTGGCTAAATATTTAGCAAACTAGGCTTAAAGGGTTAAACACGTTGTTCAGCCAGAATCACATCCCCGTGATCATGCCTCGTATCCGAATTCCGCGTTCCAGCTTTTGTCTCAAGGTCCTTTCTGAAATGTTTTCGGGTTGCTCTATTCTTTGGCCCACTGTACAGGGAGGTGTTACACATTGTTATACAAATATTGAACGTTATTTCTTAATACTCCTTTATCTCCAATTACTTGGATGTGAGCAAGATCGCGGAAGTTGGAGGAAATGTAGAAATGGAGGAGGGAAGTATTTACGTCACCCCAACCGCATCCTTGTCCGAGATAGACAAGTTCCTTTGCTCACAATTCAGATCTCCGCCTCCCCCGCTATGACCCCAAAGTAAGCGGAGGTCATGAATGTGTCTTACGAGAACAACCAAAGCGACTGTTATCTCTTTTATCGCCGCTTTCGTGCGCGGATATTTGCACTCGGAATGAGTCACCGCTCTTTTGCTAAAAGAATTGCAAACGCTGCTTCTCATTCGTTCTTCCGCTAAACGAAGACTATTGTTTTGCGACTTTTCTAGATCTGATTAAACGCGTAGTACAAATGCGCGCTCAAATTTGCCTCTTAAATGAGTAGAAAATCACACAATTATGAACCATCATTCTCTCTTGTAAAAAAGTTAGAACGTACCATTAGATGTTCTTCGATTGATAATTTATAATTTCCGTTCAACGATGGACTACGTGAAGAAAAAACTATGGTTTAATACTTCCAACGCTATTGGAAATTTTTCAATTCATGGCTGTAAATGACTTATTTTTTGAGTTTCATCAATTTGTTTTAATATTCAGAATCATGAACTGGCCGAAGAAAAACATAAAAAGATTTAATTATGATTTAAAAATCTAAATATGGACGACAATCTTCGCCCACAGTCACCACTGCTTACTGTCACGCGTTTGCATAACGTCACCTTTTTTTATCAAATTATTCGATGTTTCTTCTCTTATTTCAGCATTAACTTTTACGCAAACTTTGAATACGAATACTACTCATCTTCATATTTGAGATATTTATGTCGAACTTGGTAGAAAATTTAATAGAACGTAATTACTCCACATATTTATTTTCATTTGACTCACTTTCTTAAATGAAAGTACTGATGGAGGTGTTTGTTCATAAATGTGAATATACCTTCACTTCTATTTTCCCTTTTTACTTTACTTCTATTATTAAACTGAAGTTTTAGAAACTTTTAATATATCGAAAGGCGTTTCATTTCCCTCTCCCGTCATATATTCTACAAATACACAGCAATTCATATACGCTCAAAGGACCATCTTTTGCATTCGAGGCTAACTAGAGTTCTCTCCTAAACTTATTTAATAACTCTTCTGTTAGCAGAAAAACTATTTTAACGTTTCAAAACTATTATACCCCACCGACGTAATCATGGAATACTTTTAGCTTAACTTAAAAATTTAAATATAACTAAAATTAAATATTTTTTATGCAAAAGAAAATGGAATGTTAGATAAATTAATAAAGAAAGTTCGATGAGATGTATAGCCCAATTTAATCATAGAGAGAGGTCCTTAACAGTATCTCTGGCCAAGTAGTGAGATCAACATATTTTAACTGGCAGTAGGAGTGCATGAAGGACCGACAACGCCTAGCAATGGGAATGAAGCGGATCTTAGTCACGAAGAATAGTAAAAGAACTCGCAATTGAGAAACAATACCAAGAACAGTAGCAGAATATTTCTTCATCCCATCCCACATATATAAGAAGACAAATAATGAAGGGAAAAACCAAGAAGAAAGACAGTACTCGATCAATCTCCCCTTTAATCTCTCAGAAGTAATTGCGGTGACCAAAAGGATGAAGAATAGAAAAGTCAAAGTACTGCCGGAATGTCTGAAACTTGGTGTAACAGACATTGCTCCCATTTTAACGCAAATATTCACTGATTGCCTGAAACAAGGAAAAATCCCCCAGGACTGGAATCTAGCAAAAATTGCCCTTTTGCATCAGAGAAGAAGCAAGGATGATTTGAATAATTACAGCCTCATCAGTCTCATATTCCTGTCGTATACAGAACGTTCATGAGGGTAATAGCTGCACATTTAAAGATGACCCTGGATGCTATCTAGTGAACAAGCTGGATTCTGCAAAGTATTCAGCACTATGGACCACATCCACACCATTCAAGAAATCATCAGCAGAACACATGAATGCGAAATGCCACTCGTACTCTGTTTTGTGGACTATGCATTTTCCTTAGAAACAGTAAGTACCTCTTCCACGCTGGAAGTTCTAGAGAAACAAGAGGTTGATTACTGACTCCGTCCACAAAATATATTTAACAAAACACGACCGGTTTGGAGGATTCTTCCTCATCCTCAGGCCTGAAGATATATCATCATAATCATGATGAAGTTCCACCAAGAATCGCCAAAATTGATTAATTACAAGGATTGATGCTGAGTGCATCCAACTCAAAACGCAGCATCTACAAGGACGCCTAAGCCTCTGTAATGCACACGAGGAAACGGATGAATTCAAAATTGAGAAAGGAGTTCGGCAAGGTGATTGCATACCACCCATCTTATTCACAGAGGTTCTGGAAGAGGTTTTGAAACCGTAGATTGGGAGAAGAAGGGTCTACGAATAAATGGGGAGAACATTAGTAATTTGAGTTTTGCAGATGATATAGTACTCTTCGCAACCAACTTAGAAGATATAATTTCATGACTTAAAAAACTAAATACACGTACAGAAGAGCAGAAGAAATAACTTATTAACAGGAACAGAGATAATATATAACCTATCTTGTTAAGGTAAGAAAACTGATAAGGATGTGGGCAGGCTACGTGACATGGAAAAACGACAACCGCTGGATATCAACAGTTCTCTGGTAACCAAGAAGTGTGATGAGACCAAGAAGAAGACCGAAAGATAGATGGAACGTAGAAATCATTACGTACATAGAGGCAACATTGCAACGAGAAGCCCTAAGTAAAGAGAATCGGAAAACACATAGGGAGTCCTACATCTGACGTCGCGTTGTAAATGGCTGATGATGATGATACATATGTATTCATAAACGCATTTAAATATAAAAATATTTTTGTGTTGCCTATCTGTATTGAATATATTCAGGAAAATTTTACGCTACTGTCCCTCACATTCTATCATAAATATGAAAGTAACGGCAACTGCCTACCTCTTCCTCTCGCTCACTTGGATTTCAAATGAGTAATCCCTTGTTCTAATAAAAGCCGAGAAATGAATTTTAAACAGTTTGTTATGGTGTTCTGGAAATCTGCCCCGAGCATGACTCGCGGATTGTGGTCTAATTAACAAAGATCAAATCAGTGTCGTTATTATTAGCGACTGTATTGTGTTTTCGGGGGCATAAAAGCAATATCTCCAATGTAATAAATAAGGCCCCACAATCATTGAATTCGACCACATGGACACAAGTGATATAACAGTTGTAAGATTATAACGTTTGTTGGTTTTAAGACAAGAATTGTGCGCGAATTACTCGACTTTCCCATAACTTGACCACGTCGATCTCATTGCTTTCTCATTAAACCCCTCGACGCCTCTAAGGAAATTTCTCAACTGATTTCCACGCGTGTAATTTACATAAGCCTCTCGTATCTAACACAGAAAATGAATCTTTAATGTCAGATGTCGTTAAAAAGTAGGAAGTGCATCGGAACAGTGAAATAATTAGTATGATACCGCTTTGTTTCGTAAGGAAATGTCTTAATTTTCATATGCTGCTTCAAATTGCCGATGAGTAACGTTTTACGAAGGAACGTATTCACTATCTTTACTCTTTGTACAATACTTTTTCAAGTAGATGCATTAAAGCAATACTTTGACTCGAATTACACCCCGAAAAGGATCGGATAGTTAATAAACAGAATAGTATTTATTGGTCTCAACTTTGTCTTGAAGGTTGCTCTGTAACTTAGTAGATTTTGGGCTTGTTTATTTTTTTTTTCGTTCAGAAATTTTTGGAGGTAAGCATTAAAAAAAAATCATAATATTATATCTTTTTTATATTATAATTTATATCTTTGGGTATCTTTGAATAAAAAAAAGTCCTCCACAGTAAGGTAGCATATCAAGCGGCGGCGGTAAAAATTACTGAAATGATTTTAATACTAGTCCGCAAACTACTAATTACTAATTGACACATTTTTACGCATGCAGGAATACATAGATACATAATAAAGTACTTGATAAGAAAGTAAATTCAATACGTTCATCTTCGTTTGTTACTTGATGATGGCCACGCTGAACCGAAACCGGTCGTTTTGCGAATATATGTGGAAATAAGTAGTGTTATTTTCATTTCTACTTTGGATCCAATACACTCATGTAGATCTTAAGATATTGAAGATCCTACTAGATTTGTTTTGCTCCCAGTTGGTAATTTTTCCCACCGTAGTGGTTCTGGGACCCACGTAGTCCCCATCAAGCGATCTCTTTAAACATTAAGGTCCAAATGCGGTAATACTGTAAATAAATATACACAAATTTGCTATAATTATTTTCAGAATCTGTTTTAATGAATATAACATATCACTTAGAAGCCAATTGTTGGTATCTGCAAAGATTACAAGAACTGCACATCTCCTAAGAAGGAACTGAAAAGAATTTTGTATTCTAGGACAAAAGTGTGCACATATAAATTCACAGGAATATCACTAAAACGTCCCATTTTGCGTTCAATCGCGCATCAAGCCGTCAGAATGAAAGCCTCCACTAGGACTGATCGGATGTTTCTGAATGTGCATGCCCTTCAGCTTGATTTTAATGCGACGTAACATCTTCCGAAGGCCTTTGAGGTTTGAAGAAGTTCCTCTGGCATTGATGCCTCTCTCTGTCTTTTCGTATCAAACACCATTCGGGGATTCGTAAAACGCGTCTAGCATTCAAATTATTCATGCTGCCTTATGAAAGTGCGGCTCAGCAAGCATGCATCCGAGTCTTCTCACCTGAGGCCGCGATATCTAACCTTCCGGTGACTTGAAGGTTGGCGCGCACAGGGAATACAATGAGGCAAAACTTCTCTTTTTGTACACTGTACGCTATTGTTGCTACTACTGCACAGGTTGTGAGGCCCTTTTTCTTTGCAAAAAATAACATTTTACGGTCCTCCTCTTCTGGTTAGTAAAGCATGAAAAGGTGGTCCAAAGTAAGTGGAACATGTCACTGGTTATATGAGAAGCTAAAACGATACTGAAGAAAATCCCACTGGTGGAGTTTTTCAGCTTATTTCCATCGATGTATCCTTTTTGCCCAATTATTTTAAACAGAAAGCCCAAGACTTGAAAGAATACTTTCAATCATATCTCGGTGCTGCGATGTTTTCCTTTATTTTACATTAAATCAGTCTGCCTTTTATAACACCTTCCAATAATAAACCATAGCTATTTTTTTTGACAGCATCAGTATTCCCCTTCGTTTAGTCATATTCAACCATCCAACAACCGTCTTACGGAAAAGGAAGCTCACAGTATTTTGCTGTATTGTACTGAAGAAGAAACGACGTTCCAATATCTACTGGTGAATCGATGTTTTTCGAGTAATTCAATACTTAGAGATATTCCTCTCAATATACGCTAATGGTGATACTTCATAGTGATAATGTTGGTCGTCTTCGAAAACGAAGTCAATAAATAGGGTCAGTACAAGGCGGAATTACGGAAATGATAATAATACGATATTTTGACTGTCAGTAGACTAAAAATAAAGTAAACCTCCCAGAAAACAGTGGAGGTAGGATACCTTTGTAATCTTTATCTCATATTGTCTATACATTTGTTTAAAAATAAGGGAATATTTGTGGAAAAATTAAACTTTACTAGCAACCTCTCCTCAATTTCTTCAAACAAATCTCGTGCCTTTCAAAGACACTACAGCAGTTTTTCCGCGGGAGAAACATTTCCAAAAGGTTTCATTTTTATTTTGGCGCGAGAGATGGAAAAAAATTCTCATTGGATTGTAATATTGGCACGAGATCGATAAAAGCTTCGCCATCACTCCTTCAGGAAAAGGACTTGGACTGCATTGAACGAAGATGTGTTGGTATTTTTAGAAGAGCTGCTTACCATTTGCTAAGGAATTCCATTTTCACTGGAATTAATACCCTTTGAATGTTAATTACCACCACATGGAACGTTATTGTAAAGATTTGAAGCGCCACGATATCATCTCCGTTTCTTTTCAATTCGCGACGAAGAGTTTTCCGTGTTGATTTCTCTTATGGACTCAGTTGAAAGGACGTAAATAAAGAACTTATTCTCAAGCGATGGGTAAACAGCGAAACTATTAGAGTACCGTTTACCTATCACTCATTACAAAAGCAAGCTTGGAATATTTTCTCTGTTGAAGTCGCTGCGGGAGCGTGTTTTTCTTCCTATTTACAAAAATGTCACCTATAAGTTCGCGCAAATGTGGTAATCTCCCAGGTGCCTTGTTACCGTTTAACCACGCATCAAATTCCATTGAAAGGTACTAAGCGATTCTTTCTAGGTTGTGTGAACAGCACGACTCAAATGGCGTTTACATTATCACAGTGACAATGGGAGTATCGATCTGGATGTTGTTGAACTTCCATGAATATAACACCCGATTGCTATAGGCTGCGATAGACTTCCTCGTTCAAACTGTCGAAATACATCAGCTGCGGCACGTAAAAGTGATGATAAGTCTATTAAATAAGGGAAAATTAGTACAAATTGGGATCAACAAAGAGTGTATGGATGGGATTCTGCTGATGGTGAGGTAACGATTCTTTGGTAAAAGACATTCTTCCGTTACTTAGCTGACGTCTTTCCTTACACTCGAGCTCGTTCTACATTGTTTTTTTCTTTATAAATGAAACAGAAATGAACATTTCTTTTAGGAAGATACATTTCCCGTTTTATTAACTTGCCGAACTCCGAAGTGTAAAATTTATCTTAAAAAGTGTTTAAGTTTGCTTATCTTATAAAGTTAACAGTTGGATTTCTCTTTGAAGATTTTATTCCTGTATTTCTGTTAGATTTTGGTCAGACTTCCAAGACGTTTTAGCCTCTTCAGTAAGTTAAATTAATGAAAATTCTAATTTTCTTGAATTCAATCCTAGCTGTAAAATAGTTCTTATAAGGACAGAAATTTGCCAATTATACTACCATACCTACCTATACTAATGTAACCACAATAAAGAATATTTCGAATGATATTGGTGTGGTGTCTCCGGATAGCCAAGTGGGCAACGCGTTCGACTTCGATGAAAGCGGCAGCGGGTTTCGATTCCTGGCGGAGGTTCTCGATGGGACCTCTCCATGTTTTCGAAGCACTTTTAAAATTGCTACTACGGCATCAATGTATCGGAGTATTATCGATACTCTTCTGTTATAGATAATGACCTCGATATATCGGTTCTCGACTATCATCGATATCCATGTATGTTATTTTTCGGAGAAGCAAAATTTTATAATGAAATATCTTGGAGTAACTCTCACGAATAACTTAACATGGAATACTCACATCCATAATATATGCGGAAAAGCACTTAAAAAACTCGGCTCCGTAAAGAGAATAGTCGGTCGGAGTGACAAAAAAGTTCGCGAGCGTTGTTATCTTGCGTTAGTTAGACCTCATCTTGAGTATGCGTGTAGTGTATGGAACCCTGCCGATAAGTGTTGTATTAAAGAATTAGAAAAGGTGCAGCGAAAGACGATACGTTTTGTGAAGAATTGCTACGATAAATCAGTGAGCGTCACTCAGATGCTCCAGGACGCAAAATGGGAATCTTTGGAAGTTAGAAGAGTTCAACAAAGGATCAATTTACTGGATACATTCAGAGAAAGCACGTTCAGAGATGATGTAGCAGATATAATGCGTTCACCATGCTACATAGGCCGTTCCGATAATGCGAGAAAGATCAGAGAAATAGATGCCAGAACAAATAGATTCAAGAACTCATTTTTTCCGCGAACGATACGCGAAAATAATCGATTAAGGAAATAGAGTCATGGTGAATGCACCCCCTGCCACACGCTGAAAGGCGGCTTCCAGGGTACTCACATAGACATAGACATTATGCTGTTCTCATTATGCGGAATCATGTGCAACTAAGAAAAATGCCTCTCTTTTTGTCGTTTCCTTTTTATCACCAGTTGGAGCAATACCGCTTTTAAGGAAGCCGGAAATGAACGAAGAGGCTTCTCAGTTTGCTATGAAGTGCGGTGAGATAAAGATATAACTCGATAAACCGTAAGGAGGTCGTAAATATTGATGAAGTGAGTCAAAATGTATTATGAATAAAAGTCTAATCCATTTTTTCCGAGAAAAGGCGTTCTTTTGTGTTCATATGTTTACTCATCGGCTCTTTGGCCTATATGAGAGCTACTCATGACTAGTATCAAGGAAGCAATCGGAGTTTCGCAAATTAACACTATGCAATCCTCGGAGTTCTGATTCTGGCATCAGCGGTCGAAGCGGGCGGAGGAGCCGCCGTCTCGGCGTCGCCCGCGCCTCAATAAAACGCATAGTTTTTGCGCAAATCCCGACCTATATAAGTGGTTGAATCGGCTTTTCCTATTAAAAAAACGGAGACGCCTTTGGAAGATTAGAGAATTTATTTTTTCCTTTTTTATCTCCGTTTTGGAACTAATCTGAGTAAGACTTTCGTTACGTTTGTGGGGCGTTAAGGAACCATTTTCGCGAATTCCTTTTCACCTGCATCATCGAATGCATACCAAATTACTGTGCTTTGTCGAGTGGTACTTTTTCACTCGCTGTCATTGACCCAGAATCCGACTGAACTATCACATTATTGTCCAATTTCTCTATAGTGTACTTTGTTCAAACCACGTGAGAGATTCTTCTATAATTCAACAATCCACATTCTCTCTGCTAATAACCTACAAGACAAATATCAGTCTGAATACTGCGAAGGATATAGAAGCCAAACAGCCCTAATTTGAGTGACCGAAGATATTGGGCATTCTATAGATAATGAGAAAGTTACCATCCTAATCCTATTTGATTTTACTAAGGCATTTGATAGTGTAAATTACGATCTTCTACTTTATAGAATGTACAAACTTGGATTTTATTTCCAAGTTATTCAATCGTTTCGATATTTTTTACTTCAGAGAACTCAAGGTATAAAAGTAGCTGAGGATCAACTCTCTTGTTTTTAGGAGTGTCATGTGGTGTGCCTCAGGGCTCTATTCTCGCGCCCTTTCTTTTTTCAATGTTTATTTATGATTTACCCTTTTCGACCATTCATCGGAATTATAAATTTTGTGCCCACGATTTGCAAACTTACCTTGACTGTTATCCATGAGAAATCCATAGCGCCATTGAAAAGATGAATGAAGATGTTAATAGCACATATAATTGGGCAGAGAACTATTTGTTATAAATAAATTGCGACTAAATTAAATTATGATATGCTGCCTAAAATCATAGTAAATGGTACTGAAATTGATTATGCAAAAGCTGTAATAAATTTAGGAGTTAATATTAATAATACCCTAACGTAGGCAGTAGAACTAATGTATACCAGCTAACTACTATACTGGCCAAAAAATATGGAATGGAATTCCTGATGGTGCGGTTGACTCGAACTATTTGTATTAATTTAAGTTAAAATTGTTTTCATTTCTGCATAGCAAATAGTATTGTAACTCTGTATGAAACTATATTCTATAACGTATATTAACTGGTTTATGTATTCTGTTACATATGTTGCCTGGTTTGTTTCCTGTACATTTACATTATTGTCTAACATTTTGCTATTCTTGTATAGGTTGCGGATATTGTCCTTCAGTTCGTGAGTTATCTGTATCTCATTTAGCTGTCTAAATATTTTTTCTTTTATTTTTTTCTTCTGTTATTCCGCCAGTCTTTTTGGTTATTGTATCATGTTCCAAAGGACACAGTCCTAGGACAATAAATTTATATTATTATATAAAATAGAAGAAACCTCTTCAGTAAGTTAAATTAATGAAAATTCTAATTTTCTTGAATTCAATCCTAGCTGTAAAATAGTTCTTATAAGGACAGAAATTTGCCAATTATACTACCATACCTACCTATACTAATGTAACCACAATAAAGAATATTTCGAATGATATTGGTGTGGTGTCTCCGGATAGCCAAGTGGGCANTATATTATTATATAAAATAGAAGAAACCAAGTACTAATTAATTGAAAGTTTGAAGAAATTGGGATTACTGGCTTGCGTTGCAAGAATGCCATTACAGAACACACTAACAGAAGTACGAAGATCAGATTGAAGCCTCCTTTATTTGTTAACTCATAGCTTCTAAACTTCGATAAGATTTTCGAAATGAGGTAGGCAATTTCATTTGATGAAGCTGAGTTTACGATCAATGTTTCCTATGCAAAAAGAATGCCCTCCTTACATCTCTGCATGTGATGCGTCTATTAAGGAAGTCATGGAGAAAAAGACAAAAGTGATCTTTTCTAAGCAACATGATTGGTCTTAATAGAATATTGAGTAATGTCAAGTGGGACAAAGTTGCCCGGTGGAATAAGGCCAAGTGAGGCCTCATTTCTAGAAATACTATTCAGAGCTCATATACATAAGAAGAAAAGAAGAGAGAAGAATGGAGTGGAGGTTAAGATTGGAACATAAAACGCAACGACGACTCAGGAAGAGGAAGTTAAAACGCGTTTAATTAGAAATGAAGGAGATCCATGGCAATGACGAAGTGGGAAAAAAGACGACATAGAAGTACGATGGACTTATGTGAATATCTACAATTTGGTTCAAGTTTTATAAACCAGCAAGAACAGTCCACAAAAGTTTTTGGCAGCACAATTTTAAATGAATATGGAGCGAAAAGTGCAATAAAAGAATTTCTTCCATCGGCGCAATAATATATAGAAAACTTAGAGTATCATAAATAAAGAACATTTTACGAATTATGTGTTTCAGATATTTGCTAAACTGGATGAACGCGCAAAAATGGTAAACGGAAATCAAAGTATTAAGGTATATTACATAGCTCTGAAAATGCTACATACAACGGTATCATGGCATCAGATAGACATGCTCTACTTAATGGCCCCTTTTCTGTGTTATATGTAAATGAGTTGTAAGATAAGCTTTGGAAGAGTCATACAAGGCAAAATAAAAGCGCTTTTGTACTCTAACATTGAAGGCTCCTTTGAAATTAACAACATTTAAGCGCAAAGAGTTGAGGAGGAAATCAATTTCACGTATAATATGAATATAACGGTTACTTTTTAACGGTAGAAAGTTTTGAAGACCAGAAAATGCACAAAATATGGGGGGAAAAGCCATGAAGTTGGTGTGTCTCTTTCTCCTCCATGCATAACTTCGAATGGAGCTAAAATTTGCAGTGCACACATCAAGTTGAAGTTTCAGTAAACTAAATCGGTGATTCATGAATATTTCTCCAAAGGAATTTTAATACAAAGAGATTATAGCTACAATATGATACTCGCTAGAAACGAAGCAACAAAAACGAAGACGATATAATCTCACACGATTTGAATCTCCATAGTGCATTAGTGTAGGAAAGATTGGAAAGGACAATCACAGAAGAATTGTGAAGAATTAGACCATAAGTTCTACTGATTGTGTTGAAAATAAGGAATCTAAATATCTGCCATTATTTTAACGAAATGACAGCAAAGAGTAATATAAATTGTTGTCACCTCCCAAGAGATTCCTTGTTTTTAGTCATAGATGCGAAAGGAAAGACAGAAGTTAGGTGAACGCTAACTGCTTATGATAATTTCCATTAACAAATTTCAAAACATCAATAAATAAATATTAAATAAAAATAATGATTTGATAAGGCAGTCTATTCAGAGAGATTCTCAGAATGTGTTTCCTTGGGATATGCTAAGGAGTTACCAAAAGGGATAGTAAGGATTCACGTCTGCGCCACATTTCCAAAGACTTAAATTGTAAATAAAAACAATAAAACGTCTATGTTTGGGCGAGATTGAGACTAAAAGCCTCCTCTTCCATCCAACCCATCATCACATATCATTCAGTTATTAATTTTAATAAGTTAAGTAATAACGGTAGGAAAGAAAACTGAGAAGAAATGTGGATGTAAGAAACCAAAGAGATTCATAGGGAAATATGATTCACCGCGGGAAAACATCCACCAAAAAGGGGGTGTTAAAAACCTGAAAATTACAAAAATAAATAATTATACAATCGATAAGAACATGTGAGTATTACATCATCAGTTATACACCAACAGTTGTTAATAGTATTTGGTGTAGATTAACATAGAATTAGCTATAAAATTACAATTAATAAAATACATTAAGTACGTTATATACAAGTGCATACAAATAAAATTACATAGCCAGAGATCAAATAATGAATAGACAGTAGGATGATTGAAAAATATAGGTAAAAGAATATAAATATGCAAGTCATTGAAATGCAAATTACTTATATAAAATTATATGACATTAAATACAAATAACATTTCTCTGTAACAATTGCCTCTGTCACTGAATATTTGTGTGAAAACATTACCAACGTAACTAATGAGTTAAAGGTTAACTTTGGGGTAGTGAGGAGCACAAAACTCTGATGATGCAGCGAAACTTATGACTTACCACTCAATCGACTTCCAAATTATATGCGATGGTTGTGAAAAGACCAAAATGGTACACACTTTTAAAATATACATCCTACAAACTATAACGAAAGTAAGAAACGAATGAAGTTAATGTTTATGAATGAAGGATGATCTTTTCTCAAATGAAACCAGTGAGTTTATGACTTCGTGAACACTTTTCACAATTTACAGTAACTCCGTGGGACTCGTCCGTTTCTTTATGGCCGATAACAAAAGCATTGTCTGGGCACCGAATGACGAATGTTCAAACCAATTGTGTTCAAAAGTGAATTGTGAGGTAGCTGAAGATAGGTCTCTATTATCCTTTAGACCTGCGAAACCCAAGCCTGCATTTCGTGATCAGTTGATGAATATTTTCAGTTTCTAAAACCTGCCCTTCTACTATACTAAAGGCACACAATCTCCTAAGAATTTACTTGCGAGATGTTGTTTGCGTGAATGAAAACTTCATCTTCGAACGAAATGAGTCATTCCAAATATGCGTTTTTTCTCAATCGCCACTGTTTAAATTACAGTTCTCTGTCAATATGAAAATATGCCTTCTGACGCAGTCGAGGAATTAGGAAACTTTGGAATATATCATCCGATTTTGTTTGTCGTTATAACAACAAGAGTAGACGAAAGGGTCGAAGGCTGGTTGCAAAATTTTTAATTGGTAGGTTTCAATAATATAAATAAAAGTACTCGAAAATAGAAATATGGTCAGAATTACCTCAGGGAAGTGAAATCGGGACTTTAATTTTCTTAATCTGTGTACAAGACATATCGATGGACATAAAATCAAACAACGGAGGTCAAATATGAAAAGGTCTTCATACATTAGAATTAAAAGGAGCTTAGAAAAATATGCTATATAATCTAAATCGTCTTATTTTTTATTTATATTTAGAGTCAATGTTAGATAAAGAGTATAACATACAGTAGTGATTATCTATTGTGTATTGCATTTAATATTACATTAGCGTACATTATGAGATTAAGCTACCACCAGACTTGTGTCTAACCGCGGCGGAAATTTGTGAATAAATAAATAACTTTCTTTTGGAATTATTTTGGCCGTTTCTTCCAAAGTATTGGGTTACCAATTCTTCAGCCAAACGTATGCCCTTGAAAATCTCATTTGTTGACAAACAAGACTAAAATAAAGCACAGGATGTGTGTTCCTTGTCTTTGGATAATTTCTCGCTTTCTTTGATGAGCGATTTACAAATCTTAATTCTTGGGACTGCGTTCCAAGGTTTGTGCTGTGAAACTGAGCGGTCTCCACCAAAGTTGCGAAAAGTCGCGCTATTTTCGACTTCCAGATTTCAAAGTGGTCTTCCGGTGAAAATGGAACAAAAATAGGTGTGTTAAAAAAGTGTGGTTTATAAGAAAGAATTTATAGACACTATGTATGAATCACATGCTGTAAGTCACTAAGCAGAATTTTTATTTTACGAAAGTGACGACTCGGGAAATATTCATGTAATGTTCATAATAATAGCGATATTCAGATAAAAATTAGCGGTAACATCACACAAATACATTAAGCCTCACTGATCTCATTCAGCACATACAACCAATTTTCTACTCGCAGCTTGGAATTGGTAAAGATCCATGGCTTATTAAGAAAGTGATGAATGAAGCTCGCTTAGTATTCCTGGCTTTTTTCTAGTCTCCAGCAAAATTAAAATCTAGAGGAATATTCTCAATGTGTGATGGAACAAAGAACAGCAATCCATTTGGAAAGAGCACAGCTCGGTTGGTTCGAAGCAGAATCCATATGATTTTGTACTTAACAGGCTTTCTATGAATGTGCCGACTCAATTCTTATTTTATACTTCGGAGAAGATGTGATTATTTTATACCTGAGAGTGAACTGAATTTAAATGTCTCTAATTTTTGATAAGCATAAGTATATATTTATTTTGTGATGGAATTATCATGAGAAATTATTGGATATATTATTCCCTTAAAGTCTGATAAGTAACCTTTTATGGTATTCTTTTCATGCGTTCAAAAAATTTTAAACGAACTGCATATCGTACAATTTGGATTTCATTCTTTTGCTGATTTACTTTCGGACTGACAATTATTTCTCAAGTTTGCCTAATTGTATAAAAATTGCCATTGGCAATTTTCTTCAGAGTTGTAATTTATAGCTATTCGATACCACATTGCCATAGAGTATGAACCTCCTAAATATTTCCTAAGGACCTTTCCAAGCATTTCGACACTCCCATGCAATCATCCGTCTCCTCGCGGAATTGCACTTAAAAATACTCCAAAGTTCCCATTTCTTCCATTTCATGATGAGACACACATCTTTTCATCTC
Source organism: Ladona fulva (assembly GCA_000376725.2). Classification (NCBI taxonomy): domain Eukaryota; kingdom Metazoa; phylum Arthropoda; class Insecta; order Odonata; family Libellulidae; genus Ladona; species Ladona fulva. The sequence continues at coordinate 813,358 of KZ308292.1, read as the reverse complement.
TCCTCTCGATCACTTAGATCGCATGTTTCATTTTTACCCTTCCGTCCTTGAGGAAAATCCCAGCCTATGAGGAAGTTGTCACGTAGGCTTAATCCCATTCATTTTCATTGACTGCTTTTTCCCCCTAACAGAGGTCAGGGCGAGCGTTTTCCTGGCCGGATGACTTGAATGGTCCTTTTAGGATTTAATACCTTAAAACTAAAGCAGGGTCAGGCATTTTTCTCGTTCCAATCAGGCAAATCATGGAAATTGATTGAAGCGAAAGAACTCAGCAGCGAAGGAAAAATAAGAATGTTGTAATATCTGAGGGAGAGGGATGGCGATGATGTAAGAGAGTTGGTGTTGTCCATCCATCGGACCTCAACCTTATCATCTCCTTATTTCGTAATTATTTTTTCATTAATTATAGTTATAACAGATTCATTTGGATATCCTTCGTGGATACCCGAACAAAATGGAGGGTGGCAGATTTCTCCCAATGTAGCGTATAAGATCTTAAAATGGGGTTGTATCTAAGTTAATACATCGATTTATATTTAATGTGCATTGAAGTTTTCAGTAATACCAGTTGAAGAAGTAAATCTTACGTGCAGGAAAATATCCAACTAAAAAAAGACATTCTGTAGAGTCAATTTCATACGCGATTTTTGGTGACCAACTCTTCACCATTCTTTTACTTTAATGATGATTAAGGCATGAGAAAGTCGATGCCGTTATTTTCATTGTATCCAGGGTAACAGGTCTTTTCCATTCCGAAATCGAAGATTAGAATATATTTGCATATTTTTACTCTAGTATTTTGACGGTTCTTGAGGCATTGATTTCAGCTTCAAAGCTAATCTTACTATTCTTTGAAATTTTAGATTCTAATTTCATTGCACTGGATGACCTATTCGAATGGAAAGTTAATTTTTCTTTGGTATTATAGGCCCGCGATATACGCGGGTTAGTTCGTCATGAACTTGATCAATCGTATTGTTATGCTTAGCCTAAAGTTTAATTCACACTGCTATCCGCATGTCACACTTTAGGCCGATTTTCAACATAAAACCCAGGCTGTCTTGAAAACATAATTACGTAAATTTAAAATTTTATAGTCCTCGCTTTAAGAATTAATTTGAGCATTAATATCATAAGGTGAACTACAAATATTCCCCCAGAGTACTTAAATTATCTCATTACCAATGGTTGGGAATAATACACATTTCATTAGATACCAATTAAGGTTAAAACGATGTAATTCAGTTATTTCCTGAGTTAAAATTAATAAGAGAAGTAAAGGATGTACGGCATGATAATTGGTGCAGACACTTGTGTACCAGAGCAATTAGAGCAACGCATTAACATAAAAATATAGCTGAATGTAGTTTGCGACGAAATCGACGAACATAATAAAATGATGATGATGATGATGATGATAGGAGTAAAGCCTTCGAAGAATCTACAGAATGAAGAGTAGCTCGGAAGGAAATTTGTGTTCTTGGAAGGCATTCGATATTTTTTGTACCAGTAAATGTCCTTCATGTAGGACGGAAAATTGTTTCCTTGCGTGGACGTATCTAAATTATAGCGTTATGTCAAAATCAGTTTTTCTACTGAACGAAGTGAAGCTCTATTGAGCTTCTCCAAAGTATACGGCAGGGATAGTACACAATCGGTTTGATTTCCTATTCAAACATTCCTTGCGCAGTTTTACATGAATTCGCTAATGAAGGAGGGAACAGTAAGCTCCTTTCAGATGTAAGTTACTATCTCATTGGTCGTTCAATATCACACATTTGAATGATGTTGGCCTCTTATGGCAACAGAATTTTGGAACCACTACGGGAATCCCGAATATTCGAGTATCAAAATATTACGAATGACGCCAAGTTGTAGCAATGAAAGGTAGACTATCAAAAACATTTTTTTGTGATTTTGGTGGTCATAAACTTTAATTTTTCTTTCTATAACTACATTCAACATACTTCCCTCGGGATTTTAGGTAGCCTAAGGAGCATTATGCCAATAAAAATTTCAAATTCATATTTTTTTCAAAGATATCTCACAGCCGGAATGTATCAAACGACAAACATTACATTCCACTTTATAGTATATCAATATTTAGTTTTATGCATTTATAAGAATGAGAAGAGGGGTAAAAAGATTTCTTTTTCTGTCGTGAGTTGGCGGAAAAGTCGATTTCATTTCATTTTCCCATTCCATTTTTAACGCTCGTTATTCCATCCTATTTAGTTTATGTCAATGTTGGTGTTTTCTCGGCTACAATGTGGATGAGAAAGATATTTCCGTCATCTCATAGTTGTTCAGCGGAAGTGAATTTTCATTCTGCTGAATTTTCAGTAATCACTTGTATCCTCATTCCTGAGTAATACAAGATGCTTCTCAAGGGGATGAGGATAAATATATTTCCTACTCCGTTAAACCATTCCAACTTTAATTGATTATTGTAATATTTCCTTGCTTTTCCACGTTGTTATTGTCTACCATCAACACCTGTGAATCTCCGGTTCTATGTGCGAAGGTGCACCTTCAACTCGAGCATTTATCTCTTATTGCAATGATTAGGAACTAAAACGGCACAATATTTGGAGCCTAGAGCGAACTTCCGTTACTTCCAAAACCAAAACTAGTTATTTTTCATCCGTGGAATATGAAATATCTCACATTACACGACGAAAGCATCTACTTGCAGAGTAACCATCTTTATTATCTGCGACGTAATATCTAGCGAGGAAAGCAGAATTCCTTCGTACACTCAATCACACCTCTAGTTTCTATTAAGGTGTATAAATGTACGAGGAATTCAGTAAGCGCTTTCTCCTTCATAAAGAAAAATTCCACTAGAGGTAAGGTAAACTGCATTCATATTGACAATATAGTCACAAACAACAAGGTCGGTTTTCACCTATGGAAGGAAATCTGCAGGATTCGAAACTATCTGCAAATCGTCTCCATCTTGCGTTAGCTTTTGTTTTTCTGTTTCTTGCTTATATATATATTTATATAGGCATATATTTTATGAGTTATGTACATGATGAGTGATTATCTTAAACATTTTTGGCATTGCTTTACACCCTCGTACCTCCAATACTGGGATTTTGCGACTGAGCCTTACGATAAAGCAATAAAATGTAAGAACAAATATTAAGGAATAAGTAATCGTCTGCGAACAAGTCAAATTCATTCCAGCTTTGAGAGGTATATTGCGAGATTTGTAATTACAAAAACTTTTCTCGTTATTTCTGTAGAATTAGAGCATTAATTTAAAAGATTTTCCTTCAACTAAATACATGTGCAATTCATAGATTATGACCCCGTCGTCACAAATAATAGCAAAACTTAACTTTTGCTGTGGAATTCCAGTACATTTCATAGAACTTCGACATTGGACTCGAAATATGCACTCAGGCAAATGTCAGTGTACAGAGCGCATTGAATATTGATGCACTTTTCGAAAGCTCGTTGTGCGGAAATTTAGCACTTGACGAAATAATTTGATTTTTATAAAATTTTATTTTAAACGAATTAATATGTCTGGTTTTACACTCTTCATATCTAATCTTCCATAAGTCTCTCTACTATTGCTTACGTTGCCACGTTCCATGCTTTTAGTGAAACATATCGTGACTGTTTGTAAGCGAAACCAATAGAGCACTAGTAGATTTGTTAAAAGTGCTTCGACAGCTGAGGTCATTTCGCACACGTGGGCCCCCGCCGGTATTCGAACCCGGGACCGTTTTCACCGAAGTCGAACGCGTTGCTCACTTGGCTATCCGGAGACCCAACTCCAATGTCATTCGAAATATTGTTCATAGTGAATGCATTTGTTTAGATATTTAGTACATTTCTATCCGTATTACAACTTTTTCACAGGTAGGATTGAATTCAAGAAAATTTAATGACTAACTCTCACAAATAAAGTTTACTGAAGAGGCAATATCCCCGGGAGTATTAAAAATTATACTCTTAGTACTTAAGTTCCTAGCCATCTAATTGTGGAATGACATATGAACTAGGATCTGTTCATTACGTGCCCTAAGAACGAGACAAAATTGATTTTGAAGACATGACCTATCGTTAGTAAGAATCCACATGGTAAGACTTTCATATTTTTCAAAGGTCACATGTAAAGCCACCGCATCAATCCATTTTTACTCATCGCTTGTTTCCTTTTAAGAAGAGTTGCAAGCAACGGAGTGGCATTCTTCGAACTTTTGAGTGGAATGATTCTCCAGAGAAACTTTTTACGCGAGGCGTGCATAAATAAAATCTCGGGAAAATCTGGTTGCGATGCACATAATTGAGTCGCGCCTTCATAGAAAGCGTATTTGGTCTAAGATGAGACCTTCTTGAATTCGCTCCGGATGCAGAGAAGACGTGCAATATCTTTCAATATCTTTCCATTTCACTGACGAAGCCCATCGCTGCCGTCAGGATTGCTCTGTTGCGGACGTATTTAGCGTAATAGGCCTCTAGTCGCAGAAGGGCCGATCGTGACTGGTATTAGGATGAACTGGTTCAGTATACAGTTTTGCAATATATGGTCCGCGAGCCAGAATGCGATCAGCAGAAAATTCGAAATGTCGAATGCAATTTCATTTAAAATTCTGAATTACTTGTCGATATATTTTCGCCCTGTATTCACGCGAGATACTCATGCATTTGTTACAGTACATGGTCTTCTTGGTGTAGATGCCGTATAAAAATCATTATACGAATATATGACGAAATTTTTTGAAGTATCATATAGAGGAGTCGCTTAATATAAAGTTGAACAAATCAGTGCATAAAATTTCCATTACGGACGGGTAACGTGTGGACAATCGTGGTTTAGAAACGCTGTTGTTTCGGGTTTCCAATCTCTAACAAGGAATAAAAATGTTTCTAACTTAGGTGTGGATTAATTATAATATTGTTTTCTAAAGTTATAGATAATGCACTGACTAAACTGTGTTACATCACTGTTGACAAATGTGCGACCTTATCCGTTGTCCTATACAGCTTTTTTCGCGAAAACCCTTTAAATGATTTTGTTTGTCATTCAACGACGAAGGTGGAAATACTACGGAAATTTATCTCCTGTAATTTAGATACGATACATTTGTTTTCCTGTAAACTAATTCAATGTAGGACTGACTGCTCATAGGAAACGCTGAGTTTAAGAGCGGCCTGATGATTTCATAAGAGTTCTATGATGCAAAAATCCCTTACTCCCCTCGACAGAGAGAGAACAAAATTATTAGAAATGCAAACAAAGAATAACTTATTATTTTTCTCGTTGTGAATTTCAGTGTCTCTGCCTGTTGAAGACGACCGAATTTATAATTTGTTAAGAGGCTACGATTTAGACCCCGCTCCAGGTGGAAACCATATCCATTAGTCATTATATAAAAAGATACGATACAAATAGAATTACAAAATCAACCTGAACTTGCTTTCTACGGAGCATATATTTGCCGCCCCAGGATGATATAAGAAGGAAAGATTTACTCGGGTTAAATGGTATGGAGCAGCCTTCCAGCGGAGAAGGCAGAAACCTCGGAGTGCGAGATCTGTTAGCCTTTTTCCATGGACCACAGTCTCCTGCGAGGCCTGTCTCCCCGTATTCCGAAGCTCCTCCTCCCTCTTCACTCGTGATTCTTCCGGGTTCCCTTGACCTAGATGCGGTCCGGGCGGCTCACAAAGCGAGAGGATTGAGAACTCGAGGAAGATAGTGAAGTAAGCGTAGGTAATGATGAAAGCCACGTTTTTTCGCCTTGAACGGAGACGTGGGCGCCCCCCTCTCATAACTCGGGCGTACACCTATAATAGTCGGAAGAAGCGTAGCAATAAACCCAGTTCAGTTGAGTGACTAGGAGTTTTGGTGGGGTTTGGACTTGTTGCGTCCGTAGCTAAGCGAGGTCTTTCCGAAGGACCAGCGTTAGTATGGAAGACGTCACTCGGAGGTGATATTTGACGTAAGATTTTCTCATAATATCTGGTTATTCATTCTTAACGACTTCATGGCCCTGAAGCTCAGATTCGTTCGAGGAAGATGATCGGGAATTTCGTAATTCTTGAAATAATGCGATCATTGTATGTAAACTGTAGACGTTCAAACTTCCTTGATGATTTCGAAATTGTATGAAGGTCATACTTTTCGTGAAAGAAAAGTTATAATAAGGAAAGCATGAAGTTTGGATTGTACTTGGAAGCTCTTTTTATCATTAACCATCTCGTGTGTATTTACGTTGTGTCAACTCATCTTTACGTTCCATTTAACCTACCTATTGACGAAAGAGTTATTTCAGTCTTCATTATTCTTCCAGAATTACGCATTTCCGCAAAAATCTCTCGATGCTCTGAATGGCCGCCGCAAGTGGGCTGCGCGTTTATCTTTGGTGGAAACAGTCCCAGGTTCGATTCCCGGTGGGGGGCTCATATGCACGAGATGACCTTAGTTGTCGAAGTACTTTTATTACAAACACTACCACTCGATATTTTGAATTTATGGTTAGTATATTTCAAAGAGATTTTATCGTTAACGTGGATTTTACGCAGAAAAACTACAGAAATATTTTTTTAAACTCACCAATCTTAATAAATTTCAGGAAAAAATATTATTAAAATAATTCTAAAGTTTATATTAAAAACGAACAGTTTTGGCACAGATCGGCCATATGGTCAACCTGGTGAAATATGTAACGTGTAATTTTTATTCCTACAGTTTCTTGTCATGGATTTCTTTTGTTGTAAAACCTTCCTTATTAGATTTCAGAAACGTTTAACTATTATAAATAGTAAACACAGTAATCACTCTGAGGTATCAGATATAATATACATTAATATCTTAGATTATTCCGGTTATTCAGACGCACAGAATCATCCGTAAGCCTCTGGTGTAAAGGATTAACTTCAGAGTAAGTTTTGTTTTCTTAATTTCCCCAATTCAAGTTAGAGATTTTCAAAAAGTTATTGGAGATATTGTATATTTATTCTTTAGCTCAATAATGTTTCGCATTAAAATATTTTACTATAGGTATTTATAAAATTAAATGAGCAAGCTATTCATCGTGTTTGGTTGAACTCCTCTAATCCAAGATCAGAAAACTCAACGGTTAAATTGCAATTAATAGTATAGTTTCTACTTTCAATTATTGCTTACTCTCTGCCGAAGAATCGCTTAAAGCATCGTTCTAATTGGAAAAACATCGATGTATGTAGCATAATCTGAAGTGTTACGTACAGCGTGAATGAAAATCAGAACGTGCGGAACGAGGTTAGCCTCAGTAGGTTGGGACTTTTTTTTACTACTGTAGCCGGATTGCTGTAGTAATGTTTCTCCTTAAACTTTCACTTCAATGTACTTGATAACCGTGATTTGGTCGAAACTAAACGGATATGTTGCTTTATTATATCTCAGTACAGAAATATGGAAAACGATTAACTGTGAGTAAATAGTTACAGTAACCACTCCGTAATGATAGATTCCCGATCACAGCGCGAAGTGGGTCGGAATGCGTCCTAACACTTTCTCGAAGAAACGAAACAATACTCGAAGAACCGCCGTGTCGCTGAAAGTAGAACTGCTTCATTTCGAGTGGAAAGCTTTAGATTACAGGATATTGATGAAACTAGAAATATTCAAATTTATTTTCGAATCCAAATTTGTCCAGATTTTCTTATGCATGGAAAATTCTTCTCTTTTATCTCTCTTTATCTCCTTATGAAAGCACTTCGAAGTAATTGATGTGAATTTAAAGACTGTTTTCTGCAGAATAATATTTCAGAAGTTCCACAATGCACAGGTGACTTTGGAGAGAGACTGAAGAAGTGATATACGATCTGTTAAAACATTGCTTTAATTATTACCTGCTTCAAATAAATGCGTTATTTTTATTTAAAGCATTTTATGTAAAATGTATCATACAGTTTATTGATAAAACCATATACTGATGCTCTAATTTAACAAGCGCACAACCCACAGCTACATAAAACCGTTTCTGGCATAATAATGATGTTTTCGAAACGTGTTTATGTGAGGCTTCATTGCAGTTTTATTTTACATGAATGATAACCAAAACCAGTAGGAATCAAAACAGGATAGTCGGCACGAGGTAAACGCGCAAAACATGGATTTGTATGGTTCACATCCCCAAAATGTCGCGTCATAATTTCCTCATCTTTATTCCGTAACCTTTTAAGCTCTTAGTCATTTGCGTGACTTATATGAAGAGAAACTTCTGTCCATTTATAATCGTTTCAATGCTGTCGACTGAGCTCCTCGCCTCTTATAAGCAAATGGTACGCATAAAAAGAGCAGAGATAATTAGAAGGAATAGAAATGTAAATATGATTGCAATAAGAGGTGTGAGATTCACCTTGGTATCTCGATTCTTTATTTCCAGCGGTGCATATTTTATTTGATTATCACAGTACCGAGTTTCGTTATGCTTTGGGAGTACTTTTAGTATTTCGGTCCTTTAGTTGCCACACTTAAACGGAAAAAGTAGACGAAGTCTTTTGCTGTTTCGGATTCTCACATAAACTTTTTGACTATTGAAGCGATTGAATAACCGATATTTAAAGAGAAATTTCTGTTGAAATATTCATTTAATGTAAGAGGTACCGAATGGAGGTTAATAATTTTTCACACAATGCTTTTATGGTTAAATAGTATTTTTCGAGTTAAGAGCTTTGAATAACTGCTGTATTACTACTTTTTCTTCCATGTAGTCGTACTTTGTATTACGTAAAGCACTTCTATTTCTCGTTTTATACAGTCTCTCGTTAATGCCGAAGAAACGTTTAATCCTTTGATTTTTATTCAAATATTATGTTATATCTGCTGAATGCAAAGCTTTTACATTCGTAGCAATTCTATAATAAATGTGCTTTTGTTAGGTTGTCTTCACCTGCTGAAGTTTACTTAAATTCGGGAAGATAATAATATATCATTGGTTCATCATCACTAGATGTACAGTAAAACTCGTTCCTAACGATCATGACTGATCGCAATGCATCGTACTCAAACATCCTTATATCTCGAGGTACATGAAATGTTCTATCTTTTCTTTATTACATTTTACATAGAAAACACTGGTACGATATAATACCTTAGTTATAGCTAGATTTCCGCATTTTAATTTATTTAGGCCAGCGAAACCTGTAGACCCCACATGTAGATTTCCAATCTCATAGCTCATCTTTGTGCAATGCTTATATCGTTACACTATAGAATAGAACAGAACACTTAATTGATACAAAACACTTGCAGCGCTAACGGAGAAAAGGAAATAATTGTTTGTAAGTAGGTATCTCGTCTGAATAAAGCTTACGGTTAGATTACAACCCTCCTTTAGAATTACAGTTTTCATTACAGATTTATAAATTTGAAAATATACATAAAATGATACACGAAAGTAACATGTTATTAACATATTACATAAAATAAAAATACATAAAATATTGTAGCATAGTGATTACCATTTGTGCAGGACCACACACTGTATTATACATTTAAATCAATATTTTCATCTCACTGAATAGTTAAGTAACAATAGTAAGTTTTTATGAATACAACATGGGTTTTGTCTCATCACAACGGTTAATTTGTTATAAACTTTTCTTCCCCATATATTGGGGACTGTGTTTTAAGCAATTTAAGTCAGTTACGTTGTATGTTTGGGTTACTTTAGCATTCTCTTTCCTCTTATCGAATGGTAAAATTTAATTATTTTTTTTTTTTAGATTTGTATCTAGCAACTGTCCTTAAACTTTAGAATACTAAATAAACCCACTTTTGCTCATTACGCAAGCCCTAAAATTTTCTTTTTTATATAGATATTGAGATTTTATTCCGATTTCATGTATTATAAAGCAGATACAGTTTATTACGAAAATTATGGCATTTAAAAGCCCAAATCGATTAAATAAACAGATAAATATAGCGAAATTACATTATTAGAGGGACGTTGAACGCTACATTATAATATTAATTAGGACAAACATTTATGCTCACAAACATTAATGCTCGCGGATCCTCAGAGGTCCGCGAAGTTAGTTTAGTTTAAGAATCGCTGCATAATAGAGATAATGGAGTCAATATATGAATGTATATGAATGTCTATTATTGAACGGATCATAGCAAGGTGCTCTTACTTTAGAAGACGTTGAGGATACTTTCAATTTTTATTCATTAAATAGCTCAGGAATAGATTAGCGCGATTTTGAATGAATGGTGAACTAGTATAAGGAAATGGTATTAGTTTCTACGTGTTTATTATTAATGCTAAGTGTTAGGATAAATTATAAAAGCTACGCTGCGGGACATTAGTAGATTGTTAAGGATCTGTCGTCGTAACACAGGCTATTAACGACGAAAAGCCTGCGATCCTTCGATATGCATGGCAAACACGCTGTAGTTTGGATGCAATAAAATTCCTTTCACAACGAAATAAAAGGTAGGCCCCTGTACTGATTTCCTTGTCAAAGAAGTCATCGTATATTTTTAAATTTGTATTTTTAAATGGGCCTACCAATTTTTGAGCTCACTATCAACATCTCGCAGCGTAAAATTAAATATTGCAATTATCCTTCTATAGGCAAAAGAGGAACTCTTACTGCTATAACCGCTAAACCCGCGCACGGGTCAGGTAACGACTGTTAACTCGACAAGTAGGAGACAATAAGCTCAAAGCAACTTTCCCCGGCGTGTTACATAGGGTTTTCGCTACGTATTTTAACGTGGTGATTTTGGAGGAAGACCAGTTTCTCGGCAGCTTTACATGGTCGCCGGAAGCGTACAACCAACTTCCGCGATTGGACGTTGGAAAGTGTAAATGGAGAAGAAGAGGGAGAGAGGTGGGGCTGAGTGGATTGCTTGTGGCTCTCTCAATGGCCTCTAAGTGGCTTGCAGCCTCCAAGACTGCTCGATGACCTCGCCACCGCCAGCGCACCGGAAGGTCTCCGCCAATTAAACGGGTGTGGCGATCATAACGTAAGCTCCCCAATTCCTCTTTAGCGGATCATAGAGCTGGATGCAGCATAGATAAAAGTCCCCTTCCGAGATAAGTTACGGCTATTCCAATATTTCCCTCCATCCGAGTTGATGCATTATTGCCAGTGATGATGTAATGTTATGGTGTCGGTGATATAACCTCGAGAGAGCGGGATTGGAGAGACGACCATTGATGGTTAAAACGTTCTCGAGGAGCGGGGAAAATATAGCGAGTTATGAATTAGATCAAGGATATTTCAGCAATCAACATTCCGCCTCTCTTTGTTGTAATCATTCCGGGTCGAGGGTCGGTTCTTTCAGTGCTGTAAGTGGTTCGTAATCGTGGTAATGACGCGCTTTCAGGGCATATCTCTTTATTTATTCATTTTGTGTGCTAATGAAAGAAATGCGTAAATAACCCGGATAAGAAGTCTTCAGAAGAAAAAATAAACAGGCTGTAAAAATTAATATTAATGGTTTATGCTTAAACGATTAATATTCATTAAAATCTATTGGTATTTAGTTAAGGCGAAAAACCTCTTTCCAAAGATTTGAAATGTTTTTAATGGCGTTAAATAGGAAAATTATCGCTAATGTTGAGTTCGAATTGGCTCTTGAATATTGAAAGTAATAAACAACGAATTCCATATAGGAAAAAGAAACAAAAAAATAAAAACTGATATTTATGCTAGTATCTTATGTAATTCCAGGAAACATTTAAATGTGGTACTAAAAACGACTTCTGCATAGGATTTCAGTTTGCATTCACTGTGATTTGTGGGAACCAACCTTCTGTTAGAGCATCTGTTTCATTTCTGCAAACTCAACTTCGTTTGCGGACAGTATTTTGTCATCGTTGGCTCTTCATCTTCGAATTAATGCGAATGGCGTTGGGACGCGATCTGTCCCATAATTCGGCCGCAACATTTCAAGCGATAATCAGCTTGTGAGAAGTGGGGCATTTATTTGATTCGTGAGAACTCAAATCGCCGCCTCACGTCTCTAATCCAGATTCAGTCGACTTTCACTCCTCCAACGGTAACCTAAACTTAATCCCGCAAATATTTTCTCTTTCTTTACTCCGCAATATTTTATTAACTTCTCGATTTTGATTCGATTTCGTTAACTTTTAAAACGAGATTGGTATGGGGTGTGTATGTGTGAAATTACCATAGCGATCGATAAACATTTTAACAATGCAACTACTTCGGATTACTCGGCTACACTCATTGATACCCCTTATTTGTATGTGTTCTCCTGCGCCAAAAGCCTGTTAGAAACTCAAAATTACCTTTGGACCGTAAAGCCTATTAGTATCAATAAAATACAACTGCTACGTTAAGTAAGGACACTAAGTAAGCACTTATACCATCCTTTTTCAAATATTTCACCTAATGATTTATTGTCAAGATTTCTTTGGTTTTTGTTTTAATGTTTGGGAGAAGTACCGTATTTTCCTGCTCATAAGACGCACCCTGGTTTTTCAGGTGAACAAAGCAAAGAATTTACAAACAGGATAGTAAACTGCTTATAAGTGAAACAAAGAAACGATAATCCTAAAAGAGTGTCAATTTACGGAAGAATAAAATAAAGGCTCAGCATTGCTAAAAAAGGCTTCCTCGGCGATTTGAAGATAAAACCCACGAGTCAAAACGCAACAATGTTTACAATTAATATTGTATGGCTATTCCAAACGTCAGAAAAATTCTCACCCTCGGCCAATAAGACGCTGGCCGATTTTCGATTAAATTTTTGCGGGTCAAAAGCGAGTCTTATGGACTGGGAAATACGGTACATATGAAAGGTAAAACAAGCATGATTTAGCTTTAGAGTCAACTAAAAACCATATAGAAGGATCGTATAAACTAACTCTAGATGTAACCGTGATACTGCCACTAAAACCCGGAAGGTCACTGACCATATTCTTGTGCATCCAAGTGACGTTCATCCCCTTGGGTTTTTTTCCATTCGCCCGTACGCGCACTTACGTGCCGTGAGTTCGCTTCGAACCCATCCAACGCACCTGCATCGCCTCACCGAATGTGCAAAGATGCACCACTGGGTTGTTATACACCTATCGTAAACAAACCACTTTGGATGAGCTATCCCGATTGCAATGAGCACCGGGAAATTATGGTTTATAAGGATTCCGCGATAGTGATTCATTGAGCGTCACACGTGCCCCGTGCAAGAATCTCGGATTCACGTGCGGGCGAAGGAGCAAACACGTGACAAGCGGAAGGCGGCTTCTGCCTGGTCGCATAAGCAAATCTCTTTGACGTAAGTGGGTGGCTGTAACTCTAAACAGAGATGATCGCCTCATTGCCTCACCAAAGCTAACCCTTTAACCATAATGCCTCCCCCACGTTCTTCCCCTTATACTCCCACCACAAACACTTCCCCTCTCTTCCTTCGGACACGCGCTAATATGTCCTTCTGCTTCCCAACTCCGTTATACTTCGTTGAGCGTAGGACAAGAATCCCGCAATGAAGTTATTCAGACGAGATACACTTCGATTGGTACGCCCATAACTTTCGGAACTCGCAATTCGTTAGGATTCCCTATGATTACATTGGTATCCAAGGTCGTCTTTCATATGAAAGGACCGTCCGGGTTTCGAACCGCTGCCTCTTGGCACAATTCGAGAGCCATTTTGGGCCCGCTCCGTTGCCTTGGGTCCATCAATGGGGCCGTTAAGAAAAAAGCGCAATCAGACGTAACTTGGTGGCAAGTCGTTTTAGTATAAATAACGAAATATTTGTAGCTTCTGTAATAATTAAATTATGAAGCTACCAATATCGAAATATCTCTGTTCATTTCCCGCATTCGGATGCATCTGTGATATTCCGTAACCTTCGCTTGATGGGAACCCACGACAGAATGAGCGCCCCAAAGTCTTGAAGGGGCCCCTGCGAATGGCCTTGCGGGAGGGCCCCCAAGGATCAGCGACGTCACTGTTTAGACAATATCAATCCCAAATCTCAAAACCAAATTTTTGAAAATGTGTTACGGGGAAGCATTTCCGTAAAACTAATATCTCTCGTATTTTCTAAAGTGTCAGACAATAACACAAAAGAAAGGAGAACTCGAAGTCATTATTGGGAAAATTTGGGAAACGTGCGTGGCTGTGCTCAAAATTTGCGTATTTGGAAATATTTCCGTTGGAAATACCTCCAAATGCTGTTTCAAATATATCTGTTCCATTCAAAAAGTTTTAAGCGCCGCATATCGTAGTATACATTTTGAATTAATGAAATTTCATAAGACCATAAGAATTCTTAGAGGAATTTCTTCTCATATCAACTAACGAAAACCCTGTTAAACGGGTAGTAGATGAGCCATACTGCTCAAAACCGCTACTGAACTATACCGCAGATCTCATTAGAGCATACCTAGTCCTCAAAAGCGTTAACATTTTCCATTGATTATATTATATTAGAAGGTAAATTTTCCTCTAGAAAAGCTATCCGGAAGAGAAAATGATTCGTTGGTTTACTTTTTCGCAGAGTATTATCGAGGAGTCAATATCGATCCTTTTCCTCATCGTATCCGTTTCTATGTTGACAAAAATACCGCCCTCATGAAGGAAATGGCCTCAAAATGTGCGTCAAAAGTCAGATTTCCGGTCTCCAACTCCTTTGTGGGATGGAGGAAATCATTCAGTTTCCGGTGCATTTTTTCCTTGTGAGAATTTATTGAAATGAAAAAAGCATATCGTCCGTCGTTATTCTCCACTTGGAGATGTTATTTTGGCACCCTTAATGCTCTTTGAGTACGCACCAGGAAAAAAGGACTTCCTAAACGTTACGTAAGGCAATCAGATGTGGCTTCGGCCATTCTATTTTTAAATCGCGCGCATTCCGCTTCGGGGAGGTCGCGAGAAATAATCGAGGATCTCTCGGATTTGAGGTGTTTCTGCCAGTTTTAGTCGCCACTCACGTCTTCTCTCCAAGGCGCAATACACAACGCCTATTTCTTACTGCGTTTATCTAACCCTCGCCGGGCCTCTTCATTCCAGCGATAAATTACGGATCTACCGATGTTTCGATATATATCGCTGTAGCGCGAAGCGTGTTTCCCGCCATTTTGGCCCATGACTGCGCACTTTGCGGTTTATCTTTATTTTATGTTAATACAGACTATCGTCCTTGATTTCGGCTAGCCGATGTGTGCAAGTGCGCGTGATTATCGGCCGATTATACTCTAGTTCGAAGGTTACGCAATCATTTTGCATTTATCGATACATTTACAGGCCAATATCCCAGTCTGCTGTTGTTGGCAATGTGGACTGAGAACCATTAACTACATTTCCACGTGAGATGAGATTATGTAACAGCTGTTAACGCGATTGATATGGGGATAGAGTGGGAGAGAGCTATGGTCCGTGCATCTCGAAGAATAACGCTTGGATAGCACCGATATTAAGAAATCGAACGCTCGTTTATTATTTTTTATTATTCTATACTTTTAAAACGAAGCCCGGATTGAAAATGTGTTTTAATGACCGGGAAAGGATGAAAATTACATTGGAAGGTCATCAGTACGGAAAGGTCTCCTTACCAGCACGCATCCACATTGTTAAATACAGAAAACGTTTTTCTTGTGTTCAATACGTAATACATTCTGCTAAGACGTAAGTAATTATTATGAAAAGAGGGAAATGTCTTAGCTGCTGAGGAACGTACTGGAGCAATTCTTTCTAGAATTTTGTGGAACACTAATAATGACTTATTGTTTTGGTTTTCCAAAGATATCATNTCGCTTAATGATTTATAAAGTAATGAATCGTTCTATAAATGAATTCAAAACTAATATTATAGCGATCAATATACGCATTCAAACAGCTTCATTTCGTGGAAAGGGGATATTTAAATTCATTATTCAATTAAGCCGTTTCATATATTAAATAAGGTATATAATATGAAATAGTAAGGAAAGCTGAATCAACAACAACATTAAGAAGGTCAAATTAAAGGAGAAAGAAAAATATTATTGTACTTTTCTTTATTTATTTATTTATGTTGGCCACCCCCAATCGGGTACAAACAGCAGCCCCTAATAATAATAATCGGAAGCAGAAGCTGACGAAATAGCAGGCGGAAACTTAGGAAATACCAACGCACTAAAGTTGTCTGATGATAACATTCGGCATCAAATAAAAATTTTTCTAGATGAAATTATGGAAAAAATAAATCCTAAAAGAATGCTTTTGCTTTCCTTATGTTCTCCGAACTTAATGAAAATCAAAGATATTCTGTATGAAATTGGAAAAAATTACAGTTCTCCAAAAGAAACAATTAATGCAAGACCATGAGTGTCCAAGAGCGTTATGTACTTTATGAATCACTCACTACTGTTATGTTTACATATTTGATGAATGCACAACTGCTCTATATCTAACTGCGTTTTTTTCCGAGAATAAATAATAGTTGTTGAATTTCACGTCCAAAAGGCAGAGATTATACATTTTAACCCCTTTTTTTATCACTGCGTTTGGTTCTTAATGGGTGTTAATAGTATTTATGGCATATTTCATAGAACGAAGAAGAGTTGGAGAAAGTAATTTTGACGAATGGTGTGCGTGAAATATTTTGCGCTGCTTACGATAGCCCTTGTGTGTATATCCATGCGTCGGAGACTTGTATAATTGAGTTGCAATCCGGTAAGCCTTTCCCATAGGGACCAAGAGGGCGACGGTAGAGGGCCGGAAGTGGTCCAGCATCTACTCTTGCCCTCCGAAACCCTCTGGTGGCACTGCTCTTCAGGTCGGATCGCATGTCAACCCGAAAGGATGCCATCCATTTAATGGCATTTACTCCCACCACATCCTGTCATCTCTCACTCCATCCCAGCCATCAACAGGTGTTACGTGTCTCACGGAGCTGGGATTTTATTCACGGTCTTTCCTCCCAGACGATTCTTTAACGGTGAAAATCAATGAAAGAGATTTTATCCCAGACACGAGTTGTTTCTATGATATCGTTAAATTTCCAAAACCGGGGAAAATGTTCTCGTTCGTTCAATTCTTGGACTTTTTTAAGACTAGCCAACTGTAATTAACCTTATGAAGGATTTCCTTACCTTAAATACAGCAGTTTTGTAATTAACTGAAAAAAATTTGCTAAGTGTGCGCGCATTTTAAGAGCTTACCTCTTTTCCTAAAATTTGAATATATAATTTAAAATAAATTTTATTAATAATTTTGAGTTTATTGTCATAAGACCTCAAGCAGAGCGTAGCGCTTAAAGTTTGATCTAAGAATTTTAGTTTAGATACTGATTATTGCTTGGAGTAGAGGAAAAAGAAATGAAAAATAGGACAACAGATATATTGAATAAGTTTGAGTAAAAAAATGATATCCTACTTTAAATTTGAAACTTGTCTTGGTTAGTGCACTACATCACACAGGATTCGCAATCTACGTAATCTGCCTGAACACGTTCTTGTTAGACATCAAAGGCGGAAATTTTTTTGCATTTGCACCCAGAAAAATTAAATTAGTTCATTAATTACCTTTTAAATAAAATTTTTGGCATGATTAGCAACGAAAACGATGAAATACTTACGGAGAGAAATAGTCTCAATGAAAATCAAGTGGGCTGCACCTTTGTTGAAAGAAGTCCCGGGTTCAGTTCCTGGTTTGGGGGGCCATGTGCGTGAAATGACTTCAACTGCGGAACTATATTTTAAAAATACTACTACTAATCGCATTCGATGACTCACTCATGTCACCCTCATTGCCAATTCATGCCGATTCATTAGATAATTAAAATGTTACTTCATCTGAAATGAATGTGGTAAAATTGTTGGGGAACGGTATCATGGGACACCAATATGTTGTAATCATTAGTAAATATAAGTACAACAGGTCGATAATTTAAAATTCAATTAATTCGTATATTAAGTATGGCCTCATGCACGCCAATGCAGCTGACGCATTTCCAGCCCTGGGAGAAGGAAATGTCGAGTCAAAGATTATATTATTTGCGAAATACAACACGTTGGAGCCACATTTTTAGACACAATTGGCACTTCGCTTTCCGTCACGTGGATGAGTACCCATAATAATATAAATCACTCGGAAACATCTTTCCTACGGGTTCCCTCCAACGTGAGTGCAACCCTGTCTCCTAACATTACCGATTATTTTTCAGTCAATTGACTTTGACGACCCTTCACTGTTATACTGGCTATTTGAGCATCGTCTCCGATGCAATGCTTTACAGGTTTTTCAAACTCTGCTTTGAATAAACAAATAATCGTTAGTATTACGCCTGGAACATTTCGGATTCTCAAAAAATTCATAGCAACTTCACTCAGAGATTTGTTAACAAGAGAGTTTCTGTAAAGTTTAGCCTTCCTTCCTCACTGACTTATTTCTCATTACGCCGCTTATAGTAAATATTAAGTTTTGAATATCTATAAAAATCAAGCATATAAATAAATCTATATAGTATTATAGATTTATATAAGTCAAGTTTATATAAATCGAGTTTAAATATGTATTTAAATTTCATTTGATGATTTTTATTATTTTTTTATTGAGAGAGGTTTTATTTATTCCTTCGGTATCGACAGTGAGTGTCATTTAATCACATAAAGCCAATGACTTTGAATAATGACGAAAACTTTAAATCGACTCGGCTTTTATGACTCGATATTCTCTCGTTTAAAAATGTGGCATTCGAGGCTTAAAAATGCTCTATTAAGCATACTCGTAATCCACTGCTCCGCCACTCACTGTTGCTCTTTCGTTTTTGACATTCAAATAAATATAAGTCGAGAAAGCAATTTTCGTTTCTCTCGTGCAAAGAAAAGGATGGAACGCCTCTTAAAGCACATGCTCCCAACAAACGCTTAACGCTTCAGAGAGTGTCCAGGAAGCATGGAACCTGTGAAGTAAGACAAAATAAGCCGTTTAAAAATACATGCAAAGCATTGCGGATTAGATAAAGGTATTAGATAATAAGTGGCGAAATCGTGCCTCATGCCATTAAGTCCAAAACCAAAGCTCCAAAAATTGCGATGCCTAATATTCGCTTAATGATTTATAAAGTAATGAATCGTTCTATAAATGAATTCAAAACTAATATTATAGCGATCAATATACGCATTCAAACAGCTTCATTTCGTGGAAAGGGGATATTTAAATTCATTATTCAATTAAGCCGTTTCATATATTAAATAAGGTATATAATATGAAATAGTAAGGAAAGCTGAATCAACAACAACATTAAGAAGGTCAAATTAAAGGAGAAAGAAAAATATTAATAATAATCTTCATCGGGAGAACATTTGTTTTCATTCTAAAACATCACATTTCTGTTAGATTGTAAAAATCGCCAAATATAGCATTGATTATATATTGTACCAAGTAGTATTGTACCAAGTAGCATAGTTGGAGTATTGATTATGTATTGTACTAGTACTCGGAAGATAATTTCATCCATCGTCAATCGTAAGGCGCGCGTCTTCGATTTGGCCGTTCTATTTTTGCGCTTAGGCAACCAACACATTCTGCAGTAAACTTGAATGATTGCTCCAGCATGGTGCGGTGTGCAGCCACTGTTATCAAATTGCCTTCTGCTGCGTTATAGAAGGGCGTTTACGGGACAATTCACGACTTCATCGCCTTGAACATGAAGCAACAGTTTGTTCTGATCCGCCAAGTGTGTAGTAGCTTTGCTGTTACTGCTTTACTCCAAGCTCCAATTCAATAGTTTCACAACGGTTACGGAAATTCGTCCAGGTTATGGGCAATTATTAGCGGTAGACGAAGCGTTTATGAGGAAAGGAGGCTTAGATTTCTATAAACACACACAGATTCCTAACTAATGAATAGCCGTCTGTATGCTTTGGCAGTAGAGCGTGATTAAAGATTTTCTGTTCTACATAGAACTGCCAATATTCATAGAAGTAACATTGAGCTATCTTCAGTTGTGAGCGAGTTTAAGTGTTAAAGACTTTCTAAATTATGGGACAATGAAATAAGGCTATAGATGCTATTTTGCTCATCCCAGTGCCAGTAGATAAATCGTGTTTAACACATATGCAAATCAAGGAATTCCTTTTAAGTAATTACTTTTTCAGCCAATCATAGACTTTGCTTTCATTTACTATTTCTTTGAATTTAAGCGTTAATGCTTGTATTTAAATATTTCAAAAAGATAATGATACACACGGGTTATTTACTAAGCGACTATAGTTTAGATGTAGGGTCACACCATCATCTGGACCAGTGTACAGTAAATCATTATCTATTTTTGGAACATTTTAAAAGACGTTCTCCCAAATATCATCGGAAACAATTGGAAACGCTTATATTTGAAAAAATGATTATTTTAATTATTTAGGTCCTATTTTAATTTCACGCCGTTATGCTCTATGAAGATTCGATAATTTAAGGTTTTACTTCATCTCTAAGGAATGTTTAGAACTGCGAGCTAAAATTATAATTTGACGAACATTATGATATTGAAAAACAAAAGGCTTCTATTTGATGAAAAATCATGATTTGTAGCATTCAGATGCATGGATGAAATAAAAAAATTATAAAATGGAATATTTTATTATGGTACTAAAGGGAAACACAATGGAGAGATGGAACTGTTAAGAGTTAATTCATGCATTAAAAATAAATGATTCAATCGAATACTTCGACCACACTGATGAGTTAAACAATATGATTGCACAAATTATACTGCCACTTACATTATCATGATTCAAATTTTGTAACTACTCACTGAAATTCACGAGTATGGGTAAAAGGAGTGGCGAAACAGTTTCTATCCCAATGCATCGTGACTTTCCGATTCTTTCTTCGAACAAAAACTCTCATTGTACATTATGTTTTTAGAAATGAAGTTTTCACACGAAGCAACCACCCGAATTCGAGAGCATCTTCTCTGACCTAATAAACGTAATGGAGTTATCGTGGGCATCTCTGCATGTAGCCAAGCGGCCTGAAGATTCTCCCAGCGACGAGACGAGACGCGACACGATCCCGACTAAATCGCAGAAGACGAATTGAACCTACTTCAATTCCAAAGAACAAACCGCGCAATTTCGTTTTCTGGGTCCAAAGAGATATTTCGTGTAAATGGGGACGAAACGATAGAAGGGGGCGGACGAAGAAATCTCTGTGAGAGAAACTTTCGCGATTCTTCGCTTACTGCCATCTTCTCGGATTTAGTAGAGCGAGGAAGAGGCTGGTGTGAGGGGGATTGAGGTTTAGGTGGTGTGAGGGAGGAATGAGGTTTTCAGAGGGAAAGGAGTGAAGGGAAGTGGGAAATTGGGGTAGCGCTTGGGGGACGTAAGGGAAGCTCAGAGACCTCTTTCTGCCTTGGACTTGAAAACGCTTTGTCGGAGGATCTAAACCCAAACTAATTCTTTATTTCTGTACCTGATGTAGCGTAACTAATACCTTGATGCATACCTGCTAGTGTGGAGAGTTTAATCTAATAGTATTCTATGTCTAAGGTCATATAATCTACCACAAATATGTTAATTGATCCCAATGATCTGGAAGAAATCAAAAGGGGCCTCCCTTTTTATGATAATGGCTATTTTCATATGAGTTAATATTTTGTTTTGGTTTCGTCTTCAACAGTCGTCGAAATCATCCAAGCATAGCATGCTTTATGTGTACTCACGAATTAGTTTCACTACTACTACTGCTATCACCAATGTGGAATATCTGTAACATTATTTAATCATCAATATCCGTCAATATTTTTAAATTACCAATGTGCGTTTTAAATTGTTCTATTAATACATATGTAGAAAGTGTCGTACCAATACATAGAAGGATTATTCTTCCATTGGAAGCTTCTGCAACTTCTTACTTAAAAACTTTCTCGTCGACTCATTCATAAAAGAGTTCCTTGGATGTACGATTCCGTTTCAAACGTTAATCAAATCCAATCTTTTTCTATAGTAGAGAATAAATATATAATAGTTGATGATGCCACGGTTCCTTGCTCAATAGTGAGATCCTGTATATTTTTCGTACCTCACGAGCATGCACTCCTGAAATGTAACATCCTTTTTATTTTGACTCCGTACGCCTCACAAACAGCTGGTACGTGAGAAAAGCTTCAGAAAAGAGATTATCTCGCATTTGAATTCCGCTTATCCACGTAGTTGATCCACCAATAATGAATTTTGAACGTTCGGGTGTACGGTATGGGATATTTTGGAGCTTCGATGCGTATTGAATTGATTTAGGGATGATTAACGAATCAGATCCTGGAGTGTTGTCGACATTTTCCGAAATCCAACGCAATAGGCATCGTAATAGATAACTCAATGTCTCGCTCATATGAAATCTATCCTCTCAGAGATGCTGCTGAGAGCTGAACGAATCTAGTTGATTTCTGACAAATCCGTTATTTAATCTGGTTATCGTGGTCCGTAAGAATAAAGCACAAAATGAGATGGTCGTGATGGAACGATTTCGCGTTCATCCGTTAAATAACCTAATTTAGGTAGGTTTACTTCTGTGACGAGTCGCTGGGACCGTAATTCGCGAAACCCACGTTTATAGAATTCGTTTAGGAGTCTTACGAGGAGATCCCGTATTCTCCAATAACTTTCTCGTCACCGTTACACTTCGAGAAAGATTCAGATCAGCGCGCGCTTCTGTCATCGTTTTGCATTACGCAGAGTGATGTTTTGCGCGAGTGAATACATTCTGAAACTTGGGCTCCTTGAATAAATATAACGGATACCTTGCGTATTGAACGTTAAGCTGTAAAATGACAAATGGTTATGTGTCAGAATATACCGTTATGATGCTCAGTAATACTGCGATGTTACATTTGTCACATCCCATATGATATTCGTTTAGGGCTTCCGATTAGCCAAGAGAACTGTGCCTTTACCTTGGAAGCGGTCCCGAGTTCGATTCCGGGTAGGGGTCTATATGTGCAAAATGACCCTGGTTATCACTTAAGCACTTAAGTGATAACCAGGGTCTAAGAATACTACTACTACGATATTAGTTTTCTTTGACTGAATCCCCAATGCTAACAGTGTTATGACGAAATATTCACGGAAGAAAGTTTACTTTGTCTGAAAGAATTAACCAAAAACCGAAAGCCTCTCGTAAACTGAAATTCATCGCGTTGTGTTGTAAGTAGGTAACTGAAAATATCAAACAATCAACAAAAATCAAACAACAAAAAAAATAATGAGTGTATACTTTAAGTACAAACGTAGAGATGGCATCGTAGATGACCGTTCATTTTCTTTCCTTGAATATTTTTTTATCTTCGTTAAGTTCCCTGAAACAGTGATAGCAGTTCCTTTTTCTCCAAATTTAATCGACACATGTCGATGTGCAAAATGTGCACATGTTGCAAAATTTCAAGTATATGAGAAAAACCGTTTATTTTCGCCCAGGATGGTCCAAAGCGGGTATTTTTTTGAGGAGCAACCGAAAAGTAAATATATTTTCAACTGTAAATGTTGTACGGATCATACTGATAAGCATGTGTATCGCGCGTTTCGTTTCCTCTGATCTTAAGGTATGTACTAATGTTGCGGAAAAGTAACCTTTGCAAGAAAAAGATTCGGAGCAGAAATCAGCAGCGCATGCTCTATAATGACGATGATTATCTCGGGGGAAATCCCAAAGCCCATGATATTCAAAACCAAAACATTTCCTCGTAATTTCTAAAAAATAAATCGCGAAATGTAATCGCCCTGCATTTAATACTCTTTTCGGCAGTGCGTGCTAAAGTATTCAGATTTAGCAACGGCAACTCCATCGTTCACAAAAAAATTGCGGCCTTCGCAGTTTCCCCATTGTGTTACCAACCTTGATAAACTATCCCACGCCAAGCGGAGCATAGTTCTTTGTTAATAGGGTAGGCCCCAAATGCGGTGATCTCTATATCTTGGTGTCCGTATTTATGTACCCAGCTCAAAACGAGCCATGCTCGCCTCCCCAAGAAGCGTCCGTATGCTCAAGTGATTTCATTTGCCGTAAATTACTTTTTCCCCCTCTATTATCAATTTAATCACCTTTCCATTAGCCAACGAGCGGTAGTCGAAGGAAGATTGTCGATTCCCAGAAAAGCTAATCGTAGATCTCGTGGCATTTGTGGAAGTTGATTTCGATGTATTAGAATCGGTCG
Source organism: Ladona fulva (assembly GCA_000376725.2). Classification (NCBI taxonomy): domain Eukaryota; kingdom Metazoa; phylum Arthropoda; class Insecta; order Odonata; family Libellulidae; genus Ladona; species Ladona fulva. The sequence goes on along the minus strand of KZ308292.1, from coordinate 789,237 downwards.
CGGAATCGCCAAACTTAAGTGATTCGAGAGATGCATTATCCATCACAACCCTTTATCTGACTACGAGGAAGTTGATGCTATTCTGCCCAAAGATGTGGGGACGTCGGGTGAAATTGACGCGACAGATTGATTTTTGGCGTATTTCCCATCCTCTCCAGTTATTAGACCAAGAGAGAAATGATTTCAGCGGAAACAGAAGCATATATCGCGGAATTGGCGAATGAGTGGCGGATAGAGCGGGTTTTTCGTCCTTACCATTAGGGAGTCGATTTCGATAGAACCGAAACGAAACGAGTAATTTCCGAAGGGTTCTAATAACCGATGAGTGGTGGATTATCCGTCCTCTACATTATTCGACCGTATTTTTTCTCCCGTTGACACGATCGGAAACCGCAGGGCACCTTCGGTAATGAGCGATCGATGGTAAAAGTTAAAGGTGTTCTTAGCATTTATCGTTAAGAAATATGTGATTTTACTAACAAAAAAATCCAGAAAATCGTGCATCCTCCAAAGCATGGTTTTCGGGAAAGCCCGACCCCCAAAGCGACCGTGTCACTCGCGAGATGCAGAATAGAAGCGGCTCCGGAGGACGCGTTAGTGCCAGCGGCCGCGCCTCGCATGCAACTTTCGTGCTGCCGTTCACTAACCCCTTGATCCTTTTGTCTCTTCTGAGCAGCTCTCGTCTCAGTTTGAACATCTCCAAACGGGATCGTGCTTACGTAAGGGGCAAAATACATTACGTCACCAAGGTGACCCATCCTCGCTGTGATTGGTGAGTCAGAGAGGGTGGTGTCCTCGCTACAGGGCCGCTTCTCCTCATGCGTCTCCAACTCCCCTACCGCGCAGACCTCCCCTCTTCTGCACTTCCCCTAAAGTCCCTCCTCTCGCCGGAGGACTGGCTATTGCTAGTCTCACGAACAGCGGTTGAGCGCTCAGTTAGCCGTCAGACGCAGCTGGTAGAGGTTGTTGTTCCAAGAGGGAGTTGAGTGCCCTACCCAACCAAGTGTACGTGCTTTAGCACACCCGTGTTATTAACAGTGTTGGTGTCTTTTGCCGTTTTATCCCGTGATACGGTGCGAACTCAGACATCGCTTTCTGCAACGGACTACCATTGCTATAGGTTAGTAGAGTTTTTATTTTGTCATCCTCCACTTGGGTACAGGCGCACTTCGGCGTCGCACGGGAGTTTTTCGACGGCCCCCGCAAAGCTGGCGGGGGATGGCCCATTGTTTACGTCGGAGTGCGAAGCGCGCGAGTTGCTCGGGTCCCGCGGGTGTGCCGAAACTTATTTCGCGTGCCGCGGATGACTTTCCGCGCGCCTCTACTCGCGGAACTTAGATTCACTGACTTTGGTACTGAGTTCTGCGGGAATTCCTTTTTTAAACAAAGCGATTTTTTTCGTTCTTTGCACTTCACGCGTTTTTCCGTCGGACACCTCGAATGAAATTCGACATTGGTCGTTGATGTGTCCGACGGATAAGAGAAATTTTTTCGCTCTCCCCACGACGCTCGTTAACTGCGCGTGAGTTTTTTCGCGCTCTTTTGGAACTTCATTGGCAATATTTACTCGCGTTCGGCGGTGGTTCCGAGCTTTTTATCCATTTTTCATTTTTCCTTTCATTATTCGCCCAGTATTGGCGCATAAGTTGCGTCGCTCGGGTTTGGCACCAGATCATCCGTGAGGTTCATAAGCATAGAGTCAGCTCTGTATCTCTCTCCATGGTAACGGGGCCACACCGTCACACCCGACCTTGTCTACTTAATTCGCGCTCATGCGGTTGTGTTCCTCATCTCGGTTGCATAACGATTTAAAAACGGACGTTCGGATTCTGCTTAACCCAAATCCGAAGTAGGTTGTTACGTCACCCGCTGAAAAACTGAGCTCCTCGGGCGTTTTTTAAAACCTGACTCCCTCGTAAGTTCTTTGCGTCAATCCGCTGGTGAAAAAGGTTTCATTGGAAGCCGTCGTAGGCCATGGGGAGGTGTCGCGAAGGCGGGAACGGTCTAACGTAGTCCCACTGTGGTGGCTCTCGTCTCCCCGCACGTGACAGCGGCCTCACGTGTAAGCCAAGTAACGGTGAGTGACTTCTCCTGTGCCCTCCACCTGTTGAATTCGAGGCAGGCGGAGGGAGCAAATCCCAAATAGAAAGCTCGTCTCCTTCCGTAGCACTTTGCCACCCTCGCTTTTTTTCGTTTCCGTCGGAAATTCCCTCGCGAATTCCGTTTCGTTGATGTGTCCGTAGTTTAATTTTGCTCTCTACGCCAGAGTTTGTCTAAGGCGACATAAATTGACGTATTTTTTCCTAATAGATCGGTTCCTTTTCTCGCTGCTCCGAATTTACGTTGTTCGGCGACGGAAGTGTTTTCGGTGTCGGTTGGTCCAGGCCGCGGAAGTTTTTTCCTCATGGGTTAGACATTGGCCCAAATTTTGGCGCTCTCTGAATTCTCGCTCTTCTTAAGTTAACGAAGTTTTCCGTCCGTTTTTTGCCTCTTCCGTTCGTTCCACGCATGCTCCACTTTGCAAGTAAACAGCCAAGATTTTCGTTGACTTTCTTCCATCTTACATCTCGTCGTTTTCGTGTGGTAATCAACGCACTGTGTCATTTAGTAAATAATATTAGCTCTTGTCCTCTATCCGAACTCAAAACAGGTTTTTGCCCCTCGTGCCATGTGACTCGCGTTATCAACGAAGGTAATGTGATTCGCAGGAAAATATTTTGAATCCGCCGAACTTACGTAACCAGCGGACGTAATTCAATTGACGCTCGTAGTCACAGCAGTGAATTATTGGGATAATATTGTATCCGTTAAGACTTAGTATTCGATCGAAATCATCAGACGCGTGTAAATACAAGTACCGAATTGCCACGTACGATATCCATCCTTGCCTTGAAAGTGAATGTAACACGTGTATACCGAGTGAACAAATAAAAATAATTTTTTTATTCATCCGGTAATCCGAGAAACGCGTTAGATTTTAATTAATCCTGTGTATGTAAGTTTAATTCTGTTTAACGTCATACAAAATAATGAGCTTGGCGACGACAAATTATTTCTTGAGAATTCGATGTGTTTGAATTGTCTTACGTCAACTGGTCATAATTCGTCAGTTCCGCTTCATAAGTTGGATTCAGTAAGTAATTTGCCTTGTCCGCAATTATCTTCCGGTAGTTAAATAAATATCTAGCTCGAAGATTTCGGTGAATTCATTGTCAGCCCCTGACATCATTAAATAAGTCGTGACAACTTATGAAAGTAGTACTTGGCATATTTTCTGTGGAACCATAAAAATATTGCTGCAAAAATTTCCGTTTTATTTCCGTTATTAATAGATTATCGCTTAATTTTCGGATCTAATCATATGATAAAGATATTTTTAGTAGCTTATTCAGAATTGTTCGACTTTAAAGAAACTCCGGTCAATAATGCAATTTTAATTTTGATTACAAATACTCCATTAAGATTACCTATTAGGTTGGGTATTCGAAGAAATTATTTATTTTTAATTTTATAACCCAAGAAAGCAATTTTGTTATCATATTCTAGTGTTATCGTTTAACTTTTTAACTTTTGATATTATATATTAAAGAGGTTCTTTTATCGTTCAAATACGAATGGACCTAATTCAAATGTTCATTTCAGAAGTCAATATACATTTCATGAATATGCCCTCAATGCCTGTTGAAAATATCCACATTTTGAAATTTTAACCCCATTCATCCGTGTGCTACTTTAAAAGAGCCAGTTATTTCACATTTAAACAGCCAACTGAATCTCATTTGTTATCATTGTATTAATTCTTGCGCCGATTGTTTGCAATACAAAATATTAAATCCCGAAAAAAAGTACCTCCTTATTAAAATTATTTGCAGAATGTATTTTTTCAAAATTTTCGAAATCTTCGTTACTTTTCGTAAACCCGCATTTAGCATAGAATTAAATGTTCTCTTTTCTTATCTTTACAGATGTGCTGAGGCAGCGAATTATGGTGGCAGACTTTGTCGCCCGGCAAAGTGGATCGCCCATTAATGGTGAGACTCCTTCGGTGCAACCACTGAACAGTACCATGCTCAGCAGCCAAAGTAATCCTCCAACTGGACCCTTCGGAGAGAACGGGATGCTGCCGTCAGTGACACCCGCCGCATCTCCTGCGCCCTCCCCAAACCCTGACTCGAGTGACCACAGCGAAATGATGTACACATCCGAGAGCAACTTCCCAGGAGATCCAGGATACCAGGGAGGATCATCTCAGAACAATTTTGATCTGTCTGGACACCTGAAAAGGAAAGAGCTCTTCAGCCAGAGGAAGCAGAGAGAGTTTATCCCTGACAACAAAAAAGATGAAAGCTACTGGGATCGCAGAAGACGCAACAATGAGGCAGCGAAAAGGTCCAGAGAGAAGAGGAGATTCAATGACATGATTCTGGAGCAAAGAGTGGTCGATCTTACCAAGGAAAACCACTTACTCAAGGCCCAATTGCAGGCTATTAAAGAAAAGTATGGAGTAAGTGGGGAGACCCTGATCAGCATGGAACAGGTGATGGCTACCCTTCCTACCAATGATCAAGTTCTCAGCATTACAAAAAGATCGAAAATAATGGCTCCGGCGATGATAACCATGAATGGCCATAACAATGCCGCCAACCCCTCTGCTCCACTTCTTCCACCCCCAACGACAACCGGCCCTGTCCACAGGCCTGTCATGGTTGGAACCCCTGGCCACTACCCCAGTCAGCCCTGCCCATCTCCACCGATGCAGCCTCGTTCGCAGGTCATGCCATCATCAACCCCCAACCCGATCCCTACTCCAGTCATCCACGAGCCAATTGGCGCGGAAGCTAATAAATACAAGAACGACCTCAGCCCTAACCCATACGCCGAGGCAACAGCCCTAGGTTTCACCGATCAGGAAGTCTATCCCTATCACCACTATTCCCATCTCATCCCTCCCCTCATCCAACAATCTCTTCCTCACCATGCACACCCCTCAGTATTCAACAGCCCTGCAAGCTTGGCGTCCATGGCCAGTCCAATAGTCAGGCCAACTAGTCCACCAGTCATCAACATTGGGAGTCCATCAGGACAGGAATACGAGGAAAACAACAGTGTATTGAATTTGAGCCGCAGCCGCACGGAGTCGCCACATTCGGCCGTGACCCCCCACGAACTATCCAGTGGCGATGAGGGCTCACCAGTAATGTACGCTGGGAGCAATTTACCACATAAGTTGCGCCACAAATCTCACCTGGGTGACAAGGATGCAGCCTCCGCGTTGCTTTCTCTGCAGAACATCAAGCAGGAGCCCAGAGCGAGTCCACCATGGGACACCGAGGGCAGTAGCGACGAAAGGGATTCTGGGATCTCTCTAGGCTCCGAATGGCACGGTAACGGCACCGGTGATGGTGCTGGGAGGACGGAAAGCACCACCAGTATCGCCGCCCGAAAGCGCACTAGGCACTCGACGGAGGAATCCGAACGTACAGTGACGCCTCCTAGCGAAAATCTCCAGAGGGAAAATTCGGTGCTCAAGAGCGAATTGGCTAAGCTTGTTTCAGAGGTAGCGAGCATCAAGAGCATCTTGGCAAGAAAAGAGACTTGAATTATTTTTATTCCTCTTTTGAGGGTTTTTCTTCGCCCTGTATGTACATGCTGTATGCATTGATGTGGAGGAATGCATTTTTGGTTCTGTGCGAACACTAAACTGTACGCCTCTTATGCATGATCCAGTGAATTTGGCCTCCCGCGCTTTGCCCACCTTTCTATGTTGCACAAGGATGAACTTTTCAAGACTGTATAGTGTTAGGATTAATCTATTGTCCGTGGGGCAGTGAACTCATGTTCCGTTGAATTTTACTGAACTATAAACATGGGCGTATGTAATCGTATTTGATAAATATTTATTGTGAGATATTTTATAAGACTGGTCTGATATTATCAGATGATAGAAGTGTCCACCTAATTATAAATCTGGCAAAATTGGTGAATATACGAACAAAGGAAACGACGAAATTATCAATGAGTGTAAAGCCTGTGTTAATTTTATCACATTGTGTACTGATTTGTAGATACTGATGTCAGAACTTTCAGCGCGCACCTTTTTCATTGTTTTATACAGTTGCAAACGGAGAAAATTAAATTATGATTTTACGTAAGACTCCTTCAGTGCCCAAGTGGTTGCGATGAGAGTAATATGGATTAAATAGCTGTTTTCTCCAATTGCGTCCGTGAAACAGATTCACGCAGAGAAGTTGTTCTCTTCTCAACACTATGTTGTCTTCATTCAGATGAAATTTTTACAAATTTACCTGTTCAAGTTTTTTGATATTTTCAATCGTTTTAAGGAGCGGCGTCAATTGGCTCCGATGATGAATTGTATGTTAATGTGTATTCATCGTATTTCAAATAAATGTGAATGTTTTTCAAATGTTTTCCTTCAATTATGCAACCTCTGGAGCAGAATCGTATGTACACATTTTCTGATTAGCCAAGAGAAATTGTTTCAATTTTTCCGAAAATATTGTTCTTTTCTGTCAATTGAAGCGAACTGTGGAAACGAGCATTTTTGCAAGTATTTTGAGTAAAAAACCTCTGAAAAATTGGGAATAATATTTTCTTATATAAAATTCAATTTTCCGGTTGTGTGAGGGTCCAAGCTCATTGTCGTAACATATCATGAAATTTAATTCAATTTTCGTAACTTTTTCAAAGAATGAAAATTTTTCTTGGGCTGTAAAAGACGATTGCCTTTTAGTATTGAAAGACGAGGACGATACTGAGCTATCTCGGCTCTACCAGACAGATTTTTTTAGCTCGCGTGAGGTCATCAGTTGGCGAGCGAACCTGTATCCGAAGGCCACGGCAATCAAGGACAAGTTCAACTAATGTAAGTGCCGAGGAGGCATTGTTCGGTGCATTTGTCACTCCCTAAGCCCACCGACCCTCACTGCACTCACTTCAATTGCATTCAGATATTTACAATTGCTACCCGTGTCGCTCCAATCTTCTAATGCTATCTCATGCAGGTATCCTTACCTTTTATGGAACGCGGAGCGATGAAGTAGTTTTAATTAACGTTGCCTTCAAACCGATAAAAATGGAGGAAAGTTATTGAGAGAGCTAAGAATCGTAGAGATATGTACGCGATAGGGAGATATCCTTGACATAAAAATATCTTCCTCTTTTTCATTATTCTTACGATAAATTAATGAGAAATCTGCAAAACCAAAATTTTAGTAGTTGCGGTTAAAAACTGAAATCATTTTCTATAATAACTTATATATATAT
>KZ308292.1:748361-781909 GCA_000376725.2 Ladona fulva | reverse complement strand
TATATATATAATATTTTCTATATAACTGCTTAACTGCTTTGGGAAACCAGGAAGGTTAGAAGGTTTTTCGGCATCGTGAGTTTGACGCCCAATTCTTCTTTATCATCTCACCTTTAAGTGAATTCAGCTTTTTCATTAGTTATATAATTTCTCCCTCCACCATCAAATGCAAGCTTTGTTTAAGTTTGTTTAGTTCATCTTTTATGAGTATCGAAAACTATAATAAGGAAATATTTACTTTTTCATCAATAACGCGATAAGAGTTTTTAGCAGTTATTTCCCGTGACGTGGCTGGTTAAGTGAATTATGAGCAACTCGAAGAGCAGACACATTTTAATTTAAAAACACTTCTGAGAAAAGTATTACTTTTATGACATTGCATATATTTACGATATTGCAGCAAAATCGAAGGATGCTCAAAATCAAACTATTTTTGTTAAAAATGTCGATGTTACCTGATATCGATAATGAAATGAGATTTATAAAGTATGAATTTTGAAAAAATTGAAATCAAAATATCAAAATTAAACCATCCTGAAGTAGCTTAAAGTAAAAATTACTTCGAAAATTTTCGATACTCATGGCGGATAACTTCTTCCAGCAGATTCATTTTTATGTATGGAAAAAGCAGACTGGACTATGATTCAGTGGGACGGTTGGATCATCATCTAGCCTGTGATTTGAGGGTGTACTGATGGTTATTTAAGTATCACTCTCCTAGTTTTATAAAATGTTTTGTAAGATATTTTCCACTTTTATCCTAGATTGGGATAGAAGTACATTTCAATTATAATTTCTCGAAGGTACATTTTTTCGCAATAAAATACTCGTATTTTATTGATAAAAGCCAAAATCTCAATTAGACACTGATAGAAAGCTTCACTCAGAGATGAAGACCCACACGCCGCATAAATTTTTTTCCTCACTTCCTTAAACATGTAAAGTCATTTCAATAATTCATTTTCTATCTCTTTTATTATGTCCAGTAAAGATGGAATGGTAAAGTTTCTCTTTCAGTTAACTTGCCAAATAAATCCGTACAGTGACGATAATTGACCATTTGAGGTTGCACGTCAACCAAGGAAAATACGGCTCCCCCACCTCTGACTTAACCCAAAATTTAGCACGCATATTAGCTTATTCGACTTAAGTAAGCTTTGATATCACACTGCGTAACAACATCGGAGGAAGTTGATGGTTAACATGTTTCACTTCTAATCTTTTCCATGAAATTGTATTCACGCTGCTCTCGTGCGAATTACACACGTGACTTAACTTTCTCAATACTAATTACTCAATAAGTAATCTCATCGCTCCGATTAAGCTGAAATGTCAACAGACTGACCCTAGAGCTCATATTTATGGAATCACATAAGTATGTGTTTATATATGTAAGAATGCGAGAGTATAATTTCACGAGCGTGCAACTGCCACGAATAAACATATATAAAGCATCATGTTTCGTCAAAGTAGACACGAGAGATAACTTTTTGCCTATCTGACTTTATCAACTTCTTGAAAATCTAGAGATGCTCTTCAAATCCTCCACAATTTCTTGAGATAATGAACAATCAGTCGTAATTGCTTGATGCTTCAGAATAATTGAATATAGGGCTTCCGGATAGCCAAGTGGGTAGCGCGTTCGCCTGTGATGAAAGAGGCCCCGGGTTCGTTTTCCTGTAGGAATCGAAATATGCAGTATCAGCTGTCTAACCACTTTCAAACATTCTTCTACCACTTCTGCGAAATACATTTTCATAATTTTTGACCATAATTTTAGCAACAAAAATATTTCAAATCTAACTCTAAAATATTTTTCGTTTATTTGCAATTATCATGTCTAGACTGTGCTAATAAAAATATTTTAGATTTAACATTCCGATGAAAATGTTCTCATAATTTATATCCTGACTAATAACAGAAAATTATAATTTTTCTCTTTTTTCTTTGGGGCAATGTTTTCATTTAGTATTACCTTGGATTTATTTCAAAGCATGTTTCTAATGAATGTGATTACACGATGCAAAAATGACCCGTCTTACTTGTCAAATATGTGCATTTAATTCTTTACCTCATTGCCTAGCTGGGGTATGAAGTCCGTCAAACATAAGGTAGTATCTATGTTGGTGATGTTGTCAGTTCTTCATAAACAAATATCAAAAGGTGAAAAATCTGATATAATGCCCGTTAACATTGATTTTTCCGTGGAACTTGTATGAGCAATTATTGGTGATCTTCCTCGATTGGGTGACGAAAACGGTATGACGCAACCAACATAATCTCAACAATCACTTCCTCTTCGATTCCGTGGTTTTTCAAGGTTTGGCGCTCATAAGCCTTTCACTGGCCTAAATGATTTCAGACGTTTGAAAATATGTATTATGTGATGTGAACACTACTTCCTCCAAAATTCCTCTTGACATTGAGGCGTTAAAAAGGTCTAGTTGGCTGAATAATATTCATTTTGAATAAACAACCACTCATCGAAGCATCATGCCATTCCATCAATTCCTCCTAAACCAATCCATTCTGTTTCAAATACTTAGTTAGAAAATATATTTATCTTTTTATCATTTACCATTTAAGTTACCTTTAAGTTTGTATAATATTATACACGAATTCTCGTATAGATGAAATTGTGGACTTTAAAAGGGCAAATTCAATAATGATATCAATTACGATACAGACATTCTGCTTCTGTTGAATAAGATTCATTCAATTTCTAACCTGTTTTTGGAATTTATTTTCGTTAAAAGATTTAATGAGATTTAAAACTAACGAATCCGTTTCTGTTTTGATTTGAAAATTTTATGGCTTTATCGACGTCAGTAAAATATTTTGTAATTATATTGTTTGTTTATAAAACGCTTATATCTAGATTTCAACTTAAAATGTATAACAGATGTATTGGATGCCTTTTTGGGGGAAAAATTTGTGTAAATTTCGTCAAAGTGAATCTGTTAAATTTTGTTGAATCAGCCATGGACTAAGTCATCTTCTTCCTGTCGTTAGAGTGCGAACAGGGATGATACTGAACTGATGAAATGTTATTAACAGAAGAAGCTATCGATCGGTTATATTCCTGATAAGATTTAGGACAAATTTTTAAAGTAAATCTCAGAATCCTTTGGTTTAAATTACCGATATAGTATAATGAATCGAAGTAGTTATAGTTTTATTTGAACTAATATCACAATATAATCCGATGCACGACCCAGGCTCAAAGACCTTAGAATGATGCCTTGAATTTAATTGCTAAATCAGTGGTTGGTTTTCATAGGAAGGTCCTTCATGAAAATATCACTAGAGTCCCTTATTGCCGCTTATTTAAAACATTAAACATCGACATCTAAAGGAAGCGAATGTAATCGCTGAATAAGAAACTTTGGTGGAATAAATAGATCCACCCTTTTGGCTTCAACTTATTGTAGCTCTTCATCATGATATATCCTCTCTCTCATTCAACAGGTGGAGTAGTATTTTCCATTTAATTTTCACTTTTTCTATTTCTATCGGAAAATAATTAATAGAATGCGTTCGTTTCGTTCTCTAAATGAGCGTATTGAAGAGCCGAGAAGACCCAAACCTCTGGTTTACACTTTTCTACTCTTGGCTTACTTTTTTGGAATCGTTGGGGAGTTCATAAGTCCTTAAAAGATAATTAAAATATAAATTATCTTATGAAGAGCGACTATGAAACTTTAAACTTCACCTTGAATTTTGAATCTGAAGGAAAGCTAATTAAGTCCTCAGGGAAGCCAAGGTATCTGATTATCCTGTTAATGTAGGTTACTGGATAAAGGAGAAAGTGGGTTTTCCCACACTGTGTCACAACAACTTTCACGACAGCGGTGTGCTAGATCATATGAAAGTCGTAGTGATATTTTTCATATCTGAAGTGATAGAATCAGCTTGCTTTGCGGCAATTGTTAAGAAATTATAACAAAACATTAACAATAATTTTCAACTATTTCTCCCCTGAATAAATGAAGACATTTTTAACGTTAAGATAAATGGGTTTAAAATCCACCCCCGCTTGTCATTTTCAGAATGTTTGCCTTCCATTGCCGAAAAGATTACTTTCGAACCGTTTGCTTATTTGCTTTTTCTGAGACTGAGAAGAGGAAGCGTATTAAGAGCATCGAAGATTACCGAATTGGTGAAGCATCGCAAGAATTTGCATAGATTAGCCCCCCTAAGGCGACGCTCCCTCCTACGCCCCGCGATTGTCATTTTTTCCGGATCAATGACAAATAATATCTCTTCCAGATACTTTTCCATTATTCAATTTGCATTCGATAAAATTATGTTTTACCCAGTTTAATTACCGATTTTATTTATATAATAACACTATGTAACGCAATTTTATTTCCTGGGTAGTAAGTTTTATTCTCTCATTGCTTATGCCTCAAAAGTTAAGAAAATAGTTACTATTCCCCGAAAAATTTGCTGTTGTGACTACGACAGTAATATTTTAAAATTTATCTATTACCACCGAGATAACAGGCAAAATATTTTTCGTGAGCATAAAGTCAAAAAAAAACATATCGACATCAAAACCATCTCCATATCCATATATTTACAATAAAGTAAAAAAATGACTACGAAAGGTTTATAAATGAATAGTTTTTCGAAATTTGCGAATATACTGTAAATCATTCTCGCGAACCATCCCCTACATTTGAGGTCTCAGAAATTAAGAAACAACACGTATTACCTTGGATCAAAAAAGAAAACTAAGAAAGTGTTACATGGTGTAATTATATTTTTTGGATTTAATCACTGATTTGAAAAGTTGCTCACGAGAGATAGTAAATTTTGCTGGATGAAACCGATCGAGAAAGCGGAAATGTGACCGGAAATAACTATCTGACCCTAGAAACATTTCGTTTTCTTTCGAAGACACTAGGAAAGGCGAATTCTATGCTAATCCGATAATTCTGTTCGCTTTCTGTAACATATTGAGTCCTTTTAGGACTAATCTACGGATCCTCTATGAAAGTTAAAAAATCAGATGTAGGTAGAAGTATTGTAGGAGTAACCATATGAATAAAGTTAAATTTATGAAACAAAGAAATAAGTAAGCAAAATATAATTAAACTCTCGTATTAGAATCGCGCTGATAAAGAGTGGAATAAGTTACCGGAGTTCTTGAGCCCTTCCCTAAGAAACACAGGGCTTTTATAAACAGAACATTATTAGTTATTCCGGTAAACAACGAGCGGGACATCTCCGAGAGGTGACGACCAATCGTTACAAGGAAGTAATCGCTAAAACAGATAGTTACTTCTGGTCGTTCTTTCCGCAGAGCATTAGAGATGTGAACAGGATGGATTAGGTCAAGTCTTTGGTGTTGATACACCCCCTGCCATACGCCAATGGCGGCTTGCGGGGTCTAAATCTAAAATCTAAACATGTAGACTATATATGGACGAGTGCAGGTGTAGTATGGGATTGCCTGGGTGGGTGAGGTACGATGGGGAGTTGTCCCCGGGACCGCTACGGTGAAGGCCTATCAGGAACCCCAAAAGAACGTGTACGATAAATAAGGGATGTAAGGAATTAACGTACATAAATTTTTATCGAGTAACGTAGCTTTTAAGTAAAAATGTACTATTGTCAAGGGAGTCGTTTGTTTTGAAATAGTGCGTTTCTGTAGATAGGAGACAGCTATATTGTAAAATGCATTATTATAGCTGAGAGATATTTTTATTGTAATAGTGCATTATTGTTTTCAGATTATTGATATTCTGTGATAGCCCATGAACTTGTATTATTGTGATTAGTAATGTGTATCAAGTTTAATTATAATGATGATATTGATTTCCGATTTCGATATTGCAGGTGGGTGCTAGGTGGGTAAAAAATTCTCCCGTAATAGTAATATGAAGTTTCTCATTCTTCCGTATAATTGGCTAATATAGAGATGTTTCAATTGATGAGACAGTGGTGCCCCCTGTTGCCACTAACAGCATTCGTCTGCTCCCTCCAGTGCACGCCTTTACTTCACAACCTCCCTTGCTTATCGTCTTACTCTGGTATCGGACACCCTCGCACTTCCTGGTCGAATCCTCAGGACTGCTCAGCAAAGCAGTGGGTGTTCAGTACATCGCTGGATTACACAATGGGAAGGAGATACACTTGTTTGAAGCGATGAGTATAGACTCAACTGATTGGCGAATAACTTTGTAGTTCCATGACAAATTTGGACGAAATAAAAAGGAACACTTTTCAAAGATAAACATATTTATTAAAACAACTATGCACTATACCACAGTAATATTTTCCAAAGGAAAAATACTCTACATGTTTCGACGCTTAAGCGTCATCCTGGTTCCGTTTAACAAAACATTACAGAAAGGAAAAGGATGCCCAGAATTCCAGAGACTGACTTATTTTTAATCAGTGAGTTTGATGTTCCATTCTGAAGCTATAGGAAATACAACAACTTTACGATAAGTTAGTTTGGTTTAATGTCTCAACACCGGACGATTTGCTCAATTAAGCACTACTACAATGTAATAGAATTTGCCTCAAAGTTGTCAAGATTTTTACTTTCAATGCGATAGCCCAAAATTCTATGATATATTACCTTCTTTGTTGTCCATGAGATAGTTTATGGGAATCAACGTCGATTCTTTCCCTGCAATGATAATTTTCAACTTTTTATCACACTGCAGCCAACCAATTTTCATGGAATCCTTTATCAGAATAGAAAGAAAAGTAGAGCAATAGCATTTTTCCTGTTAATTAATAGGCACCTATCTTCTAGTCTACTCTTAAGTCTGGTTCTCTGCATTTGAAATTTGTTGAAGTCACATGGTGTTACAATGAATTGTATGATTCTAGATCATGTAATGCTGTAGCAATCATATAATTGTAGTATTTTTAACTTACTTTGCTAGGACGTAACGAAAGAATAAAAATGCGGAATTTACGAATAAGTCGAACTGGTCGCGTTTTATTCGAAGTGGATAAAATTAGATTGAATTAGATTAGACACGACTTTATTGCGGGCGAGATTGCGATTATTAAGTCCCCTCTTAAATATAACCCATTTAATTTTAATAAAATGAAAGGATAGACTAGTAAAAAAGAGAGAAAAAAGGAGGAAACTAATTGTGAATATCTGACCTAAGTTAAGAGCTTAGGAATAAATTTCCACGGCAAGAAAACACCCACTAGAAGGGGACGTGAAAAACCTGCGAAACCTACTGACAGTAATTGCTAAATTTTAAACTAAAGAAAATAATTTCTATAATCTGAAAAAGAGGAAAAAGATCATTTCGAAGATCTCAAAAAAAAATAAATAAATAATAAAACAAAACAAAAACATAACGATGAAGCATGTAACGTTTCCACACCATAAGACATTAAACATTAAAAAATAGAAAACAAATGAAATATAGGTTAAACATATGCTATGCAAGTTCATGCAATATGCTATAGCTACTAACTTATTGACTATAGAAGAGGATTTGATGCGTCTAAGCGTAGGACGAATTCCACTTTGAAATTTTTCGCGCTAAATCAAAAATCAATTTCTCGTGCTGAATTGTACCTTATTTTCTTCCTTAGCATTGATCAAAAAATATTTCCAGTATATTTCCCGAAGGTTTCATATGTGTAATGAACAATTCGTAAACGACTAACTTAATATAAATTCATTCCTTCTGATTATGCTGATACGAGCTTGTCCACTGTCACTCCCTCATTCTTCAACTATACTTTTCATTAATTTTAGTCTATTCGTTAATGATTGGTGCATGCATAATTTTCTGAAACAGTCGCCCTTTCAATTGGAAAATATTTCCTAGTTATTTTCTCCCTTTCTCGGTTTTGATTTCAAAACTGTCATATACAGGAAACTACATCACGTTTCTAAGCAACCTTGGAAAAATGTTTTCTCCATTTCGGATACGGAAGGAATCAACGAACACGGACGACACACCCACGGAATTGTGACTTATAACTCTAACGGAAAAAGTCCGTTTAGAAATTTCAGGGTCTCTTTGACCTTTTCTTGCAAACAGCCCTGAAAGCGGAAGTACGACCAGCACCTACGAAGAAATTTCACGCGCAAAAATGTACAGCGTAACATTCGATTAAATTTTTCTTCTTAGTCGATGTGTATGCAAATGAGAATTGGTAAAGCACGCGCCGGCTAACGTTCTAATTCTTTATTCCTCCAACGCTTATGAATACGGAACCTCTGCGGAGTTTCGCAACACTCATGCGTGTGATTCTTCAAATGAATAATGCGAACGCAGTCCCATGTTGACGCTCATTGGCGACGCCGAGGCTGAAATGCATTCACCTCTCAAGGATTATCTTTGTGGCAATATCAGATGATACATCGTTTTTCCTCATCATGTTCAATTAACAAGGCTCTCCATATTAAGCGAAGACTTTCATAAAATTGCCCGGGATTTGCGCACATTTTGTGTCGGCCGGACACAGATGGTGTTGAAAATCACTCGAATCGGTGGTTTGTCATCCTTCAATCGATTCAACTTCCAATATTCGTTCTGATCGAATTGTTTTACGTAATTAATGGAACGAGTTTAAAAATTCCTTTCTCCGGCCATTTAGAGCCTAGGATGGCTTATTGAATGGAACAACTATGCACTCGTTGTCGGGCTTTATTTATTTATGTTAATACTTAATAATTATCAAATTTTATTTGAATGGATTCTCTGAAACACTTTTTAAACTTAAGCGGAAAGAGCAAGGGTGGATTTAAGAGGCTTTTGGCGCAAAGATCAGATTGAGACCCCCACTAGAAATTATAACCAAAAATTTGAGTTCTTTTTCCATAAAATACACAAATATACATCCCATTAAAATCTCAGTCGTTTCACTACGGCAAGAATAAACAAGTTTTGAATTTCTGTGCACAGCATAGATAGCATTAGATAGACTTTTTTGCACTATATGGTGACAATATTGTTATTATTATTTTTTCGATGGAACAGGATTAATTTTTATCATCATTATTATTCAAAATCACAAGCGACCATTCCCTTACGGGATAGTTCCGACTAACAGGGACTTTGGTGTAATTATCAAAAAATCTTCATTGAATATTATAGTCAATGCTGGTTTAGAGATTTAGATCCACAATTTGGCCGCGTCTGACTTGTGCTAGTGGGAAAAAGTTTGAGATGTATGTACGCAGACTTCAACCCGTCCTACGCGATCAAGGTAACTCTTAGTGACGCAAAATAAACACTTTATCAAATGGAATGCGACTGATGAGATAAACGAGAATTTTTCGCAAGGATAATGTACCTTTCTTCATTACTCTACAACTGCGTACAATGTTCATATATTTGGTGATGAGATTCTCACCGAAGATAACGATAAGACGCTATCTTTCGAAAATCCACAGGCAGTTGTCAACTTCCCCTTTAACCAATTTAAGTTATTCTCTATGCAATCTTCTCCACGATTTACATGAGTCCTAAGGAGGTGAGTGTTAATGCTGTAGAATGAGTTTTATTGCTACAGAAGACGAACTCTCTAACAGAATTCCAATTCGAGTATTCATTTTTAATGCCACTTGTTTCATTAAGAAAATCACTTATTAAGTTCCGTAATGCGACACCTATTTATCACTTTCCTTTAAAAATGACAGACTAAATCCAAGATAATGACGTGGGGTACATTAAAAGACTAATCATTTTATCTTACCTCAGGTGCAAAGTTCTTCGACATAAATCTATTGATTTATCGTAGCATTTATTAACAAAACGTATCGCCTATCGCTGCACGTTTTATAATTCAAAAAGTCAACACTTATCGACAGGATACACTACACTGGTACTCAGGATGAGACCTAACTAACGGAAAATAACATCGCTCGCGAACTTTTTCTTCGCTTCGATCAATTAATTATTCTCTTAACGAAGCCGAGTTTCTTAATTCTTTTCCACATATATTATGGATGTGGGTACCACAGTTACGTTCGTGAGAGTTACTCCTAGATATTTCACCGATTCCACTGTTAATAAGTTTATCCCACAGAGACTGCGAATAATCTTGAATAATAAATTCTCTTTCGAAGGAGTTAACTACTGAACATTTGTTTACATTTATCTCTGATTGCCTATCATCGAACCATTTTACAAATTTATCTAAATCATTCAACAGGATTAATCTATCCTCTCTACTCTCTATTTCATTGTAAATTACCATGTATCCGCAGGTATCCTAACATTACTATCAATGATATTGCTAATATTGTTGATGTATACTAAATTTAGTAACGGTCCGATTACGCTACCCTGCGCCTGACGTCACCTTAATCATGTTAGAACTATATCCGTCCAATACACGTAGCTCTCTATCGGAGAGAAAGTCCTTTATCCAATTTATTACTTCTGCATTGATACCCGCAACTTTTAATTTGTACAATAGTTTACAACTTGGGACCTTATCGAATGCTTTCCGAATATCTAAGAATACCGCGTCGAATTCCCTTTTATTTTCGGCAGATTTCAATACATCGTGCATAATAATTGATCATTAGTGGAGAGAACGAAGAAAATAATAATAATTATGATAATAATAACAACCCTCCCCATGGTACACGCCTTGTCGTGGTTGGAGGGCTTACCTGCCTTGATGATCCCGAGAGCGATGCCGGTGGGAGCTTCAACTTCTGGTAGGATATATGCAAAGGAAATCCAATGATGCAAAAAATCCGCCAAATAATCGCCCGATCACATGTCTCACCTCATTATAAAAATACTGACATCCATTATAGCTAACAAAATATACAAGCATGTAATCAAAAGTAAGGTCATAGCAGAAGAGCGAAAAGGATGCATCAAAAGAGCATTGGGATGCAAGGAGTTCTAGTCATTGACATTGTAACCCTACAAGACGCAATTACAAACAAAAGAAATCTGCATATCGCCTATATTGATTACCAAAATGCATTTGACTCAGTTCCGCATTCTTGGTTCAAGGAAGTCCTAAAAATATATAAAATTCATCCACAATGAACGAAACTGCTATGAAAAACTGGAAAACAAAACTCTGCTACGGAAAAGCAAATGAAAACATTAGAACAAGTGAAATTAACATTAACCGAGAAATATACCGGGGAGATTCATTAAGCTCTCTTTGGTTCTGCCGCGCAATTAATCCACCATCAAATTGATTACATAAATCAAAATATGGATTTAAATTAACTAAACGGACTTGATATCAAATTAGTCATCTCTATGTGTGGATGATTAAAAAATGTATGCATCTACAAACGGTCAACTAATTAAGCAATTGAAAATAGTAGAAGATTTCACCAATGATATTAATAGGAAATTCGGATAACATAAATGTGAAATAGTAAAAATAGAGAAGGGAAAATGGACCACGGTAGATAGCTTCAATATAAAAACAGGAGATAAATTAAACACATTGGATAAAGATCAGCATTATAAATATCTGGGAATTATACAGAACCCAAACGTAAATCACGCAAAAGTAAAGAATGATATGGAAACAAAGTAAAAAAGCAAACTAGAAATTATCTTTAAAACAAAATTAAACTCTAGAAATACAACTAAAGCGGTAAACACATATGCTGTACCTCTTCTAACATACACATTTGGAATTATCAGATGGAGTGAAACAGACTTTAAAAATTAAATAGGATAACAAGAACCACATTAACTAAATACCGAATGTATCACCCAAATTCATCAGTAGAACGTATATAGAACACTATCAAGAATTAAAGGTGGTCGTGGTTTTCTGGATATAGAAAATATCTACCATAAACAAATGAAAAACATGTAAAAATATTTCTATAGTAAAACTTCGAATCAACTTCACCAAAGAATTATGGTTGCAGATCAGAACTATGCCCCGTTAAATCTGAATAACAGAGATGACGACTCTGAAATAAGAATAATACCAGACGAAGAAAAAATGGGACATTTGGGACAAAAATCACCCCACGGAAAATACTGCAGCGTACTAGGAAACGAAAGTGTGGACTCACCTCTCTCTAATAAATGGCTATCAAAAGACAATCTATTTACCGAAACAGAGGCATTCATGATAGTTATCCAGGACCAAGTAATAAACTCCAGATATTACAGAAAGCATATAAAGGAAAATATTCCGAAGGATAAATTGCAGAAGAATTGCAGCAAAAGCTTAATCAATTGAACAATTGGGAGGATGCTCTGCACTTTTCAGCTACGACTGCACTGCCAGACACAACAATGTGACAACAATTATCCACTAAAGGCTTGCAGTTACTAAATTCTGATTGCTGGCAACACGCAATACAAAAATATTAAAATACAAAACAATTATTATATTAGAAAATAAGAAATACAAATTATACTGGGATAGATAAATCATGACAGACTTCATCATAAAAGCCAATAGGCCAGATACAGTTCTTTTTGATAAAATTAATCAAGAATGTATAATGATTGACATTGTATTAACTATTTCATTTCTAATATTCAAAGCACTTTCTCAAGAAAATTAACCAAGTATTCCGAGTTCCTTCGAAATTCCGAATACTTCAGCAGAATGGTGGACACCAAAGCCATTAAAGGCGAGGGGGTAAGATCGGAGGGTCGGCCAAAGAATGCATAAATGCCGAAGAATGTATACATTACTAAAAATTATATTGTTTTAACTTAAAAAATCGGAAGTATCCCTCCGCTTAAGGGTATGTACATAGGTAATCCTACCTTAATTTACAAAATGAAGCTCTAAAAATAAAAATTTCTCAAACAATAGATTAGCCTTTTTCCTTCGAAATCGGAATTAAAGAAGGGACGTTGATTTTTTAGACAAGACAACCTTTTTGTTTGTAACGATAGTTATTGCCTTACCTCAGAAACTATCGTTATTTCGTCAGATAAGTGTTTTGTCTAACTCTTCTTGATAATTTCCTTTTCTTGAGTCACTGATGCAATGTCAAAGGAATACTTCCTGAGCGAGAAGCCAAGATAAAAATTGATGTACGGATTACGGACAGTTTCCTCATCGCTAATATGTTCAGTCGATGATTTTATTGATTCAATACCCTTCATTGACTGTCGATAAAACTGATCTCTGAGAACTAATTTACCTTTACTTCCATTTTTATTCTTTCTCCCAAAATCATTAAGGTAATGGATGTAGAAGTATATATTACACTTTCGTGACTGAAGTTTTATTCGTTTTGCTTTAAAAAACGTATTTTTAAATTTATCCGCAATCAAAGAGTTCCGGGAATAGTTGGTGAGAACATTCATGTCTTCCCACGCAGATATTTTTCTTTCGTGATAATTTATCAGTCAAGTGAGCGTTGTTATCTGATTAAAAAGCTACGATTGCATTTTCCCTGTCCATCCTCGTGATTGGCAGTTATAACACCAAAATGGATATGTATAAATTAAAATTGAGATTCTGTTCCTCCCACCAGGAGCACTCTAATATTGCATGTACCACTGCTCACTTGTTTGTCGAAAAGAAGCCATCAGCATCTGAGTAATTTACGCGAGTTTTTTAAATTCCTAATGTTTTGTACTCGATTAGAATTGAGATAACTTCGTGAAGTGATATTTATAAATTAAGCAGAGGCTTTTAATTTCCGCGAAATTTTGTTTTTTCGACTGGAACGGCCTCACAACCATCCTCTCATCTAACAACCATCAAGGAAAATAACTATGAATATTATTTTCTCTTTTCAAATATTTGCAATTTTACATCGTTGAATCTATTAAAATTGCCTTAAGGACAGCATCTTGTGATTTTGAGTTAAAAAGAGAACGAACTCCCAATTATTTGCTTTATTACTACTATTACAACTATTTTGCATTCTGAAAACTCCAAGTAGATAAAGAGTAATGTGATGAAAATCTCGCCTTTCGAGAGAAGCTTTTTACCGTTGTCAATTTAATATTCATCCTTTATATCTTATGATTTCCCAGTATGTTCGAAAAGGAAGATTTTATTCCGTTCTACTCAGCTTTTTATAACCGTTACACAAAAGTTTTTCCTTCCCCCGTATCTTAAAAACTGCTCTATTATTAATTTATATTCAGAACGGGCAGAGTAAACTTATCTTTCTTCTTTTGCTTTCATGAATCAAGCACACGCAAGTGACAATACGAAAGCAATTTATGTGATTTATGCAGCACAATGGTATCCATTTTGGTCACTAACTTGGAAAAAAAGCCTTTTTTATGAAAAATGTTTTCATAGGACCATTCTGTTACACATTTGTGTTCTTGTTGCACTGAGAACATTCCATTTCAGAGACAGACAAAGGCAAAATGCCTCACTCCTCATTTCTTCGAGTATGCTCCCTTCACTCCTCAAAGATTTTTGACATCAAGCTGAATGAAATCGGGTTGAGGGCAGATTGACAGACAAAATGTCAAAATGTTTGACGTTCACATCGCGGTGATGGATTCGTATAGCAAGCCTAGAATTCAGGATACACTTTCAATGTTGGACTGGAAGATATTTTACAATAGGTGTACATTGGTAAGATTCTAAGAGGATAACTCAGAATTTTCTTTATTTCGAATGATTTTCCGATAGAGTGGATCTTCTTTTCCCGCAGAGGTTAAGGCAGAGCCGTGCCCAGCCGGTCTGCCGCCCTGGTGAGAGCATAATTTGCCGCCCCTTAAAATTAAACACCAAAACCATGCATTTCTTGATTTGAAGGTAAAATTTAGTTTATAAGACATTAAGAAACCAGTGTCACAAAACATCAGCAACGATCAATTATCCATATTCCGTATTCTGACACAATGAACTGTAATTATGAGTTAGTAGTTACTTTTGAGCATCATTATCTTAGCAACTAGTCTCCGGAAGTGTCAATAAAACACTCAAAGCTATTTGCAAATTAGTAAAGACTCTGATCAATTCTCTAAAAAATATATATTCGAAAATAAGGAAAGGATTTATTCTTGTTACCAGAAATTATTTTATTGATTCCAATGATTCAATAAAATCCACTCCACAAATATTCCTTTCTCGTCTTGAGTTACCCATAATTCTTTCCTATAAATGTTTGCAAATATTTAATTTCACATCATGACCTTTCCTAGATAAGTTGTGTGAATCGCACAGAAAACAACAAATAATGCAGTTGAAATAATAATAATGGTTGGCAAAACTTCTGTTGCCGCGCTTGAGATCGCTGCCCGAGAGTGATGCACCGCTTGCACCCATAGGACGGCACTGGGTTAAGGATCTCCCAAATATCGGGCTAACAATTGCAGACACAGGATCAGTAGGTACTGAGACACTGTCGAATCCAAGAGGGAGGGTAAGTGGGGGTTCTTCACGACATTGTTGTACTTAACATTAATTTGCCGTGGATGTAGAAGCTTGAATTATAACCAGATCGTGAAGTTTTTCCCTGGGTCAATAAACGCTCACTAAATTCAAACGAAAAAAGGTTTAAAGTTAACTGGAGATGAGTTCGTTGTCATAAATCGCCCCTCTGATAGGTTTTTCCCTCCTCTGAATGCGTTTTTCTACGACAATAATGTCGACAATTATGCAAATTTACCAGTCTCGCTATCTACTTGATGAACTAGTAGCCTCCCTTATTGCGCACTACAACTCTGTGGACTATTTCCGGAACTCGAGATATCTTTTTACCGGTGAGTAAAATATAATAAGAATTTACAATTTGAAAGATCAATTCTTTAAGTCACTAGCAATAAATTTATTGAGAAGTTTTCATCTTTAATTCTAATCTATTATGCAGCAACGAAATCCACCGGAGGATAAATCTTCTTTGTTATACTACGATCGACTTTAAAATGCATATTATGTAAACTTGAGGGATCTCAGGATGAGGTACTGCCGATGAGTTATAGGATATTACGTGAATGTAGAAGTTTATGCTGAAATATCTCCTAAAAGTAGAAAGCTCTTGTGGAATAGAATACCGTTCTGCCAGCTCTAATCTGGTAGGATGTCTTTTGTCTTGATGGCGATTGCAAGCGTCATGATTCACACCTTCAAACCAACCGTGGCTATTGTACTGTCCTTGACCTCCGACGACGACTTTTTCACTCTCATTGCTAATCTGTTTTGCCATTAACCGCGAATCGAGTCACAGCGGCATAACTATTGGAGATAATGAGAGCCAGGTTCGCGCATCACTGGAGTGACCTGCCCACTCACTTTCAGGTGCAGCAATTGGTCAGAGGTTTGGATTTTCACGAGCACGGCCTCTTGTGTCAAACAGTTTCCCATTAGATGACTTATAACGCATTTGCCTTCGAATCACAGATGAAGGAAAAGATTAAAAGGGTAAAGGTGACCTTGCACGTAAACGCAGTAAGGTTGAAACAAAGTCTGAGAGGCCTTCCCGGACCTGTCAGACTCTTTTCATGTCCGTGTTTTCTTGGGACCCATAGATGGATTTTGTGAAATTAGGAAAGTAATGGAACTTATACACTGTTGCCAAAACTTTCGAAAACGTTCTTTGAACGCTGCTTCTTTGCCCGTTGTTCTCCGTGAGTTCATTGCGAAGGTTCATTGCGAAGAACTGCCCTAAAGCAGCAGTTTCTCAACCGCTGGGGGGATAGGAAGAGATTCTTAAAGAGGCTCTTCCGATTGTCACCACAGATCAGCACTAAGCATTTAGGAAACTCCACCAAATACAAGGTAAGTGAATTTATGATTTTTATTTAATCACATATTTACCCTCACTAGTTTCAATTGTGGACTTTCAGTTTTGAACATGCGTTCTGTTTTCTATCGAGCGATTCCGTAATCATTCAATTTATCGTATTTTCTATTTTTATGGCAATTATTGTTCTTTTTACTGCTTCCACCAGACACTTTTTAATGATTCCATCAGCTTGGTCATACTGCGGCGATAAATTTGTAAATACATATGACTTACTATAATCACAGGACATAGAAACCTTTCCTTAAATTATGAATTCTGATCACAGCTCCATATTCTTATATTGTTTAGCTTTATTCACGAGAAGATTAGTGATAAGAACAAAATGCACCGATTGCCAAATTAAGAAATATTTCTCGAACATTTTTCGAATTCCATCGACCTTGATGTAATCTAATGGACCTAAAATCCTACGCAAAATATCTTTACAAGAGTGCGCGGAGGCATTTCATAGGACAATACACTTAAGGACGATTACGCATCCATCAACGTCAAATCAACGGAGCAGACCAGTTTTTCACGACTTCGGGAAAATATTCATAAAATTGCGAAGGAACTGAGTTGCGTCCACCGCCTGATTGTCCGGACGAACGGCACTTACAGTTTATCTTCCGGCATAAATTAATTCTCTTCGTTCATAATTGTTCATTTCTTCAAATTTAATTCTTTCCTGTGCTCTTCTGCACATTGGAGTTTCTTTTAATACAAAAATCTACGCCAGAAAAGCAGTTTTACTCTACTTTCAAACTAAGTTTCATTCAACCCATTGTGTTCTTTTGCTGAAAGAAAATTGGTGGGTGGATATTTAGATTATAGAGATATGCAATGGTTAAAATGGAAGAATTGAAAATCCAAATAATTCATTTATATACGTCAGATGGCTACGTGAACCCAGTACCTAACTGATAATGATCCAGGGAGCAAATTCACTCGTGAAAACTGCGGCGGAACACTTCCATGTGTCCCAAAAAGTACTAGGCATAAGAGTAATCGGTTAGTCGTCATGTACAAAAGCACTGGGTGGCGGGACTTCACCTCATCCACTCTAGGATTCCTTTAACAAAATAACATTAGTATTATTAATTCTATGAAACTGAGACAAAAAGAAGATAAATTGAATGAAGGCATATTTTTGTCTTGAAAAATTGTTTTCAATCTGAAATTGCAAGATTTCTGATACAACTCAGAAACTTTTTGTAAAACTTTGTTTCCATGGACCCATCATCTACTTGTCAACCGATTACTGCTATTTCTGAAGCCTAACTTACGTTTTCCTGTCAAAAAATAAATAAGGAAAAGAAAACAGGGAAACTTGGCCATTATGGTAAGATATCACCGGCCTTTTTCCTTAAGAAGTATTTTGCTTGACAATTGTATGTTTAGACTCGGCTCGTGCTCGAGCTTTTTCACTAAAAAGATCGATCTTTGTGGCGAAAATTCTTGCAACCGTTTAATAGCACAAAAGAACTCTGCATCGATCTGTGGACCGTATTAATCAAAAAGGAAACAATAATATCGTGTGTCTAACTAGATTCTTGCCAATTCCATTTCAATTGAAAACGTCAGGAGAGTCAAACAATCCCAAGGAAGTTTCTGAAAATGATATCTCAGAAACTACAAAAGAACTCGCTAATTATATTTTTGCAGGACAAATAGATTCTTCTTATTCCGGAAAATTATCGGAATATATTATTATTATTTTATATTAAGGAATATTATTATATATTATAAGGATATGAATTAAAATATGTTAAATCACATTTTTTTGCCTTGAAAAATTACCGAAAAGCTCGTGTAGCTCGATTACTCAAGTTTTCTTCCAAAATAAGGTGGTGGGCTCAAGCTTTAATTAATTGTTAAGCTTAAGCAGCTTTAATTGACTAATGTCCGGGAACATTTCTAGGCGCACACCTCAATGTACAAAGTTACTTACCATTCTTTTCCTCGTCTTTTTAAAATGGCAACCAAAGAAAAAAAATTGGCAAAGAAGGACAGTTAATCCAGTTTTACTAATCTCTTCCATAAGGAACATAGTTCCCCATCCAGATATTAATTATCTATACGAATGATAATTAGATATTGATTATGTTTTCAAAAAGAACAAATTTGCCAAGGTTTTGGACTTGGACCTTACTATCGCGCTTTTCATCATCTTCTGATTCTCCTTGAATGTCATCTTGTTTGTCACATCATTACACAATCAGACATCGCTGTTCCAGAAAATTATATCGAGAACATTTCGGGGTTCTCTCCGACTTGTCATTTTGGAACTTCATAACACTTCTCGACTTCAAACGAGGTCAGCGGAGTATATTTTGGGCCGCCAACTTGCGTGTTCCGAACTGTTTTGTCCTATAAATGAGGTCGTCGGATGCATACAGTTCAACTTTTGATGCTGAAGGAGGTAAACGTGGTTGGAGGCGCTCTTCTGTAACCCTCGAGTCGCTGTTTTCAATTCACATATATTACCTTTGCAATATACATGCTTTGTCTTCATGCTATTCCCTTTTGGAATAACAAACCCCTTTGCTTTGCCATTTCCTTGTACGATTGTTTCATTTCATTCACATATTTTCGAAACTTAACTTAAATTTTGTTACTGCATAAAATATCTTTAAAAGTTTATTAGTATTTATCACATGTCTTTAGGTACAGAATAGAGTAATTTTATCTTCCAATATCCTTTGTGTCTCAGTCCTTTTCATGGCAGTGACGATTATTGCTTTCGATGTATAAGCGATGCTGATAATTGCATTCATCTTTGTCATTCGTATGCAATGAAAAGTGTTGCACACAATGTTTCCCTTCTGTGGACGTTTTCCTTTCACAGCTCATTGAGAAGGGCATGCACCTCACTCCTCATCTTTTCTATTAAGCCACATTCCCTCTCCTAAGTTTTCTGTTACTTATGGCGGAAAAAATGACAATCCAACCAGACTTTGCACTTATACGCACACATTTAATCTTAAAAATGTATTTTTCCTTCTCTTTTTCAAGACTCCGAGCTCATTAATGTTTTGATCCGCACGCATTCCTGCGACATGCCAATTTAGTTTCCAACCTTTCGTCTGTACTTCCTAATTTTATAATGCAGGATTGCCCAATCTTTCTGGCCAGATGACTGTTTTAGAAATTGTATAGACTACGTGGGATAGCCACATATGAACCCTTTAAGTAAGAAAACACATCTTTCATATAAGTCTTTTCATAACTATTTTTACGTCGGACGCTAACAGACACATGTACGTAAACTAGTATTTTACATTTTTTAAACTATAACAGCAGACATACGTATTAAAAAGTTTTTTCCGTACACAAAGTAAAATTTTACTGGAAACAAGAATAATTTTTAAAGACACGTGTATATTCATACTACCAATACTAATATTCATTTACCATTATTCCATTTAGATGCTAGATGAGAATGTATTAAAACAGTATAAGAAAAAAACCTACTCTTGACTACAACCTTATCGTGGTGGAAGGGCTTTGTTCCTGGTAGGGTCACCCATGCCAGAATGGTCAATAGTTAGGGGCCAGACGAATGGTAGTCCACGCAGAATCTGTACCTCAGTGATGCGGCTGCAAAGGCGTCTGTACCCCAGTGGGGCAGCCATTACGACTGATGGTGTCACGTTAAATCTGTTGAGAAAGGCAAGGGGAAACTACCTCAACTTATCCCATGAAAATGATGTGCCAATATTCTGATATTGTCAATGACGTACACGAGACTCAACCCTCTAGGGAGAGTGTCGCGCCCGGCAGAGATGGGAGTGAGGCCATCTCGGTCGTCATTCCAGGAAATCCTTACCCAGCAAATGACAAGAAAAGATGAGATAAAATGGTCAGGGAAACTAGGGTGGGAATCTGGAATGTAAGGACTATTTTTAGGAAAGGGAATTTGGATAACGTAAAAGTAGAAATGATGAGGCCCAACATTAGCATACTAGAGCTATGTGAAGTGCGATGGAAGGATTGGGAGACTTTTTGAGCGATGATGTGAGAGTACTTTTCAGTGGGGAAAACACTACCCACTGGGGCGTTGCGATGATATTAGACAAGAAAGTGGTAGTAACGGTGATAACCGACGAGCTAATAAGCGACCGGGTTATGTCAGCAGAAGTAAAAGCTGAGCCAGTAAATGCAGTGATAGTTCAAGCGTACTTGCTCACTAGTGATTACAACGAAGACAAAGTAGATTAAACTAATCAGCAAATAGAAGAAGTTATAAGAAGGGTGAAAGGCAGTAAAAACCTAATTGTAGTTGGAGGCTAGAATGCAGTAATTAGGTAAGGCAAAGATGGGAAAGTAATGGGATTCGGAAACGGAAACGACAGGAGGCAGAATTTAATGGACTTTTGTAAGAGGAATAACCTCTGTATCACAAACACACTTTTTCAGCACCGAAAAAGATACACATGGAAAAATCCCGAGGATATGGGTAGGTACCGAACTAATTACATTTTGGTAAGAAAAAGGTTCAAAAATAGTGTTAAAAACTCAGGAAGTTATTGTGGTGCTGATGTGGACTCAGTTCAAAACCTGGTGACGATGAGAACAGAGCTTAAACAGATCTTTCGGGCAAAAATGACACCCAAAGGGAATTTAGAAACCCTTAGAAATCAACAGAGAGCTACAGAGTTTCAAGAGTGTTACTAAGGCTGTGGAGGGTAAGGGAAGGGAACTTACCATAGACGAGGAATGGGAAAAGATTTAAAATAGTGTCAAGGAAAGTGCTCAAAGAATTATTAGGAGGGTAAACAAAATAAGGAAACCATGAGTGACGGTAGAAATGATAAATGAAATGGAGGAGAGAAGAAAATGGAAAAGGGTAAACACTGAGCACGAGCATAGAATGTACAGGGCACTAAACGAACTGAGAAGGGAAACGAATAGGGCAAAGGAACAGTGGTGGAAGTGTTATTAGAGCGAAATAGAAAAAGTTGGATGAATGTGGGAGGGTCGACCTGTTGTATAGAAAGGTGAAATAACTAACGGTAAAAAAGACGTAACAGAATAACCACTATAAAAGAAAGCAGAGGAAACATCTTACGGAATCCAGCCAACATATGGGAAAGATCGAAAGAGTATGTTGAGGAACTATATGGGAAAGACATGAAGCCACCTTATATAATGTTAGATAGTAAACAAGAAGTTAAGGAGGACGGTGTTGGACCTGGGATATAAGACTGAAATTGAATGATTTCTCTGTTGAATTTGTTAAAATTCTGTTTAAATTGCATTCTTAACAAATATACTTGAACTCTTTGTTGTTATGAGTATCGCAAAAAAATATCGGAGAAGTCATTGTTAAGCTGTAATCACTCTTCTTTGTGGAATATAGAGTGGTAGGGGATCGCAGAATTCGTAGGTTGACCGAAATAATTGCACTCACCACCGGCAACTTGGAGCTTAAATTTAGAAACACAAACTCCAGTACGGTAATATAACCAATTATTGAGTGGAGTTTCAGTTTAAGAAATATGTATCAGATTCTGCTTTAGAACTGAAATATTCCCGAAGTTTGGTCGCTTGGCTCGGGCAATACGAGTATCATAGAGATTGACAGAATCTCCGGCGGAAAGCGAAATTAGAAAGTGTAGATAATGCGGCTAATGAATTACTCTAAGTTTACATGGAAGACAGGGGCGGATTTATAATTAGGCGCTAGCTGAGGGCCTCATCCATATTAGGGGCCTCAATAAGACTGCTTATGTACTCTTAGTATCGTACTACAAATTGTTCTTGTTTTCCGCTTCAAGAAAGAAAATTATTTGTATCACTTTATAGAATAGAACACTTTTTGATACAAAACACTTTCAGTACTAACAGAAGAAAGGAAAATTCTGTTTGGAAGTTGGTATCTCGCCCGTTTAAAGCTTAAGGTTACATTACAACCCTCCTTTGAAATTACAGTTTTTTCATTACAAATTTATAAATTTGAAAATATACATAAAATAATACACAAAGAGTAGCATGGAAGTATATCCATCATTCTTTATAATCTATAGAAATACTATCTATTTTACTTCAAAACATCTTTATAAAACATCAGGTAGTAGTGAAGCGACTGAGATCTCTATGTGATGCGTTTTTGTGTATTGTATGAAACAATTCGAATTTTCGCTCATAATTCTTGTCTTAGGATGATCTGTGCACAGCTGACAGCTTAAATCCGCCTCTGATGAGAGACCAGCATTTTGAAAAATCAGACGTGAATTGTTAAGGAGAGAGTGAGACGAAAGCTTTTGCAAATGCAAGAGCGTGTTGCCTCGATGTTTAATAGAATGGAAATCATTCTCTTTGCGGAGAAGTCGTAGTAGTAAACGATTTTCGACGGGAATAAAAGAAAGTTGTGCGAACATTCTGTTATGTTGCAGCCACGTCACAGTTTTTCGTCGGTGTATTAGATTTAATTATTCCTGTTACCTTGATTTTATGATATTTCTGGAAACGCCTTTAAGGCACAATTCGATTATATCATTATAATGAGAATTGGCTACCGAGGAATATCAATTATGTAATGTGCAAATTCATGACGAAAATATCATAAAAACTATTACTCGATAAAGGAAAATGATACTCGATATAATTCATGTTCACCCAAATACGATTGAGAAATGTAACTGTGACATTCTTACGATGTGGAATTATAAAATAAAATATTATTAAATGTAAAGATAAATTTTTGTCATTTATACTTAAACATTGAAATTTGAATTGAATTGAATAACAGTGTCGAAGAAAATAAAAAAATACATGACGGAAGCTCCATGTACAACATTTATTTGCATGAAATGTATGTGAATTTTTTTTCACTTTAAAAAATAAAATATGAAGGCATGAAAAGAGTTCTATATAAGCCGTTAGCCCGCAATGGAAATATGAGCCGAATCACGGAAAAAGCGGTCCCTGGCACGATTTTCTTTGGAAATATGCGTTCCCCAAAATATGTTCGATGATGATACGGCCTCAGGAAAGCGAATTTTCTGTCAAATCCAAATGTACTACTTAATGTTTAAAGTGCAGCGACCCCTTGTATAGAAAGGGATAGAAAGTTCTTTGTTAGCCATGAGAATTTAGGGCTGCAGTTGTCGACGTCACAGAGAAAGCATTCTGTCCGAATCTTTGGAAAGTAAATGGCAGAGCGGAGGGTAGATGAAGTGCCATAGAGAAGGGCAACTAATTTCACTAATCTCCTTTTAAATTATAATATCAGTTGTTGAGCATACTTTGCACTTCCAGTTGGTCAGGCTATTAGTAGTGGTAGTATTGTTAAAAGTGCTTCGACAACTTAGGTCATTTCGCACGTAGGTTCCCACCGGGAATCGAACCCGGTACCGCTTTCACTGAAGTCGAACGCGTTGCCCACTTGGCTAGCCGGGAGCCCGGTCATGCTATTATTTATGTATTTATATACGAGTGAGCTAGCGATTCATAAACATTTTAAAGTAATGATACGAAGAATAAGAGACAGAAGCAAAGTTATTCGTTAATTTTCCACTCAATTTAATAATAATAACCCGTAACGCTGTTTTGCAACCGGAGCAGTATCATCAGATGACCGCGAAACCAGCTGGCATTGTTAAATTGCGCGGAAAAGTTACGAAGTATTTTTCTTGTGCTACGGCAATATACTGAGTAACGCCTAAACAAATTGATTTCGAAGGTATATGAGGATTCGGAAAAATGGTTCGAACCATCTGAAACTTAAATTCAATCCCTTGAAGAGTCTAAATAACGGATCTGCCATTAAAGTTTTCTTCATATTTTATTTCGAAATTTGTTCAAGGCACACAAAATCCAAACTCTTTTTTCAACTTTTTTCTTATTGAAATGGTAATGTAATTTATTTGCGACAAGATCCAAGATTTAACCAAATACAAAGTTGAGGCCGAAGTAGTGGATTTTGTTAACAGTACCTTCATTCCTTAATTAATAGCAATGATGGTGTAGGAGATGACCTTCAAAAGTCATCAACAAACAAGTCATGGTAGGCTAAGCCCTGCATCCCTCCGTGTTTTCTAAAACCACCCCATTCTTCATGGTATTAATTGTGATCTACGGATATCAATTCAAAATCATGGTGTAACTCCGCTTTTACTTTAATAAGTCACTTTTCCCACGTTTAAGTACTTTTGAGTCCATAAGAATTTATTTTTTTCAACTTTAATCATTCGTAGCCATAAAAACGAGATATTATCCTTAAGTTTTCATTGAGATACGTAGTCTGTAAGTTTTGTTTTCATAGAAGTATTTTTGTCGCTGGCTGATCGCTCTTTCATATGATATGGATCCACTACCATAGCTTATTTATTTGTGTGAGATTATTCCGAGAAATTTCTTTTACTTGTACTCCAGTGAGGAATGAAAATTTCCTTTATCTTTGAGATTCCCCTCGTCGAATGCCAGAGGCACAAGAATCTTATGGCGAATCATAAGGGAAGGAAGCATACGTGCTTGGAAAGAACTGGGTCTCCTTGGGTGGCTTTCAGAACGATATTATCTGAAATATTTTAAAAATTACTCCCACTCTGTAGACGCTTCAAAAGACATACATGCTGAGCAAAGGAAGCCCCAAGTTCATGAAAGGGCAACTTTAAAAAGGTTCTTCTGAGAGAACGAAGACGTAAGTTATTTAATGTCACAGAAAATGTACTTACAACATTATGTCCATTCGAAATAGTTTGGTGAGATTTAATTCTTTAGGCAGTACACAAGGAGCCACCAAAGGATATCGTAAAATATGCATGTAGAAATCCCATTTATCCCAGTTTATTTCACAGAAGTCTAAAGTTTAAGTCTTATCGTTGTTTTCCTTTTCTCTTCTCTTCGGTGCAATTTTTGTATATGTAATACACATAGCGTAAGGTACACGCAATTCATATATTGGGGCTTTCATTTGCGGTGAGATAACACACCCTAAAATGTGTTAGCATTTATGAAAATTGTTCAATGGCCGACTTGAATTCTGAAAGTGTGTACACAAATTCTGAGGTGGTATATAATGAATCCAGGGGGTGACCAGGAGCTGAACAAGTTACATTTCAAATGATAAAACCATATACAGGTTAAAGTTAAGGTGAGCGGTTTTGCCAGAGATTAATACTTCTGCCACACAGCCATACCAAAGCTTTTCGTCCATGCACTTCGAATGAANCCATGGTACACGGAATTCCACCCCAGACATTGCGAGCGATCGACGATCGACCAAAATTGACCTCGCGATCGACCGGTCGATCGCGATCGACTTGTTGGCCACCCCTGCTCATGATGACCTGATGATGGCGATCATTCGCTGAAACCTAGTCGTGCCTTTATTAAAATCCTATGGAAAAAGCACAACGCCTCTTTTCCTTCAAACATTACAAATTAGTTAACTAATTATACTTACTCTTGTTATATTCCTTATTTTATCAATTTTGTTCACCATTTATCTATGTTTACTAGCAATAAATTAATAAGAGTTTATTAGTAAAAGACTAGTGCTTTTCTTGAGGAGATAAAAATACGGTATCCAAAGTAAGATTTACGAACCTCATAACAAGAACTGGAATCTGAGTTCGTTGACCAACAAAATGACCGAAAAACTAAATGCTTTATACTTAGATAGTTTCTAGATTGGATGGAATTTTTATTATAAAGCTAGACATTATGTAACTATTACTGGGAAAATTATTCTGGTTAATATGTAAATTTTAAAGGAGAAATGAAATGTAACACATGTTAACATTTTAGCAAACTTGTGAGAAAATCGGTCTCCTGTCATTTGCTTAACTGTACAGCATTTTACTGATGAAAATTCCCAGGTTACTGCATTTAAACTATCGGGAGTCTTGAAGGCGAAACTCCATATTCTTCCACTATTAAATTCCCTTTCCCATCATTGCCTCAATATTCTCGTCTTAGCGATTTAACCTTTTGTAAGGCTTTGCCGATATATGGAGCTATTACTGATGTAGACAAGTGGACAGAATGGTAGATAAAAACAGACGAGGAGGAAAGGGAGTCGCATTTCCTCCTTCACCCGGAAATATAACCTCCCCAAGGAAACGCAATGCGATCCGAAATTTCTCCGGTCACGTCGAAGAATGCAAGTTAAGAAACGATTGTTTGCGGCGTCACCAGTTTTATCGCTTCATTTTCCTTAAGAATACGGAGCGGTATAAGGAAGTCGTCTTAAGCGATAAAGCTGCGGGAACTTCAACTCCACCCCGCGCTGAAACAGCCTAGAAGTTCTTTTGGCCCACTATCGCGCGCATCCTAGTGGGCTGAATTTCGACCGTTAACCCGTTTTTGACTACAATGGTCTCTCGGTAATGATCGTGATGTCCGACTGTTCAATCGAAATCTTTCCTCTAACGACTACAACGACAATCATTTGGAAAACTACGATCCAGCCATCCCGCCCGTAACTGGAGACCGGGCGAGGTGAATGGGAAGAAAAACTTTAATGCGAATAAGGAAAAAGTGCGAGCGGGAAGCAGAAAATGAGTGGGTTAGAGAAAAGTATTCGTATTTTGGTGGCGATCTCTCAAATTTAACCAAAAGAAATGATAATTTCGAAGATTAAAAAGCATGAGCAAGGTGGCATTTTCGTTAGGTACTGTGTATTAAATATTACATAGGGACATGTAATGTTCCTATGTAAAAACGACTCTATCCGGCCGTACTTCGTGGAAAGACATTTTGAAGTAAAAGAATAAGACTTAGTGATTTCCAAAAAATATATTTACAAACATTACCGGTTTCGACGAACAGCCATCATCAGGTGAGATTACATGTAATGATGATGTACCTGACGATGGCTGTTCGCCGAAACCGGTAGTGTTTTTAAATATATCTTGTGGAAATCACCAGTCTATTCTTTTACTTCATTATTGGTATTTATTTATTTGTTATACAAAATTTTGTCACGCAATCCTTTCTTTAGAAAATTTTAGCTACACGTGCCACAAAATTGTAAAATTGTAATTGCAACGTGAATTTTCACACATAGGATTCCTCCACTTTACAGTATCATTAGAATCCACCCAAAGAGGTTACAAAAGTAGAAAGTAATGTATCTACGAGTAAGTCCAAAAAAACAAAGGTTAAGTTTTTACAGACTATTAGTTAATAGGAATCAACGATGAAAATTGATTTATCCTTCAATTTTGATTTTTTCATATGAAATTCGAACTTTTGTAATTCAGGTTCTCCATAAACCAAATTTAATTCGACGTCAATTTATCGATTCTTTAGTACTCTTCCGATTTGCAATCTAACGTCATGATTTAATGTTTCCGACCATGGTCTGATCTTACATTGTGAGTTTGATTGCGTTATTTATGTTAATAAAGTAGTATGCAAATTATCTATTTACAAAGTTGAGGAATTAAGAATACCAAAAGAATATTTAACCGTTAAAAGTTATTAAATTATACACTTCGAAATTCAATAATATAGCGAACCTTTAGCTATAACCGAAACATTTTTGTAAAAAATTTCATTGAAACAGGATGTGTAATGAAAAAATAATCTTTAAAAAATATATAAGAAGCAGATGAATTTGGCGAAACTCTTTTCAGCGAATCTTTAACTGTAACTTAGTTGCATCGGTAACGAATCTACTGCAGCGAAACTGTTTAAAATGAAATATTTATGCTGAAAAATATTAGTGGAGCGAATATTCTTGTTACGGATAGTTTATAGGGAACATTATCTAGCCAGTCTACAGTTCTAATGAAAATATATCTAGCGAATCATCTGTAGCAAATCATCCAAAACCCGCGGACAGCAGATCGATTTATTAACATTCTCTAATTTCAGCTCCGTTTCCTGGTTTGATTCATATGAGCAATCAATAGTTAAGATGATCAACTTATGCTATTTACAACAAAATTTATAAGAAAATTTATGCTATTCCATACGATAGAAACTCATGACATAACTTGCGTTAAAGCACTCAACCGGAGAGTAGATCTAGTCCCAGTCATTTATGTTTTCTTTGCTTCCGTTGAATTCTTGGGTTTATATTCTAGAAAATCATAGGGAAAAGAGTTTAAGCTAATCAAACCCGCATTCAACAAACAAGAAAAAATCCACGTGACCTTACTTAGTTTTAATATTTTTACGTTTTTTCCTAAGATAATTTAATATCGAAGTGTGTCCTGTAAAACAAGACCAAAAAATCCGCTTTTCAGTTTCTAATCCTAAAATTATTATTTTTATTCCTATATATAAAAACTATCAAAATCGCCAAAACCAAACTCTTATTTGCGGGATTCTATTTTTTTTTAATCTGTCCTGGCAGTGATTTGCAGTTCATTGTTTCGCCTTACGCCTTGTTTTTATTTAAGACTAACTACTTTTTCGTTCCGGAAACCTCACCAATTGTAAGATAAACACACATCGGAGTTCGACGCAAAAATCTCCAGGTAAGGTAAAATCAATCATCATCGTCTCTCCGCTGAGTTTTGCAAACGTGCTATGGAAGCTGTCGTGGGTATTATTGCAAAACGGATGCCCTCTCGAAGACAAAGGAGTCGAAATTAAATTGATATTTCGGAAAATGTGACTTAGGTGTTGATCTTTAAGAGCGAAGAAATAGTCCGCGAGCAACGTTACTTTGCGCTAGTTAGGCCACACCTTGAGTATTCATTTAGTGTGGGAGTATTCATATGNAAATATTGTAATATGGTAGATTATATAATATGTAACATTTTAAATAATGTAATATATAATTTGGTTAACTTTAGCAACTATAACACGTTAAAAATAATAACTTTTTAACACTATAAAATCAGGCATCTTCTGATGAACCTTCTTTGGCTCAGGAGAACCTTGCTGTTGAACTTTGTGACTTTTGTAACTAACTATATCTCTATGTTTTTTGTAATTATTTTATGTAAGTAGCCAATTGTGTGCAATAATAAATTGAATTATCCTTTTCCCTCTAATCTCGAGATCTCTAGCTATCATCCTTTTCCCATTTTACAGCGTTTAACAGTAGGGGTCAACTGAAATGTAATAAAAATCCTCAAAAATCATAATGTATATCTTCTCACAACCAACACATCATTCTGGAATATGTAACCAGCTATTGATTTAATCCATTCGGTTCTATACCATCATTGCCTCAACCTATCATACGTATGATAATAATAATAACTCAGCGGGGTCTACGAGATTCATATTGTATTAACAACTTATACTATCGTTTAATTTTTAATGAAAATGCACTTGAATCTATCAGAAAATTGTCTTGGAACGTGATAGAAAGTATTCTTCATTATCTGAAAGTTTTATTTATATTTCAACATGTTCTGAACAGTTTTTCTAGCGTATCGCAGACCGGGCAACTTAAACTCCGTCGTTCTTTGTGCCCTTTCAGGTTCTCTTCCAATTTCAGTTTTCTTGACCTGATTAATTTTTCCTATAATTTTTGCAGTTAATCCCACTTATTTGAATTATCATTCCCTAAATTCAAAACTTAATTATTCTTTTATAGACGTATGATTTCTCATTTGAAAAGAACGGAATTTTCTTCCATGAGCTTGTACTATTTCCGTTAATTTAAGCTAAAGCAGAAATATTTACAGATATTGGATCCGAGACACCTTTCCGCACTAATTGAGCCAGATGAAGTTCGCCGTACTTACTGAGGGTTACTTCGACAGGAGTAATCGATCATTACCCTTAAAAAAGAAATCGCTGTGTTTTGTCTCCATTAATAACATGCATTTGCTTTAATTGACTTCTAGCTAATTTAATTACTAAATTGTGTAAAATTGACACGTCCAACCTTGACTTCTTGGAATTCAATATATTTGAAAGAAAATGATGATGTACCTGACGATGGCTGTTCGCCGAAACCGGTAATGTTTTTAAATATATTTTGTGGAAATCACCAAGTCTTATTCTTTTACTTCGTTCCTATGTAATATTTAAAACACAGATAATATATTATTAGTTAGGGACTCATTCTTATGATGATAATATTATTATGAGTTAGGAACTCATTCTTTCCGCGAATGATACGCGATAACAATAAGCTAAAGAAGTAACTCGAAGGCTTGTTTTTTACACCCCCTGCCACACGCCGAAAGGCGGTTTGCAGGGTATTTATGTAGATGTAGATTATTTTGTGACGCGAACCAGTATCTACCGCAGCCGGGCGGTTGCTCTTACCATTAAGCTATCTTGCCAGAACATTCAGGCATAAGGCACCAGACAAACAAAGTGGTTGAAAGAAGACCCTCCTTTAAGGATAATACAAGAAAAATGGTGACTTTGCACGACCGCTTTTCCAAAAAATTTTCCTATCATTTCTTATTAAATTTTGAAAGACGATGGAAAATTTTGAAAATACAACGCGAAAGTTGTAAAAGCGAGAAGAAATTCTAGTTGTAGGAGTACTGATAAAAGTGCCTCAACAGCAAAGGTCATTTTACAGTGAGCCTCTACCAGGAATCGAACCTTGGACTGGGTTTTCACCGAAGTCGAACGCGTTATCCGCTTGGCTATCTTGGAGCCCAGGAAAATGTAATTAATTTGTTTATAAAGGCATGAAATATTCTTCCATGATGAAGGTATTAAATTTATGAACCTTATTTTGGTTTGGAAATCATTATCGTTTGGAATTACAATTTCTCTATCATCAAAAAAATCAAAACTCAATGAAATCTAATAATTTAAGAGCTGAAAAGAAATGCTACTTAGCTGAAGAGAAGAGAGTTTAAAAAGAGAAGGCACGTATTTTAGGCTCGGATTATGTTTAAAAGACTTTTAAAACGACTAACCACTTTAAAATAGTAGTAAATAAATAAAATAAATACCAGATATCTCGATATCATAATAGAACACGCTAATTTTATTTTTAAACGGTTTAAATAAAAAACGTTAATATTCGGATCAGAGTGATACATTATCACTATCTTTGAAAACTATAAACAAAAATCTTTTTTAAGTTATTTTTTAATCATGCTAGGAAAGTAGGATTGGTTTACAATGTCGCACATTAGTAGCCAAAGACAAATATGTGAAGTCTATACTAAAATAATCTGGGAAAATATTAAAGATAACTTTGCACGTAAAGGCGTGAAACTTGACCCACCACTTAAAAAAAAGTTTGAAAAGACCGAACTCGAATCCAGAATATATCCAAAATGCCCTGTAACGATAGTTTAATTGGGTAAAGCAATCGACCGGCAATTGGGATTTCCGGTTTCGAGTCCCAGCCCGGTCAGAATGTTTTTCATTTCTCTTTGGAATAACGTTCCTCGTGATCCTAACATAAAGAGAGCGCAATATCGGAGTAATGAGATATATAGAAGTATCCTTAAAAATTGCAAATGTTTATTCTCACGGTAGAGTACAGATAGGATACATAACAACCAGTGGTAAACAAAGCAAACTCCGGAGTCCAGTTTTTATCGCAGGACGTTGAGGAAAAGCCGAAAATATACTAATTTGAAGTCAGTACTTTGAAATTCAAATGTGTTAATAAAACATGTAGAGGTAAATGAATAATTTGAATCCGTCAGTAAACTCCCTCGTTTTGTGAAAGGTAATTTTTCAAATTTGAACAAATATTATGTTGAGATAAATATATTGGTTTAGCGAGTTTAAACGAAAAAGCTTACGAAGCTTCAATAAAAGTCCATTAACATAATTAATTTAACTTCCCCACCTATCTTTCTCGGGTCACTGAAATTTCACAATTTGTGCTCTACAAACACATCTCGCTATTCTTAAAGTCTTATATTCCAGTTCTTTTTCAATTCTTGATTAATTTTTAAGGTTTAAAAATCTTTTATCTCAACATGTTTAGCGGGCGTCGCCAGCTTAAGAGCGTGGATAAACACCGTCTCCCACAAAATATTTATGCAGAGAATCTCAAATTGTATGGAAAAATGATATTATGAAGATGGATATCGTATTCCAATTTATAAAGTGGACGCATAAATGTATTGAACCTTGCACTTTCAAGCGTGCTCCAGAAAACCCAGGGATATACGGAAGTGGGAAGTATATAACATAACTGGGACTCTAATCCAAAGCATCTAATTTAGAACATCTGCCCAAAAAGAGGAAGACCTGGATTTCAATCCTTATCACCTCAATATTTTTATTCTTTTTGCGTCTGAATTATATAGCGAAGTGTGCTATAGATAATCATCAAATAAAACCATATAATTATCGTCTTAGCTATTACAGTCATGGAGCAAGAAATTTAAATGTAGCTGTGGAGGCCTTATTTAACAAACTTCCCTATAACCTGCATGGCATAGGAAAGCTAGAAGAAGAAAAAAGAAAAATTAAAAACTGGCTTCTAGAAAATTCCATGGAATTAAAGTAAAAATGTATTACATGTAAGGTGACCATACATACCGGTTTGGTCGGGACATTACCGGTTTTTGGGTGTTTGTCCCGGTGTCCCAAAAGACCAAACGAAAATACTAATTTGTACCGGTCTTTGGGTTTATGCTATCAAAATAATCAGTTTGTTTTTTAAATTTTGGTCTTTTTTTAAACGCTTGTAAAAATAATGGTTCAAACAGCATCTTACATGAAAAATCTGTACATATGTTTGATACAGTAACTGCAAAAACAAAAAAGAATACAATTATTTAGTTAAAGTCAATATATACCATTTTAAACTATTTTTAAAATCAAAGTAATACATTGAATAATTTTCAGCAAAAGTTATCAGAATGTTATCTTTTAATCCGTCGTAAGCCTACCAATCCTTTAGTTCGTTTTCGCGGAGCAGAAAAATTTATTCAATTCCTATTTCCTTCTATAATATAAGTGTAGCTTCCCCTTTCTGGATCAACGTAATTTAATGATTGGTTCATTCCTAAATGTCCTCCTGGTCACTCCTTGT
>KZ308292.1:721214-748250 GCA_000376725.2 Ladona fulva | reverse complement strand
GGGGGGGGGGGGGGGGGGAGATATAGTTTCTTAGGCCTTCCCGCTCCATGCAGGCACATCGCGAATCTCCCGCCCTATCATCTCAAGCCCTGGGAATCCCGCGGATCCAGAAACAAGGGCATCGGGATTTGAACCCAATACTTTGGCAAACTGGAATTCCTGGCGTCGATCCAAATGGCAGGCGGTTCATACTAAGAGAGGGAGTGAGGAAGAGCTGGAAGGGATGAGAGTGGACATGGATGTAGTCCAGGGGGAATGCATTGGGACGTTTTTCGGCCGTCTTTAGGGCATCTGTGCGTGTTGCTGGGGCAGTACTGAAATATACTCTTTCGAAATGCACGCGATTCCGAGTCAAAAACTTCTGATATGGCAGATATGAATGCAGTCTAGTTTTCCAAAACGCATGCTGTTGCGGAGAGTATTTTTCTTACTCGGGACTTGTAACTATGAAGGCGCTAGGAATAAATAAACAAGATGATTTCGAGAGAAAGAATACGTAGCCATTTCCAGAGCAGATTTTTATTCGACTAGTTTCGTCTGCGAGGATGAAGATTTGTCATTTGAAGACGTCAACCCGTTAACGAGAATATTTGAATAAAAATTTGCTGTGGAAATATTTTTAAAATATTTCATTCAAAACTTGTACAAATCCACACAACGTTTTATAATAACGTTTACCAGTTTCAGTCTACGCCATCCTCAGAACTGACAGGAAAACGAGAAAGACGTTGTAAAGTACGCTTACTCCCCTACCATACCTATGTACTTAACAACGTCTTTCTCAAAATTAATATTAAAATGCTCCATTAGAGTGAACTTTTTACTATACCACACAAAACAAAAAACACACGACCATGGTTTCGTAGCGTGGCTACATCATTAGGTGACAAAAAGGAAACATGACACCGAATATATACAAAGCTATATCTTCTCATTGGCTGATTCTACTTTTGGCTTTGTATATATTCGGTGTCATGTTTCCTTTTTGTCACCTGATGATGTAGCCACGCTACGAAACCATGGTCGTGTGTTTTTTGTTTTGTGTGGTATAGTCAAAAGTTCACTCTAATGGAGCATTTTAATATTAATTTTGAGAAAGACGTTGTTAAGTACATAGGTATGGTAGGGGAGTAAGCGTACTTTACAACGTCTTTCTCGTTTTCCTGTCAGTTCTGAGGATGGCGTAGACTGAAACTGGTAAACGTTATTATAAAACGTTGTGTGGATTTGTACAAGTTTTGAATGAAATATTTTAAAAATATTTCCACAGCAAATTTTTATTCAAATATTCTCGTTAACGGGTTGACGTCTTCAAATGACAAATCTTCATCCTCGCAGACGAAACTAGTCGAATAAAAATCTGCTCTGGAAATGGCTACGTATTCTTTCTCTCGAAATCATCTTGTTTATTTATTCCTAGCGCCTTCATAGTTACAAGTCCCGAGTAAGAAAAATACTCTCCGCAACAGCATGCGTTTTGGAAAACTAGACTGCATTCATATCTGCCATATCAGAAGTTTTTGACTCGGAATCGCGTGCATTTCGAAAGAGTATATTTCAGTACTGCCCCAGCAACACGCACAGATGCCCTAAAGACGGCCGAAAAACGTCCCAATGCATTCCCCCTGGACTACATCCATGTCCACTCTCATCCCTTCCAGCTCTTCCTCACTCCCTCTCTTAGTATGAACCGCCTGCCATTTGGATCGACGCCAGGAATTCCAGTTTGCCAAAGTATTGGGTTCAAATCCCGATGCCCTTGTTTCTGGATCCGCGGGATTCCCAGGGCTTGAGATGATAGGGCGGGAGATTCGCGATGTGCCTGCATGGAGCGGGAAGGCCTAAGAAACTATATCTCCCCCCCCCCCCCCTCCGAGGGAGGTTGAAAACCTTTCCCGTAAGAGCTCTAGGGAACCCATTCCCATACCACGCAAAGAGCAAAAATTCAACGGCTGAGAGCAGGTTAAAAAAGATAGTGGTCATCGCCGGAATCAGCTGCATTGGGAAGTGGAATTGAAAAGTTTCTACGAGTAAGACGCGATAAGAGGGAAATAGGATTCATCTCGATACATATTTGGCATTTTAATGAAAGAAGGCAAACAGTTTTCCTATTTGAAAATGTGAAAAATACTAAGAGTTGACTTAATGTTGAATGTGAAAAAAAGTGTAATCTTCTTTCGGACTGCTTTCGTGTTATTTCTAAAAGTGGCAAGACGAAAGCAACA
Source organism: Ladona fulva (assembly GCA_000376725.2). Classification (NCBI taxonomy): domain Eukaryota; kingdom Metazoa; phylum Arthropoda; class Insecta; order Odonata; family Libellulidae; genus Ladona; species Ladona fulva. The sequence goes on along the minus strand of KZ308292.1, from coordinate 746,025 downwards.
ACGATAGCAGAAATAACGCTTAAAATTTTTTATTATCAGATTTTGACCGCAATGCGAAAACTTATCTACGAGTATGACCTCAATATTGAACTTTCATAGGGGTCATAAATACGGAAGAGGAGTGAATTTCATAAGTAAAAATTTATAAAAGCTTAGAGGCAGTTTCATCGACTACATTCCGACTTACTTCTCTTATATTAATATGAAAAAGACGACATTGAGTGAGCAGTATGGAAGACCGAAGAATCGAGATTCTGCCATTCTTTCATTCAACTCGCTAATGAATTAATAAGTACATTAAAATATTTCACATATATCAGTTGTGTACAAACAGCTTTCACTAACTAACTTTATATCCCAAAAAAGGCGTCGCTAAACAAGCACATTTATGATATAATAAAATGATACGTTAAGCATTTAAAAAACAAAAAGGTTTTTACGTTTACATCCGAGTATGATAAATATGACCGTTATCAGTAAAAAAAAAAACCTTTACATCAATATTATTCATGATCACTGGATTAACAATGGAATTGAAAGTCTGCCAATATATGACCAATTAAATAGGTTTTATTTTAATTATTAAAATCCAGAATGTTAAATTTTCGTTAATGAAGCATTAAAAGAATGTTATATTTGTAAAAAATAGTAGCCAAATGCTCGTGTTAGATAAATACACAATCCGCGTCGCATTGTCTTTCTCGCTTATATTCGTAGACATTTATATATCAGAAAACCAGTATAATAGACGAGTGCAAATTACACCCCCAACCAGATATGGATCTGTTGAAATGTTATTATTTCACCAATTCTTACGTTTCCTTGGTATACATTTATTTCCTTGGAGAAAATTTATTTGATTCATTGGCAAAAGATAATGTCGTTCATAAAATTTCAAAAAGCAATTTAATCGGCTTGAAATGATGATTAAATGTAACATAAGTTACGAAGATGAATAACTGAGAATTAATTCTGTTTTCAGAGAAAAGAAAGATATCAATATCAGCTTAAAAAAAACGCAAATGGTTTATTTATACAGGTCTTGAAGGTGATATCCAACTGTGTTTACAGTCATTCAACGATATCCGTAATTCGTTTAACATCCTAAGCATCTCTCTTTTATTTATAATTCAGTTATTTTGAAATGAATGCCGCATGAAACTTTGAATTTTAAGTTCATTATCGAAGAAAATGTATTTGAAGAATGCTCCGAGTAGATAGCTACGATGGCGGAAGAAGTGAGATTTGACTAAGACTGTGAAAGAAAAAGAGCGTGGACAAAAATTCCAACACGATGGAAGCAGTCTTTGCGCTGTTTTTATGACTGGCAGGGACTACGCTTCTAAAGCGTGATGCTGTCACCTGCTGAATAACTCAAGTTCGCGTAAAACCTCGGGTTATCGCCTGTCATTTTTTCCTCGGCTACTTTTCCGTCATTCGTTCATATTTTCCCTTTGGGGACCAAAAGGAAATTCCTGGAACGCCTTTGTGGGGAAAGACAGATGCAGAATTGGAGGTTAAGATTATACGTCAAATTTTTGGACGTAAGGAAATGTTTCCGCTGCGACCAGTAAAAGAGAATCGCAAGCTCTTTTCGAAACATCCGCAGACATTAATATTGGCTTCAATTCAAAGCGCTTGGTCGTTAATAAGCCTTAAGAAGGACGCAGTCTTGATGTCCTTGCCCGATCCTATATTAATCCCTACAAATGTAAGAAGGATGCAAATTTTAGCCACAAATCACGGTGATGTATCAAACCTTTAAGAGTTATGTCTTCAAAGTTTGGATTCATTCTTTAAGTATGCTGGATGAGATTCAATTGCCCAACTCTTTCAAAAAACAGGAAAACGGGTAAGGGTAACTTTGCGCAAGATGGTGCACACGCAGAAATCCCAAGGAAGAATGGACGTTTCTCCGAATGGCTGCCGGGATAGCTCAACGGACAGAGCACCCGACCGGCAATTGGGAGACCCGGGTTCGTTTCCCGGTCCCGTCAGACTTTTTTCAAGTCCATTCTTCCTNAAATATTGTAATATGGTAGATTATATAATATGTAACATTTTAAATAATGTAATATATAATTTGGTTAACTTTAGCAACTATAACACGTTAAAAATAATAACTTTTTAACACTATAAAATCAGGCATCTTCTGATGAACCTTCTTTGGCTCAGGAGAACCTTGCTGTTGAACTTTGTGACTTTTGTAACTAACTATATCTCTATGTTTTTTGTAATTATTTTATGTAAGTAGCCAATTGTGTGCAATAATAAATTGAATTATCCTTTTCCCTCTAATCTCGAGATCTCTAGCTATCATCCTTTTCCCATTTTACAGCGTTTAACAGTAGGGGTCAACTGAAATGTAATAAAAATCCTCAAAAATCATAATGTATATCTTCTCACAACCAACACATCATTCTGGAATATGTAACCAGCTATTGATTTAATCCATTCGGTTCTATACCATCATTGCCTCAACCTATCATACGTATGATAATAATAATAACTCAGCGGGGTCTACGAGATTCATATTGTATTAACAACTTATACTATCGTTTAATTTTTAATGAAAATGCACTTGAATCTATCAGAAAATTGTCTTGGAACGTGATAGAAAGTATTCTTCATTATCTGAAAGTTTTATTTATATTTCAACATGTTCTGAACAGTTTTTCTAGCGTATCGCAGACCGGGCAACTTAAACTCCGTCGTTCTTTGTGCCCTTTCAGGTTCTCTTCCAATTTCAGTTTTCTTGACCTGATTAATTTTTCCTATAATTTTTGCAGTTAATCCCACTTATTTGAATTATCATTCCCTAAATTCAAAACTTAATTATTCTTTTATAGACGTATGATTTCTCATTTGAAAAGAACGGAATTTTCTTCCATGAGCTTGTACTATTTCCGTTAATTTAAGCTAAAGCAGAAATATTTACAGATATTGGATCCGAGACACCTTTCCGCACTAATTGAGCCAGATGAAGTTCGCCGTACTTACTGAGGGTTACTTCGACAGGAGTAATCGATCATTACCCTTAAAAAAGAAATCGCTGTGTTTTGTCTCCATTAATAACATGCATTTGCTTTAATTGACTTCTAGCTAATTTAATTACTAAATTGTGTAAAATTGACACGTCCAACCTTGACTTCTTGGAATTCAATATATTTGAAAGAATTGCAAGGGGAAATTAAATGTGTAAATAGAACCTAAAAATGTGTATTATTAACATAATTACCGTGTCAAGTTCTGAAATTAATCATTTAATTCATCGTCGAAGGAATTTATGTCTTTGAGCTTTTTCGCTCATTTTAAAACTTACAGTTATGATTCTCGAGAATAAACGGACATGCAAAATGTCTGACAGGACCAGGATTGGAACCCTGATCTTCTATTTGCCGGATGGCTGTTCCGTTCAATAATCATCAGTCATTTTTTATAACAGATTTTTTATAACAATGTATAATTTTTATAATATTTGTAACAGAATTGGTTAGATAAGCTGCCCGGTAAGTGGACGGTCCTTGTTCGAGTACCGGTTCTGTCAGAAATTTATAACTTTTGTATACAAATGTATCTTTATCCACGTCCTCACAGATAGCACTTGATATTCTCAGGCAATATACAACACAGTAAATTGTGTATATGTATGGAAAGATATTGAGAGCTTTGTTTGAGTATTTCCGGAAATTTAAAAAAAGTGTAAATATATAATATTTCTAAATGAGAAGCTACGCATTATGATCAAGTCGGAACTACTTTTTCAAACGCCCACCTTTTACGAGACTCATTAATAAAACATATCCTCGGTGATTAATTCAGGACTTTAATTCGCTCATAATTCGTCATTTAGAGCGCTGACTTGGTCGCAAATGAAAATTAAATGTAAATAAGTAAATTGACGCTCGAATAAAGTCTCTAATTGAATGCTTAATAAGGGCGAGCGAGCAATACCTGCGCTGTAATTAAAACTCTAATTTTTATCTGAAAGAACACGGTTATCCATTAACATGTAATTACAGTTTCCAATAGACGGCATTATATATCTCTTAAAAATTTTCATTTTGTGATATTTTTGTGTCCCTTGAACCCGAATGTGCTTGGATCGCACAAGGCCCTTTCGGCAATAATCGAATGAGCTCCAAATCACAGTATTTCCTGCCTTTCCGCCAATAACAAAGCGAAACCGACCACCATATCTCTATAAATGAGCAAAAAAAAAGGCTAATGGATCCCCTCCATTCTGAGGACGCTCATCAACGTATTACGCAATACATTATTAGAAGCGTGTGGAGCAGACAAGCATATTAGTTTATATTTTCAAGTTTTACGCAGGTAATTAATAGTCTCTCATAATTACTCGCCTGAAATTCAATACCTGATGCACCCGCGACCAACGAGCACAAAGATTTCCAATAGAAAATACGTTCACAACGCTATCAAATATCCACATCATTAAAATAGAACAACGGATGATGTACCATAATCCCCTATAACTCCGTCATATACGGTAATAAAAGAGGTAATAGAGTTCTTAGGAGAAATTCTTTTATGCTCAATTTTTTGTGCGGGTGAAGTTATGATTTATGAGACTTATTTTTAAAAATAACTCCAGGCTACATCCCGATCGATATGGTAAACGGATGCTGAAAGTAAAAAGCAACTGAGTATATTTCGTCTCAGGGAAAGAATGAAAGTTACTAGTACAAAACTGCCAAGACTTTTATACGCTCTTCAAAAGAGATTATAAAAAGAGAAACCATAATGTCTAGACACAAATAGTAAAAATTTGGAAATAATTGCTGAAAGAGTGATCCTGCAAAATTATCTCAAATATAAACTAAAGTCAAACGCTGTGAAAACGCGGAGAATTTCTTCAACTCGGTCAATCAAACTACAATGATGTAGGTCACACGCTTCCATCGACAGCTTTTCCAAAGTTTTCGCTCAGAAGATAATGGTCAGAATTTCTTCCAACTTCGACATCTTTGCTAAGGCTAAATATACGGTAGACATTGAGTGCCAATCTGGTTTTGGGATGGAATTTTGTTCCTGACGATTGGATTAGAAAAGTTTGACGGGCGAAAAGAAAAAGAACTGAGGAAATATTACACAAGGGAGTACGTGGAGCTACATGCGGTAAACACCTTTCAAACAAACGACTTAATCTTCAGCGATGGAAGTGGAACATTTTACCTTTAAAGCAATATACTGCTCTTTAAGGTAAGATAATATTAAATTACTGAGAAAGCTAAGAAATACAAATTAAGTACAAAATTAGAAACCTTTCTAATACAATCTCCAACATCCAAAAACCCGACCTATGTAAAAATACCATAACATTTGTTAGCTCATGAGTATAGGAATTTGGGAAATAATCCCCGTATCTGACTTTTCTACGCTTTACTCCATTTATTAAACTATTACCTGAAACTATAGACTTGACATTTTACTAATCTAATACATTCAAAACATGATGAAAACAAAATTAATGGTGTAAAGTAACACTTTACATAATGGCGTACACCTAGATAAACCATGAAGGAATAACGGACAATATAATGTTCGGGATTTTACTTTCAAAATTACTTTACAAACTTATGTTTTCCTTAACCTTTAACAAACCAAGTGGGGTACTAGGAATTACATTTTTACATTTGCTGCAACTATAACAATTATTTTTTTCTTGACTTTTATATGTGTCCCGCATCAGTTTAAGGTAAAAATATATAATTAGTCTTTTATAGTGTTCTTTCATAGAAACATGAATAAATAAAAATTCCCTAGGGCTCCCTGCAGGACCAAAATTGGTATACCATGTTACTAATTCTGCCCCGTCATAGCTTTTTCTCAAATATATGCTCCGATCGAGCTTCTAGATGAAATCTATAGCAAGATTTTTTATTAAACGAGTTTGTAGGACTTTTTCAAAGTTGGTAGTAGTATATTATTAAACAGAGTAATAACGATGCAAACACAAATAAACAATTACTGGACACTTAGAATCGCTTGGATTTCATAAAAAATTTAGCAAATGCGTCGAAAGTAGACTAGGTTACTCTCCTTTTATTTAGTTTAGAAGGTTTAGGAGCTTCAGAGGAGAGCTTATCTTGTAATTCAATGACAGAGAGCAGTATAACAATCAAGACGTTACCATTAGCAGGTAGTGAAAACTAAAAATGTACATATATTGCTCGCCAGAACACCCTATTTGGTAAAATTAAAATATACTCTAGGACGTAGTAGAGGATACTTTTACCCATAAAATTAGGGATATAGTAAATTTCTTTGAAAATTCTCAAAAATTAATTCTCTCATTGAGAGAGTCAATAACCTACAAAAGTATTTCAAATATGCTGCATCTAGAAGTTCATGTATTTCATTTTCGTGAAAAATAATGTGACTGAATGGTTCAAGATATACTTGACAATATAGTTTATTCTAACTTTCAGCAGAATATTTCAGCTGCGATTCATATTACCATTAATCATCGGCTTTCTTCTGTTTAAGTAAGAAGTAAAAGTGTTCAAAAGGCCATTCAAAGACCAAAGCAATACAACTAATTATTATTTTACTTTACGTAGTACGAATTATCCGCATGTCTTTCCTGGTCTTAGGTATTCGAAATTAAAACAAACCCACTCGGTTTCTTTCAAAGCTTCTCCTTCCGTTAAATTCCCACCATAAATCCAAATTAACAAAATTGAAACGAATGGTGCCGAAAAAGTCGCGCTGAAAGTATTCTCGGATATAGTGAAATAAATAAAACGTCGACAACTTGGGGGAAAACAAATCGAACGATTATACAAAGAGAGAAACGCGGACAAACCGACCGATGGCAATTACCGTCACGACTGCGAAACATATTCAACCGATTCATTCCGAATTTAAATTTGGCCACGCTATAGCTATCTCTGAACCAAAAGAAGCAAAAAGAAAATCCTTTCCGGCGGCAATCTCCAAACGACCGCAAACATGACAGCCGATAGCGGAACATAAACACCGAAATCAGAAACGCGATAAAAAGGAAAAACGAGAACTTTTGTCGGGTGTAAAATTTAATCCGACGAGCTGAGTGAAAGCGACCCCGAGCGACGCAGAGATACTAAATGTAATTATAATAATAAAAACAGCAATAATAAAAGTGAGAGGAATTTCCCGCCCTTTCCCATCCCACTTCCGGCCTCACTAGCGCCACTTCCGGCGTAAAACGCATGCCCTTTCACCAATCCTCTCCCTCGCACCGTGCGAACTCGCAAAATCGTCTCCCGACGTACGCCATTAATTAAACACATCTATCTTACCCTCCATGTTTCTTTCCCTTTGTGCCATCTCTCGTTCCTTCCCTTTCATCCAAAAACCAACCTTCAATTGACACACTCCTTAGTTCCATATTTACCCTACAGATGTCGCTCTCTTTTTTTCACCTTTCCCTGCCCTGTACCCAATTAAAACGCCTCGGGTCCAACAAACTCGTCTCTTCCGGACTGCTTTGTCGTTAATGGCCGCGTTCCTCACCCACATCTCCGGACGCCCCGAACCCTCTTCTACTATTCCCTTCCTTTAGCAAGAGCATCTCCGCTTTAATCTCCAGCCAACCCGTTCCCTCACTCCTTTCTACCCACCACCGAAGCCATATCCGCATCGTTAAAGTCACCATCTCATTCGCGCTCTGCTACATAACCGCCGTGTTGGGCGAAAGGGGTGAAGATGGAAGGGACTGGTACGGCCTTAACGGCGATCTTTTCAGTGCTTCTCCCTTTACCTCCACGGAAAACGCTTCCTTCTCACCCTTTTTCTTCAACCTAGCCCCGCTCTCTTTGCTGAAACAGTGTATCTCTCCCCTGCCTTTCCATCCTGCTTACCTGAGGCTTCCCATTCATCCTACTCTCAGGGAGTTCGTTCCCGGTCGAATCGTTCCTTCCCACGCACGAATGAGCGGGCGGGTTGGAAGGAGCGTGGTTCCCAAGGATGGTAAATGGGGTGACAATGGGTTGGCTAAAGTTGGGATGCTTGGAGAAGGGATGAGAAGGTTCTGAGCGAAGCGTGAAGTCGTGGTGAACGGCATGGGAATAGGAGAGTTTATGCGGAAAATTCCCTAAATGCCTTCGACCAGATAGACCTAATTAACACAGCAGGGAGAAAACGCTTCCATTTTTGGCTCTGATACATTTGGCTCTGAATGATTATATTAGGTGCTATTTTTACAAGAAAATGGTGTTGCAAAACGTCGCAATCGGTCACAACGTTGTAAATCTGGTATAACAGTCTAACAGTGTCTATGAGGAAATACCAGAGTTAATGGAATATTATTACAGGGGTTAAAGTTTAGAGCGTTTATTCTTGAAAGATATTTGACGATAAAATTCGTTTTCCAGTGAGCATGAAGTACTAAACTCCCTTTATTAGACATTGACATAAATTTATATAATACAGTTATTACTTTTTACAAGCCTAAATACAGTCGGCTACATACATTTCACGACACTTAGGCGTTGTATTGGTTTTCTCTTGGGAAATACTCTCAGAAAAGAAAATTGGAACACGAGTTAAAGGCTTAAAAACATTCCGTAAATCGTATGTCGGCAGAGGGAACACGCGTTTGGAGGCAAAGGGAACTTCCGGATTACCGATTTCTGTAAATCAACCTATGCACATTTCGGAAACAAGGCTTCCATCTTCGAGGGTCTCACAAAAAGAAAAAATCATTTTTCTTTCCATTTCACAATCACACATTTTTCTTATGGTGAGACCTTGGAGAAAGGAAGTTTTGTTTTCGAAATGCGCATAGGGTAATTTTCCTTTCAACGCTAAAATCACTTTCATATGTCGTACGATACTTTTTCTTGAATATAATTTTTAAATCGATAAAGTTTCCTGAAGCATAATAAATATTCCAAAGCTTATATTTTCTCAAGGAAAATGAAGAAGAACGTTTAAATAGGCTTACAATTAAATTAAGTTTTCCTGCGGAAAAATGTTTTGAAATAACTAAGGCTGAAGTTATTTAAGATTGCATAATCTTAGGAGGCAATTAAACATACTTTTTGAATACAGTACTGCTTTACTGAACTGTAAACTTTACTTAAAGGGTCTAAGACGTATGAGCGCATGCCTTTTCATTCGCGTATACATTTTGGCAGTAACAATTTCTACTTCAAACAAATCCAGGAGTTAAAACTATGGTTTGTCAAACGAATCTTTAAACTTACAGCATCTTTAAATCAAAATGATGGCTAATATATTCATTTCTACTTTTAAGGTGAGCCGTCGCAAAAACGTAGCCGAGTCATTCGTGAAGATATCCTTTAGTGATATTATGGAATCACGGGAGATTAACAATTTTCCACGCAGTTCCACAAATCGAAAAAAATTAATAGGAGCAGAAAGAGGAAGTCGTTTGCGAAGTAGTGACCCATATCACCCAGATCGGTGCGTGCAGCATGTCGCTCTTTGTTTTAATGGGAACTCGGAGTGCTCCGTGTGCAAGCAAGGTGTGGTTTTTATTCATCTATTAGCTCGATATGGTCAGCGCAGTGCGCGGCTTTCGGTCCACGACTCTTAACCCAGGAGATGGAACCCCGACCAAGTCTCTTATCAGAGGAACGGGGAAGAAAAGAGGAAATAACGACCACTAAGGATGCCATGAGTAACCAGGAGATGGATCCACGAGTCACATGATTCACGAAAGGAAGAAAATAAATCGTTCGCAACTATTTTACTCCATTTTTTTACAAACTCCGTTTGAAAAATCTGACTTTTTGCTGTACTAGTGGCACGTTTCCTGAACTCTTCTTCTGTTGTGAGAGTTATTAGAGTGTTCCTCATTCGTGAACAACGAGAAATAGGCGAAAGACAATCTAATATGAATGAATACTTCTAATGTGACAATGAATATTTCAGTACAATTGATACCAACGCTTCCTTAAAGAAAATAATGATCATGTTTTTATGCTCGTCTTTAAAAAAGAGTATTTGTTAATTTAGAAAAATGTTGAATGAACTCAATTAGATGATGAATTATTTTCACTTAAGCGTTTTTATTCTCTTATATTCTAATTATTTCTAAGAATTTCTACATTTCTATTTTCCGCACTAAATTGCTAGGAAAAGTAATGTTTAGTGACATTTGCCATTTAATTATTAACACAACCCTAAGGACGGCCACCAGGTCGTCCGCAGAAACGCCGGTATTCTGTTAACTTATACGGCTGACAACCCTGGAGAATTTTCTTCAACTTACTAATAATTTGGGAAATTTCGCTACTCAAATAACTTTTATCATTTTTCAAATCTGCCAGAGATATCATAAAAAATAACAAATAGATCGCCAAAAAGTTCTGTGGTCAAAATAGGAGAGACTCTTCATTCTGTAATATTAGTTAATATAATTCTGTTAAATTCATATTCCTAAACAAGATTCGAACTTGTACTAGCAAAAGGAATTAACTTTTTTTTTTACTGATAAATAGTAAATCAAACCATTTCTTATCTTCAATTTCGGTAAATAGAATAGGCAGGAGAAAGTTAAACCTTCATTTCGTTGAACAACTTAAGTTTTTTTTTCTTTGTATTGAACTAACTAAACAAATATGGATAATTAGCTGGAACAACAAGGAATCACGTAAACTTCTACGTATATATAGATGATATTGTAAATGCAATGAGAAGTATGTACCTTCAGCTTTAACTGCAACAAGTCAAATGTCAGATCGCCTGTGCAAATAGCACAAATGGGACTGAATTCAACAATATTTCTACGAATCCATATAGTTTCCAAAGTGATGGTAAATCTATTCGGAAAATCTCAGTACATTATATTTATCTTTCAAATAAGACTATGTGCATTAAAAGCCTAACAAACACAAAATTACTTTTATAATGATACATACTGATTGGCCGTGAATTTTATTACACGTTAAAGCAGAATATAAGTTAAATCAGAAAGTAACGGCTCCAAATTTTCCCTCAAAACATCAATGATAACTTTTAACTTGGAAAATAAATCCTATTTTCTGAATGATTTTCCGGAAACACTCAATTTTTTTTATTAATATTTAACTGAAATTGATAATTGAAATTTTCGTAAATTTTGATGGATTATATCATTTATAAATAATAAATGAGAATCATCGCATTAACACCTCAGTAATGACTTGATTTTTTCAACTCGTTTCCAGTTTCCATGAGATTCAATTTTCCTAAAGTAAGATTGTGATTTAAGCTCCTGGCAATCCGCCAGAAGCACTGTTTAATATCAATTTCTTAGACTCGTTAAATAGGAGATCAGCCAGGTTAAGCTACCAATAAGTTAAAAGTGCCGGAAATATTGATGCATTTCTCCAAGAGAAGGGTCTCATTTCTGCACGATCACGCCAATTTTCTATGAGTAACAGTCTACGTAAAATTAGATTTTTATAGCCTATGATTGGACAATATTCCCTGACTAATTTTGAAGTTACGGAGAAAAAAAAGAAATATTTTTAAATTTAAATTTCGAAATTGTATCTTTCAGCAAAAAACACTAAATAATTATAATAAGAGTTAAACTAAAAACACTGTGACTGTATTAAAATAATATCTACTTGATTTTCCTGTAGTCACTTGATAAATTTTATACATGCAAGAAAATCAAACATTATTACAAGAAGTAATATCTTTCGGCGTGAAAGTAATGAGCATATTATGATAATGAACGTAACGCGTTTCATTACCATAAAGAAAGTATTGACATCTACTTCACGAGTGAGGCAGTTCAGTCCGCTTTTATGTTAATTGTTAAGTTTGTCTCTTATCTCGTATCATTTATCTCTTCGAAACACTGCTTAGCATCAATATTCTCGCTCAAACATATGAATTCCGCATTCCACTACTTTGGTATTTTGGGAATGGAAATCATTATAATAATAAGTAATTTTCATTATGAAAATCACATTTTTCAGAAGTTTTGCTTAAATTATCACGGAATACCTACATTTCAATTTATTTTCAATTGTAACTTTAAGATCATTTATTATCTATTTGTTGTCAACAAAAGTCCAAAGAGCGTAAATACTGTAAAAATCACTTGCAAAAAGTGTTGCGTTACATAAAATAATGTCGATAAAATGTATCCAAGTCTTAAAATATTTATATCAGTTATCAAAATCACAGCGCATTAATTTCAACGTCAATAAAATCCGCAAAAGCAAAAGAATTTTAAATAATAAAAATAATAATAACAACAGATTAAGTGACAATAAAATGAGAACGACATTACTGTTTACTCCCAGCAATGAAATTAAGTAGAATTTAGGATATGTAAAAAGTACCTTTCTTCTGAATAAAGAAAAAGTAAAAAGGATATGTAAGCAAACTGAGATCAAATTATCCAATGATTCCAAACTCAGCATATTTAAAGGTCAAAAAAAGTTTCTTATTAGCTCTCTCCTTCCTTCCCTCTCGAATTAATCCGCGTACTTAAAACATCCTCGAATAAAAAATCGCGCCTAAAGTGTCACCTTTAGGGATTCAGGAACATTTTTCAAGCCTAAGGAAATAAGATGTCGGAATGAAAACTCGTAACAGTACTAAGGTATCTGTGGACGGAAGTGTCGTCTACTCTCATCCACACTCCTGGGCCGTTGTCATGATAATCATCAGGTTTTCGAATGAATAATTTACGCTGTAGTTTGTGTTTTTTCATCCGGCTTCATATTACTCAATGTCTCCCGCGACTCGCAGACTGAAAAAAATGACAATCGCGAGCGAGTCCTTCATCTCTTCCGCAGACCTTCAAGAAAAACATCACTTTCAGTTCCATTTCCACGTGCCTTTTCCTCATTCTCACCCATCCTTTTTTTTTTACTTCTCCTTCCCTCACTTGTCTTCACTTCCCTCCCCATTTCGTCCATCGTCTTACGCTTTCTTTTCGAATCCCTTTTTCTCTCTTTCGTTCGCAACCTTTCTTGAGGCTCTATTCCGTTCCGGTTTTCTGAGCAGAGCTTCCTCCTCCTTCCGTAAGACCTTTATCAACAAAGTTACCGATTTTTTTTAATTGTCTCAAGAACAGATGAAATTAAACGGTGCCTTGCCTAGATCGCAATTTTCGGAAGGAAAACGTTCAGATCTGAACCAAAAGAATGGATGACAAAGATTTCACAGTATACGCCAAAACATTAAACCCATGCTGCTTTATCTATTTGATCAAACATAGAAAAATCTTCATCAACATGTACATTGAAACCCTGCGAGCAGCATGAGTGTATCAGACTTGTAACACCGATCGTTCTGCATGTCTCTTTTGTTTATTTATAATGCGTAACTTTTGTTTATTGTTATCGGTTTTGTCTGGCTTCCAATATATTTGTCTGTTAATTAACGATATATATCGATATATTGATATTTTATAGCCCTTTCAAAGGTGTCAAAAATTATTTTTTTAAATTCTATTTATCGAATACTTCTCTCTATAGCTTTCTTACTTAACCAGGCAATACACATAAACTACCTTTACATCGGCGTTTAGCCGGTAGTTTCAACACCCAGCGATCGATTCCCCCTCTTTCTTTTGCTTTTTACTACCTTTTCTTTTCTGGGATCTTTTGTGGGAAAAGAATAATTAATTCATAAAACTTGCTCCCAAATCTCCAATTTTATGCTCATCTTCGGATCGGCCGTAGTAGCAAGGGGGGCTCGCATTACTTCTTGCGCAACATACTTTCTCTACACTCATAAATTAAAATGTAGCCTAACTTCTGATTGCCTTTATTTCATGGATTCCCAATCTGCATCGGAGAACACTTTCGTAACACTTGTTTTATCATAGCATTTCTTAATAATTCCTTGCGCTGCTGCTCCTCCAGTACACAAATTTTCCCTTATAAGTATAAAAGATATACTAGTTTGTTCTTGATTTCACAATCAATGTTTTAACCACTCTTTTGATAATTTTATATTCTTAAATACTTGAACAACCGGTCAAACTGAACAACCTTTCAAACCTATAGATTCACGCCCAAAAGTAATATCATCTTATCTTTAGCTAATTCCGTTTGCTCATCGATCAGTTCATTAGTTTCTGTAAGCTTTTATCTTCGCACATCTTACTCTTCAAAATATAAATAACTTCATGTCTTTTTTTCTCTCACAGACGTTTTCTTTTGGATTCACATACAGTATTCTTACTTTTTTCCAGCGGTACCATGAGGAATTATCGTGCAGTGAGAAATTTTCTACAAACTGTGAGCACATTTATCTCATATTAAGTGTTTTACGGAAATAATGTTTAATAGGTACGCAATTTATTAGGAACATGACGCAAAAACGCTCTAAGAGGAATATATTCCACAAAATGTAAATAATCAATATGATATGACAAATAATTTTAAATATGTGGGATCCAAACGGTATAAAAAGCTAAATAAAGATGAGAGACGGGTACGTTAAACGCTATCATTTATAAATATCATCCTGCTTATCGGTAACCTTGCTTACCGACAGCTGATTGACTGAATGATCATTTAAATGAATAATTTTTATTTATTTAGTGTTACGTCGCAATTTGGTTGGTGAGCCAGGTAGCAACGGCCAAGGGGTTTTTTGAACTATTGCTTGCTAAAAATATCCTCCAACTCTTCTGCACTGTTAAAACCAAATTTTAAATCAAATAACGTACTAGAGTTGTCAGAAAATTAAATCAAATTTTTCATTGGACATTCTTAAGTCCTCGATTGTGCTCGAGCTCCGAAAGGCCGTATGGAGCAAGCTTTCCAGATGCATATAAAATGATTCTCAACAGTAGCAGTTTGTCAAATGAATAGATGCAGTATTATTCTTCGGAGATTAACACCATATAATTCAGTAAGACGTAATGTGTGACTTAGGATAAGCTAATAATGTAACTATCCTTTCATATTTCGAACTTCATAGACTGAATAAACACACACTATGAGAACTCCGAAAAGAAAGATTAAATATCGCACAATATAGAGAATAAACGATATAATTGTAAAATAGAACCGCGCAAATGCAAATATCTCTGAATTCTTTACATTTCGAATGCGATAAAGTAAAACAATCACAGTGGGAATGTAAGCCTTATTGAAAATGTTGATGCACATAAGATGCACTTTATCATAGATAGGGTTTAATTTTTAATTATAGAGATAAGGTTTAAAGCTGCTTGTGAAACAGGTCGCACTTGTTAGAGACCTTCTAAAACGAAAGAGACAAATTTCATCAGCGACCAACAGATCATAATTTTCGTTTGTGTAACAGCATTTATTATGGTATATAGTGCTCTTAATTTATCAATATAAAAATCCCGTTACGCTGGTAATGCATGAAAATCTACCGAAAAGACCCTAACTACTCACCCTAATATTCTCCGAAAATAAATAAAGAGCTATAAAGATAACCCTCCCATCTTTATGAATACAAACTTAAGGACAATTTCTTACGGACATCCAAAGCTGACTGAATAAATCTGTGATAGTATATTACCACTTCAGAACATGAACGATTTCTACTTAATAGTCTCGGTTTTCTTTCAGGCTCTCAATTTTTCAACTACAGTAGCCGGAGAATAGTAACACAGGATAATCTGCTCATTTGTCTTCTTAGCAGTAAACGTTACACCAGATCACATGATAATAGTATCTATATTTGCAAAAGTTTCATTCACGAATAACCACCCTAAGCAATATAACTACATCCTGGCCTTTTTCAGATGCAAGAACTTCTTAGTATTCCGAAACAACATATAATTCGGAGGAGGAAGGTTTTCCCCACCCTAAACCCGTTCAAATTTTCGACGAAAGAAAATGTCAAATACGACCGCTGAAAGAGTTCTTTCACCATTTGGGTGCCATTAACGTTTCAAAGGCGCTCTCTCATCTCCTTTCAATCCGCCCACAAAAGAGGAATTCGGTACGTATTCCCTCAACGAATATTTTCTCGGTAGTCAAATTTTGAAGGACCCGAAAAGCTCGCATCATGACTTTCGGAGCATTCAAACGAAAGAGCATATTCGTTTCGTGGCAACCTGCCACAGTTATGACGTCCCTTCTTTTACTCTATTTCAGTTACTCAAGTGCCCCACCAACACACTTTCCACATCTTCATTCCTGACCTTCCTCACTGTATGGTGCACCAGCGAAATCGACCACTTCAAAAACCTTACTCATCCACTCGAATGTCTTTGCGTTAGGCTTTCCATTTCTTACACTTATTCAAAGAACGATATGAACAAAAGTAGGAAAGATAATATGAATAGAAGTAAGTATATGATAGAAGACTATGTGAATAAAACGAGGATATTAATATCAAGATCGAAACGAGCACTTCTTATCCACGAATTTTTTTTTCTCGTCCGATGAATTATCAATAATATTGTTCTTTTAAGTATGTTAACCCTCAGATAAAACAGAGGAGAAATTTTTTTAAAAAGTCAATAATACCATCATATTCATTCAAAAAAGTATTTAAGAGAGTCATTTGGAAAGGCAATGTCTTTAATCCCTCTTTCTTTGATACTCCAGCAGCTACAAGAAGCAAACATCTCCTTTGTTCGAAATGTTTTAGATTCGTACCATATAAGAAAACAATGGCTTTATAGCTATAAAAATGCATTTGAAGACAGAGTAGTTGTTATCACGGAGACCAAAATCGGGTTTGAATAATTAAATGAAGAACCCAAGTATTAGTGGGTGCAGCCAAGGTGCAGCAAAAGGCGATACGTTTTGTGAAGAATTGCTACGATAAATCAGTGAGCGTCACTCAGATGCTACAGGACGCAAAATGGGAATCTTTGGAAGTTAGAAGATTTCAACAAAGGATCAATTTACTGGATAAATTCAGAGAAAGCACGTTTAGAGATGATGTAGTAGATATAATGCGCTCACCATGCTACATAGGCCGTTCCGATAATGCAAGAAAGATCAGAGAAATAGATGCCAGAACAAATAGATTCAAGAAATCATTTTTTCCGCGAACGATACGCGAAAATAATCGATTAAGGAAATAGAGTCATGGTGCATGCACCCCCTGCCACACGCCGAAAGGCGGCTTGCAGGGTACAAACATAGACATGGACATAGAAAGTAATTAATATGCTGTATATAAGAGAAATTCGTTAATCTTAGAATTAAGATGCAGTATACGAGAAATAAAAAATAAAAACAAATAGTCAAGTATAAAAATAAGGAGAGTTTAATGCATTTGTATTTATGCTGTTAATAGAAAAAACATCAAATTGAACTTGCAATTATGGGTAAGCAGACATGCATGTATATTCCTTTCCGTGGTTTGTAAAACCTCCGAAAACAAAATGCGATCTTAAATTACGTTGTTTCAAATGGAGATTTATTTTCCAGAGACGTATTACTGAAGAAATTACTTGGAAACAAGAGTGTAAGGAAAATAAAACTTAAGACACGCTGCTATGCTTCGATATCTAATTCTACTCAAATCTTTAGATAATCTGAGTTTATTAGAGTTACCAAGAAGAACGACAGTGAAAAACCATCAAAAATCAAAAAACGAAATTTTCATCTTGGATACAGTTCACCAATGGGATGTTCATAACTAAAGAGGCTAAATTCAATAATAAGGTTTCTAATCTGGATATGAAGTTCAAACATTTGGTAGACAAAATAATTTACCAACACAGAAAAGTTTTCCTGTTCTGGCGTTGATAAGTTGGGTCCTCCTGACTTCCACTTTGCGAAACATTTCAACCGCCAATTTCTCCAACGAGGAACTTTTTGTTAAATTTAGGCCATAAGTTCGCATTACCCCCTCCGTTCGAACCTCTGGAACAGATTATCACTGATACTGAATCTGGCATTGAATATGTAGATAATAGTTCTAAGAATTTCATCAGGGTCTTTTGTGCTTCAAGACTTAATGATTACCGTAATAACACCGTGCCACACAATGCTCACAGTTTTTACAAGGTTGTTAACCAACAAAAATCTAAGGGTTGCTTCTTCTTAAAGGCTGATAAAGGGAAGATTTGGATATTTTAGATAAAGATCAATATTGTTTGAATTCGCAGATAATAATTGATAATGGCCCGTATATTTCGGCGAAGATTCTCCCGGGTTAGCACGCAGGTGAGATCTGTCTGTTTGGCCTACCAGCCAGATCTCACCTGCGTACTAACCCGAGAGAATCTTCGCCATTGTATATAGCAGGAAAGAACGAAATCCTTCAATATTTTACTGCCTAAGTCACCTATTAATAAGTTTGTAGCACAGGTTAAAAAAAAACATTTTTGATAGTTCTGGTGTGGTATTTTGCTGAATGTATTCTGTCATCAGTGGTCACTTTCATCTTATTATCATATATATTCTTATCACACAATACCAACATCATTGGCTATGTTTAGGATGCTCAAACACACGTAATTATTTCAAGAGTTTTTAAAAAACGAAATGATATTTATTGTCATTCTGCTCAGTTAAATATTCTGAAGTTTACGAAGTGCCACGACAAAATATTCAAAGATTTAACCGCTTAAGAGCCAGATTGTTAAAAATAACCTTAAGAGGTGATTCAGCCAATTATTGGTCATTTCAAAATATACCGTAAAATCATCAATTATCACAAGTCGAGAATTTGCAAACCAAAATTTGTGAAATAAAAAATTTTCTCCATCAACCTAGTAGAGACGGATTTTCCGTGAGATATTTTCAGAGATAGCGTATGAGGTCTTAATGTAATCTGGGCGTAATACGTATTGAGGAAAATGAGGAGAATTGAAATCGTCGGGGCCTCAATTAATGGTGCTTCTATAGGCGGAGGACTGGCTGCATACATTAATGGGCATGAATATAGAGCGATTTATGGTGATACCTCCTCTAAAGATACCTCCAAAGTTAAACAGAGGTATCCCTTTTGAAAATGAACGGAATAAGGCAGATAAACTGCTTTGAAAATACTTTATCATTTATCAGCCTTATTGTTAACTTTTTCATTAATTTCACTTAGTATATCATTGATTTCTTAAGAATGTAACTTTTTCTTCAAGATAAGATGTAAAGTGCATTTCGTTTCTTAAGTTCCTTACATATTAAAATATGCTTCACATGTTATGCAGCGCCTGAAATCTTCAACCTTCCGCTATGTTGGTACATACATAACCTGTGCTAGTTTTAGAAATAATTTTAGCAAATTTTCATACCTTTTATATCTAAATTTCTTCATTCCATCTCCGATATTATACGCAAAGTACTGTACACAATATTACCACCAATATTGTCAGGAATTGAGATTTAAAGGTAGATCGCAAAATGTTATATTTTATTCTCATGCTTACTTATAAAAAAAAACAGAGGGCAATTCTTACCTGTATCTTACTTTACTTTCTTATGTATCCGTCTTTTTTATCTTACTTTACAGGGACTTTCACAGGAAAACATTAAGATATTCGAGCACTCAAAGGTTAATTGATCATATAATCACACTATAATTACGGTTTCATGAGTAGTTATGACCATAATTCCCTCAATTTTTTTCCATCTTTAGTCGGCAAGAAAATTACTTCGGGTCCTATAAATTAGCCATTTTATCTCACTATATAATTCATAATAAGCAAATCATCAACGCATTAATGGTAACTAAAGCTTTCAACATTTTCAATAAATAGAGGTAACTCGATAAATTAGTTGGGCGGCACTTAAAAAAGTATTGCACCGCCACCCAGGCGTGTAGCTTGTAGAGAAACCTGCTCATTTTTGGAAAAAAATCTACCTTTCGATGAAGTTAAACCGCCGTTAAATCCCCCGTTGGGAGCGCCATCTGCGTCGATTTAAAAGCGACCTTCGAGTTTATATGATCCATCGGAGACTCCTCTCCCGTGATGTGTGTCCCAGTCGTCTGCATCGATGAGCCCCGCCGCTGCGGAACATTAAAGAGGAGGTAGATTAAATTTATGGAGGCATTACTCCAGCAGCTTAACTCAAAAGCTAGTAGCAGTAATACAAAAAGCAAGGGGATGTTTTTATTTAGGAAAGGAGATGATAATAATAATGATTATCACTGAAATTCTAATATTGAATGTATGAAAACATCAGCAGTTTTCATTGCCTCCATAACTTATTGCTAAGCAACGCTACCAGCATGTGCTATATGAAACAGTCAAACCGACTAAGAAACATGGAGTATATATAGCACCTACCACTTCTTTGTGCCTCGTAGAGGTCGTTGCTGTGAATGATGCCTCTTAGTTGGACACCTTTGTTGCCCAAAACGGCACATTTTGATGTTCTGACTAGATAGCTCAATTGGGTGGAGCAGCCGCCCGGAAAATGGGATATCCTGGTTTGAGTCCCAGTTCTATAGGACTTTATTGATACGTTTTCCATTGCAAAAAATCACTAATTGCTATACGGGAAACCGAAGGTAACCCATAAAATAACAATTAGTTATTTGCATAATTATCTAAGGGATATTATGCATTCTTCCATGAAATTTATGGAATTTTATCGCTGTACAGTATCACCAAAACGAAATACAACTTTGAGATATTATGAAAACAATCAACTTCTATTCAGTCGGAATATAGTTTCTTGGTAAAACTAAGACTGGCTTTAGAAAAACATGCTTAAATTTCTCATCCATACAATAATGAAATCAACACTGCTGTATTAACAGACCTTCAAGGCTGTTGTTATAGCACCTTAAAACTTACGGTAGAAAAACCCTTAACGAAGACAAAACCTGCAAATTCATCAATTTATTTATTTATTTGTAAGGTATCCAACAACAGCCACACTTGACAAATTACGTTGGACAAATAACAGATATAAATAAGACATACACACACGACCATTCCCTAACCGGAAAAATCCGATTAGCCGGGATTCGAACCCGGGATCCCGGGATCGTGGGGTCGGAGCGATAACGCGCTAACACGCTAACCACTCCGCCACCACGACCGGCAAATGACGTTCCCACAAACGTAATGGTCCGAAAATACATACCGCTTTGCTTCAACGATAAGTTTCCCTCGTGAGAATTTTTTCGATAACTAAAACCATACAGCTGCATTCGAATAACCCAAGAGTGCTGACATATCCCAATCAAAGGACTATAGCTTCTCGTTCCTTATTTCTTCACCAGAACATGAGCAATTTCACCTATAATTCCACTTAAAACACGAAACACTCACGATCTTGCATTCCATTACTAGAGATGCACACTGCATATACATTGAAGCCCTCGTCAAAGTAACAACAAACGTAGGTATCGCAGTCCATCCGCCGGCACGAAAGACACTCAAAGACTGTAAGACTGCACGTCTCAAACATTCGAATCGCTGACAACTCGCGAACTCTAAATGAAAACCCGAGAAAGAATTTTTCTGAAGAACTTCACTTACTTCGATCACATGACCGGACTTTAAATTTCCCCTTGACTTCCTTGTTTAGGGTTGCTTTGAGTTACGCATGAGTAAATACAAAGATAAGGAAGAAGAGCAGGCTAAAGTGTAGTGCAGTCAAATTGTGCACTGGAAGTAATTATCTCAACTACTTTGAGTTGAAACCTTGAATCCAGCGAGGTTACCACGGAATTTACCCTCGCTAATATATTCCGGAACATTCCATGAGTCTACGGAAGTAGGTATTCTCAGGCGAATGCCTTTATTCGTCCTCCCGAGGTAAACGGAATGGAGGATGGCTATTTGAAATTATTCCAGATGGGCAGATAAGAAAGCAGCTTGCTTCCACATTGCAGTGATTCCGTATTTTCCTGCAATAACGGAGAAACCCAAAAGCTTTTCGAAATAGGATTGACCTCGGAGTCTAAGGTTTACTTGCCTAACTCATATGTCAATATCTTTCCCAATAAATTTAAATTTCAAAATTTCTTCAAGATACAGTGATGTTAAAATTGCTTCGGCAACTAAGGTAACATCACACATATAGGCTTACACCTGGAATCGGATCGGGGATCCTGTTATCCGCAGTCCGGAGTCCCGGGTTCAAATCCTGGTTAGGGCATGATTGTTTGTGATCGTGACTTGTAAAAGGTTAACTGTAAGAGTGGTCTCTTAAGACTAAAATTCGCCTAATAAAGTCGTCAATCCGTGAAAATATCCCATCTTTTCCCTCATAGGATCCAAGAATATACACAGTGGGTTCCGGTTCCGTTAGAATTGATTTTTTTAAACTTTGCTGTGAAGTGCTGTCTGTTATAAAGGTTTAGCGTTCCGATTCTCACAAGCAATACTGATATGTACCAGTACGAATAGATCAGTGCTGTTCTGACGGTCGTCGGAAAATGGCGGTGAAACATCGAGGCAATAGCTGGTGGTACTTACGTAACGGTAAAAATCGTTTGTGGTAATGATTGCTTGAGTCACTCTACCGTTTTTCAATGCTATGCTCTATTTCGTGATGGAAAAAAGGACGTTAAGGATGCTCCACAGGCATCGAAGCCAAGAAGCAGTTGCAAGGACAAAAATGTGAAAACAGTGGCCGACATCCTTGCACCAGACATGTTTCTGCAAGACTCATCGAAGAGCTGTCGGAAATACTGTATATAAAGTTAAGACCTGTTATTAGGGCAAAGATTTTTCTATTATTTCTTCTTTTGGTCTTCTTATCTCGATTTCGTGAGCTATTATTTCGAATTTATTTTTGCAAAAGAAAGAAATGCTGCAATCGATAAAAATTAACTCTATAAGCATTGCTTATGGGTTTCGATAGGGCGGGTCAAAAAGTAATGCCCCACTTGTTTTCCTCAAATATTATCTATTATACAAGAATGAAATTAACGCATATGAGAGAATGATGATTTTTCTGATCAATCTATTTTTCCACATAATCTTCTTCTATTGCCTTCCTCCAGAGATTCACAAGGGCATTCCCCTGTCCTAGCTCTGGTTAACCAGGTTTTCACTTTCGACTGCCTTTTGATTCACTTGATTCACTCACCCAACCGACTCTGCTCTTATCGACTGCAGATGCTCCATACACTTTGCAAAAACGTTTGTGAACATTTCCTACCGTTCCTTTCTCTACGCACAGACATTCAATCACAGCACGTTGCACGTAACGTTTATCACGGTCAGACTCCACTTTGAAAGCTTCCTACATCAATGCTGCAGAAAGATATGCTACAGCTGCAGGAAACAACTGAAACTATGCACATACGACATGCGGGAAACATCAAGAAATTCGAACCAACAATTTCAATTTATTAGCATTGGTTTTGGGTGGGAAAAAGTTAATTTTTGATCAACATATATTGTATTTTAAGGTCTTATATCATTTTATATTTCGTCTGTATATTATTTTGACAAGGGCTAATTGAAATACGGTACTCTCTAGTCCCGATTTTTCCCAAAAAGGATGTATTGTATTGTCTTGAAAACTTTGCGTTTCTATCTCATCGGAAGTACATGAAATTGATTTTATTCATTCCTTTACTGTATTTCCTATAGAGACTTATTGACACGGATAAATAAATATTTAATTGCGTAAATACGTACACTACGGTGATTGTTATAATAGATAACTTTTCATGTTGTCTTTGGAATTCTTTTTTAAAAGTGTTCTGACGGAAGTCACTTCTTTGCTCATATGCATTGGTTTGTCTTAACCATAATTAGGTAAAATGATATAGTGATTTAGATAAATTCCATGATGTACTGATTTCGAGTTTTTAAGGAAATGAACGGGAGAAGGTAATGTCAAAATCTATTTTAAAATTCATTTTGCGATGGAAATTGAGTTCTGTTGGGTTTGGCAGTTACTTGCAAAGAAATGTCATGATTAAAATTTCAAGGTTTCCATTATATCTCTAACTCTATACTCTAACTCTATACTCGAACTGAAGTGAGTATCTTCTGATTTCGAATGTAAAATGATTTTTTATAACATACAGAACCTGACTTTTTTCTTTTAAAATGTTAAAATCCGAATACCACCAGCGATTTCTAATTGAATCGGAGAGACGAAACTATGTTTGCATATGAATAAGTTAATTTCCAAAACTTTTTCAAAATTCTTTGGAAACGGAATCATATATATTAAAAATATTTCAATTCCACACAAAGGATGGCCTTTCTAGCATTTCGAAATTCAGCTCCACGTCCAATTTTATTCTCTCTCAGAAATTATATCTTCTGATTGGAAAACCGAAGAACACAATTTACCAACTTTTTTCGCTATGTCACGCTTAGGTTAACTTTCCTCTCTAGCTTAGCGGCCAAGTCAATCAAAAGTACGTCAATTAAGAATCATATTTATATAGTGAAAATAATTAATAGTAACATATTTATTAAGTGTAAATTCATAGTTTAAAATTCACAATTTCACTCTGTCACAACGAAATATCACCAAAAATTAAATATTGTAAAACGAAGCTCATACACAGAAGGCTGTGAAGGAGGTTTTGCGGAACACAGACATCTTACTTGTTGTAAGCCGGTAGACAAATATCTGCCATAGATATAGGAGAGTTAAGAAAAATCTGGTGTAGACCATTTTAATATTTATAGAGGCCAACCTTAAGGAGGGCCAGAACAGCCATTTGGACCAGGCTTTTTGTCCCTAAGCCTTCAAGAAATCGCAAGTGGGTGATTCCATGTCAAGTGGATCAATTTCAAGAAAATGCCCCGCTCGACCATCACCGATTTCAATGAAATTTTGTTTGAACATAACTTGATACCTTCTATGAACATTTCCCAAGTTTTACATCCATTGATGAAATATTTGCTGAGATATAGTCATTTGTTTGACCCCCTACCGCAGCCTTCTACAGTTAGACAGCGGTTTTTAGCAAGTTTGAGACACGTTATCTCACGCAGTATTCCGTTGAG
>KZ308292.1:665898-705501 GCA_000376725.2 Ladona fulva | reverse complement strand
TATTCTACTGTTTTCAAGTCATGAGAGCATACTGTACGTATATTTCTTATAGAAAAATATAAGAATTTGTTATCCCCATGTACTTACATGGGATAATTCATGAAATTAACATTCAACAATTGCCTTAGTCGTCAAAGGAATTGATTGTTTATTTTCCAAAACTTTTACGAATTTTCCGTGTCTCCTACCAAAATTCTCAAAATTTCGGATCTATATCAATATTTTACGACTAAAATAAGAAACTGTGATCATATTTCTTTCTTCTGGCACTTCTCTTGATTTCGTAAGACCATTATTTCTAATTAAATTCTGTAAAAGAAAGAACCTCTGTAGGTAACGAAAACCTACTTTACGTACATTTCTTTTGGAAAAGTTCTCATACCCGAAATTAATAGCAACCACCTAAGGGTTAAATGGAAGATGGGACTTTTCAGCCCCAATTTTGCCCAATATAGACGATTATTATTATTATTATCCACTAACAGGGTATGTATGTTGGCCTAAAAACAAAATTGCTTTTTTACCTCTATGGAGTTAAATCGGCTTATCCAAGAATACGTATCCAATGTTGTTTCAAACAATACGACTTCGTCCGATTCTTGGAATGACATTTTCGGAAAAATTTGGAAATTATTATTAGGCAACTTCCATCGATGCTCCCCATCGAAAAACTGCTTTTATGACATCGGTTTTCCGTTGGGATTGAGTTTCTCAAATACGCGATGCAAAGCGGATGTTATATTATTATTTTTAAGCTTCGACAAATCGTGAAATTCCGTTATAAGGCGATGGTAAAGAAAACGATGAATATATAGTCAAAGCATAGGAAAATTTTCAGAACTTTTACAACCCTACAGGCTATATATTTCCATTATTGTAATTTTATTATCGATTCCTAGCTGCCTCCACTGCTTGCATTAGCTCTCTTATTCGGGAAAAATATCTGAAATTTGATGTCACTCCATTGAAATCCCGCACCAAGCATTTTCTTCATCTCATTTCTCATCTAATCCATATTTCTATTGCCCACTAATATTTCTTCTCCGTTTCCCTTTACACGTTTACTACCGAGATTCCTTTGTAGACACTTCCTTTACGCTCCAACCCACTATTTAAGAGTACTTTCTAGGCAGTCCATCCGATTTTACTTCTTTTTACGACGCTTTGAAAGTATCGCTTTTAACCTGTCTGTCTTTGAAGGGATGAAATTTTAGATCAGATCTTATGGATGAATACAATTGGGACGCAAATTACGAGAGAAACCAGAAACCGAAAACGGTATATTTAGCATAGATTGTAATTTTATATTATATTCAAGAAACCTTGTGATTTTATTTTTCTTTTTTTACGTTTTCCGCACATTTGTATTTTTTAGTGTTTCTTTGGATAGGTTAACTTATTTCTGTATTTCGCTTCTTGAACTCGATTTTCTTTACATTTCATTTTATTTCACTGAGTTTTCTCAGCCCTTCTTCTCTGTCATATTATCCCCCAGATTGGGTATTTTCTTGGAATACCTAAAATAACGATTTTTTTCACACCCAATTTATTCTGTTTTCCATAATTTTGTATATTAAATTAAAACATAATTCGAAAGTGGGAGGAAGTTTATGCCCGCCAGAGCCTAACCTTGCCGAATACATAGTCGATCTAATCTAATTAATTAAAATATTTGGTCATCCCGGGTGATGCTGGAAGACAGTTACTCAAATTGTTTATAATTTCCCTACTCTTTAATGAGAGTCGTAGATACCCTTCACATGGAAAACCTACAAATCTCGCCTTTATAATTGGAAATTCCGGAATAATTCCGAAAAAATTACGTATTCGTTGCAAAAATCCTGCCTCGCTGTTCGTTCGGCACCTTCGAAATAGAGCTGTCAAACACTGAGATTTCTCGTCTCCGTGGGGTCACAACGACGCTTCCGGCCACATTGGAAAATTTAAGATTAGTTTCACCTCTGAAATGGGTTATTCGAAAAGGCGTAAAATTGTACAATTGGTATCACAATTTAGATTGTAATGCCTTGAGAAAGGCATTGAATTACGTTTTCGTGATTAACCGCATAACTCGAACGCATACAAAGCGATTCATGCTAAATAATTACTTCTTCCGCAAAGATAAACAAATAATTACTTCTCTTTATTTCTCTGAGTCATATTCCATCTTTCCTAAAATTAAATTTTCCCTGCCGATAGAAGTTATTGAAGTATAAATTATAATATGAAATATTTAACTATATTATTGAATAGAAACTAATAATTCATTGGCCATTAATCTTGCATTTAATTCAGTGCATGTTTTTCTCAAAATACGCCGAATGAAAAGAATAAATCTTATTTATTTAAATTTCTTCAACTTGTCGCTAATTGATTAGGATGGAATCAGCTATGGCTGGATGAGTAGAAAAGCTAGAGAGAAAACTACCACAAAACTTCACGATTTTCCACTTGAGATATTAGAATTTAAAATTATATTCGATAGACATAGATATTGTATCGTTAGGTGGGCATGTATGTAATGCTCTCTGCATGTTTTGGGGTTTCATCGTAGCGAATTGTTCAAATTATGCCCCTTAAACAATTCATCGCGATAAAATCCCAGAAAATGCAGGAAGCATATAAATTATATCATTGAAATGTTTGCATCACATCATTCATCGACATATTTTCAAAATCAAACGTTGTTAAAAGAAAGTATTATCTCTCTTCTCATAAAATGACAATGGGTTCCTTAAAAATGGAGGTGAAATCATATGTGCGCCCCATTGAAAGGATAGGGATGTATGAGCAGCTTTACAGAGATATTTTGTGACGTGTTACTTGATGTGTGACGTGACAACTGAAAATGAATATCTCGTTGATAGCTTACATTTCATGAACTTTAGACGATACTTCCCAGTCTGGGTATTTTGATAGGACATTTCTCTCTGCTATTTACTAATGTAATTATACTAAATTACATTTTCAATTGAAAATAGTTGTCTAACCAAAAAAGAATATAATAGCCGCATATGAGGTTATACATTTCAGATAAAAAATTATAGAACTAAGCGGATACTTGAATTGCGCATTCATTTATTTGTGTGAATTGAAGAAATTTTCAATACCGTAATATTGGTTCGAAGGAGAAAGGAGAAGTTGACAATATGATCAACTGAGGCAGAGGAGATAAGGTAAAATTTGATCTGCTAAGTTTACACATTAGGAATGTATCGGTTCTTTTACTAAAATCACCTACTAAAAATTTTTCATCTTCAGTTCTCCATCAGAGATGCACAATCATAAACGGTAAACCAATACCAAGAAATTACAAAATAGTGACCAATTCGTTTTCCTTATTTCCAATCAGAATAAAAATCGCTAGCGCTAAAATGCATACTTATTGCAACAAGAAGGAAATGATAAATTAAAATATTATCATAAATACCTCTTTAAAACTCCATCTTATGAATTCCCAAAATATGCCATTGTTCACATTCCATGCATGTAATTCGCTAAAATGTGGCTTTCCCTTCTATTTAAGAGAAAATTTCATTCTTACATATATCTAACTAGTACTCTTACGCAGAAGGTTCTCTTCAATCTTTCATCCTTCTCACTCATCACTCTTTTGATAATGATAATCATATTATAACAATAAGAATGCGACTTCATTCGGAAATGATTGAGATTACCAAGTCTCATCTTAAATCTAACCCTTCGTCGTATGAAATTTAAATGAGATAGCTTGAAAAAAGTACAAAGAAGAAAATTACTCTGTGGGTTTTAAAACCTAAGTTAGAATTTAGAAAAGAAATGCTCCACGGTAGGAAAACATTCATCACGTAACATCCATCCCAACATAACCATCCTAAGTTAAACGCAAAACGCTTTCATTCATACTAAACTCTTTGCTGCAGCACGGTGCATGTTCTCATCTCATATTCATGTATTACATGTATTTAGGAATGTTGCTCTCTCCACAATCCCCTTCATAATAACAATCTCATTCTTTCCCTCGTGAAACTGTCTCGTCTCTTTTCCTTTTTGCAAGCGAATGCATTTATTAGATTAGTTGATTTAGCTGATTCTTCAGGACCCTGAAAACTTTTACATGGTCTAACATGTATTGTATCATCATAAATAATTTGATTATTCCTTATTTGTTCTTGCCTGTTAAAACTTGTAATAACACACATCTGCATTCAATTTATGTTAATTAGGAATTGTGTTTGAAATGCCATAATCAGACTTTGCCTCTTAACTGCAGTAGTGAGTCAATAAATAAATCCTCTTAAAAACGTTTCGTATCCAACATCATGTGCAATGCATTCCATGAAAAATATAACGTAAATGTTTAGACAAAAAATATAGAAGTCGTTATAAACGGCAAAGTTATGTTTCAAACCCAGACTCTGTGGCAGCGTCAATACCTTAAGCCAGTTGGTGAGTTTTTGATCACGAGTTTATTCCGTTAGGATATAATGCCATTACATCGCCTTCAATTTGCTTTTGACAGATTGAGGTCGAGCCAAAAAAGACTCTTGAAGTAAAGATATCTTTCGTTCCACCTTGAAAAAGTAGACCAGTTGAGTTTCAGTCTCAGCGAAATCGGAAAATCGATAGCTTTTGTTACCCTAAAAATGCAAGACTTCAGAAAAAGTA
Organism: Ladona fulva; assembly: GCA_000376725.2. Taxonomy (NCBI): domain Eukaryota; kingdom Metazoa; phylum Arthropoda; class Insecta; order Odonata; family Libellulidae; genus Ladona; species Ladona fulva. The sequence continues at coordinate 700,854 of KZ308292.1, read as the reverse complement.
ATGTGAGGATGAAAAGAACACAAATTCGATGAAAATTATCGGTTAAGTATCTTTTCTCATTCATCAATTACTAAGAAATAAAATTCTGCTGTTAATGACCAATCTGTAGCCGTTGCAACAATTTTAGTCATTGGGAACCCATGGAAATATACTTTCAAAATTCCTCGCTGGTTCATCAAGGCATCTAATGTGTGATTGATGAATATTGACCGATTCTCAATAAAGCTATCCCTCACCTATATCACAATACGGAGTTATTTTTTATGCATCTGCATGTATCATCATTCAGAGCGAGATAGAATCGCGTCCTGAGTTACCAATGTTGAGCAAGCTGAGTTCTAGCTTAGCTGTGCGATATTCAATTCTAAAAAAGTAAAATACCGAGATGTACTGGAATTTTTTAAACCAGCAAACTCGATACAGAAAATTTATGGACCGCATCTTTGGTGTATTCAGAGTCAAAATGGAAGAATGACGGACGAACTCCCCATGATCTAGGGTGGGGAATACGGCATAGTGACCCCTTGAGACATTCGGGAGATGTAGATTTCTCATGCTCTTAAACAGAGAGAAATCATAATTAAACAAAATCGTTCCACCGATACATTTCATTTACGTCATAACAGGGTTGCATTCCACATTAATGCTCCCTGCACATGGATCTTTAGGCGCCTTTATAAATATGCAGGAACGAAGCTTTCGGGTCTCTATATCGCACAGGCAAAAATCCGATACGTCGATTCAACGCACTCCTGCACCCAAATTGAATTATCGCCACCACAGTAGTTAAAACGCAAATTGGAAAAAATATTTATTAACGCGAACTCCGCTTGTGATGCTTTTTCAATTCAAAACGGTTAATATGTTTATAATTAGTTGAAATTGTATTTTGCCGATAATTTCTGGTAATCATAGAGTACTGCTACTGACCAAATTGATACATGGCTAAGGATTTGGATTCGATGCCTGGATCTGACCTAAAATAACCATGTAATTTGCCTATAATTGATTGCAGGTGAAGTTTTTCTTTATTTTGTAATGTTACACTGCTCCTATGAATTTCTCATATCTTAAGCGGCTGTTATGCGATCAACGATGTGCCTTTTTATTCCAAAAAGCTGCTATTTAATCAGCCTTTAAGGTTTGTTCTGTATTACTGTGTTTTAGGTCTTTTTTTAGTTAATAGTTTGGAGCCGCATTTATTTTTTTAATCTTACCCATAGGACATTGGGAAATTTCCGTCGATTTGTTGGCAGTCATACTATCAGTCATAAAGCTATTTCGTTGAATGCATACGTACCTTCAATGTACATCAAGTACGACTAACAGGTCTGAGTTTGAGGTTGAGCACAGTCATATGGCGATTATTTAATCACGAGCATTAATCACATGTTAGAGTAGCTTATCCTGGGAGGTATCGAAATCATTACGTACTTACCTCCTTTTGTGGGTATTCCCCGTCCAATTGCTTCTGGATAGCATACTTAGTAGCACCTCCAGGTGGTTTGTGAGGTTTCGGGTTTCATTCCGGGAGATATCCCACCGCATCGCAGATGTGGGTTGGCATTACGATGCCTATCTAGGCGTAGAAACCATTATTATCAAAACCAGGCTGAAAGGTTACTCCTGATGTAAACTGAGAAAAATGAGTCAGGTAAGAAAAAAAGTTCACTTCAGCAAAAACATCGACAAATTATCGTTATAAAAATACAGCCTTGTAGTTAAGGAAAAATTCATCGAACTTATCTTTTGGTGCCTTCTAAGATATTGAATACTAGAATTATTCCTAAGGTTTTTCTCAAAAATAACCATCCATAATTCTATCGTTTCATGGGAGTTTATGTTTGTTTTTTAAATTCTGAGGTATGTTTAATGAGATATGAACAACTGGGATAGCACTATATACAACAAAACCATGGCAGGGAAGATGTTTTATCTTAATAATAATTAAAACATCAAAGCCATTATAATGAAACAGAAATAACTTCAGGTATTACGCTTTGTTTAGAATTTCCATCCATAAAATCTAAATCTTACGGAAAGAGAAAACGTACATGGCAAGGTTTGATTTGAAAATTAATTCTCCTGCTATCCATATTTAAAGCAAAATCGTCATAGGCAGCTATGTTGTGAATAAAATAATCTATTCAGAATAGATAATATATGGAAAAGAATTATTCATCATTTGCACACATATCTCCTGCTTCAAATTGAAGCGTTACGCTATTGATCCCTATTTTCAATGTTTTATGCGAACAAGCACCGGTATAGGTAGTAAATTATTCCTTATCTTGCGGCTAAAACTTACGTTTTCCAATTATTCAATTCAAGCGTCTATTGCTTATTCGTCGGATAGGACATGGAAAACTATTATCATGTATATACATGGTTTTGTAAATATGTAGTTTCAAAAATGTCATAACACATTCGATGGTGTTTTAGTTTCCCAGCCAAACTGGAGTACATTTCGACTATACTCTTAAAATCAGAAGGTCTCAAAGATATTGATGGTTTTGGCTTTGACGAATACACCACAAAATAAACAATTAGTTAGACAGTGAAATATATATTATTTTCATATATCTCTTTAACTAACTTATGCATAAACAGGGAAAATGTTATATGTTTTACATATTGTTTGTAAATAACACAAAATTCATTGTACATAATGGGTGTACATCATATATATAAAAAGCAAATGTCTGTCCGTCCGTCCGTCTCCCTATTTATCTCAAAAACCGCTTGACTTAGAGATCTGAAACCAACTGCATTGTGTTTATACGATGCTGAAACCCCCATGAAAACTATTTTCATCTCTGTAAAGGCCCGGGTTCGAACCCAGGAGCACAAAATACGTTTCCATAAAATATGTACGTAAATTAGGTTTTCATGACTTGCAGAGGTAGTTTTTTTACTAAATTAAATTAGAAACAATGGTCCTACGAGGCATGAACACTTTTCCATAAGAAATGTACGTAAAATAGGTTATTATAACACAACAAAATTTTGCACCTCATGAATTTTATCTCTATTCAAATAGAGACGCTGACACGGTATTACATTATTCACACATTGATAATAAGTTCCATGGGTTCTTGAAGAAACCGAAGTAAAAACTTTCAACGTATCTGGGACTCGAACCCATGACTTTCATTTTCATGCCAGATCTTCAGCTGAAACTCGGAGTGGTCGTTTAGCGGTTAGAACATATGCCCGGATAATATAAGACCTGGCTTCGAGTCCGCTAATATTTTTTATTTCTGTTTATCGTTGAATATTAATTGGCACGCCTATACAGGAATTCATCCCTGATAGAAAGGTTCATCGAGGTGAAGGTGGAATTTGTAAATCCTGAAATCTATGTAAACCCGTGTGTATAAACACCTTAAGTATTTATACACTGAAGGTATTTGCACACACGGGTATATCCTATATTAAAGCGATTCATGCATAACCAACGTCTGATACCTACTGAGCCTCGCAAAGCAGATCAACCTCCACCGCTGCTCCATTCCGCGATTCAATTTTCTTCCTTCGCTATTCCCGTTGATTCCAGTCCTAGGCATTGCTTTCCCCGTTTCCCTTCTGCGTTCAGATGCTCTCGTCGTTACCTAACTACTCCATCTCCCCATTTTCGGCCCACGGTGGCCCAATCTGGTTTTTTTTCCTCAGCTCCTCCCTCGCAGAAATAACGAACCACGCAAGATTGCGAGACCTCTGGCGAGATAATAAGGAACCGAAAAATAGTGTTCCGTCTCGAAGGAAAAGAAAGCTGCCCCGGGAAACACGAGCAGTCGTCGCTCTCTTTTTTAATCAGCAGTTTTTCTCATCCGTTTTTTTCCTTTGTCCGTCCCTCGGAGCGAGTGTTATTTTTTCTTGTGTTTCGAAGTGATTTGTATGGGAGGCTCCTTTATTTCTGTCCGACGATAGTTACGCTGAATTCATCCGGAAATACCTCGATTTCGTCCATCTAGAGAAATGGCTCCCAGCTAGCTGAGCTCCAAACTTTCGTTTCCCAGTTGGAATTGGGGGGAAATATGGCACAATTTTTGTGAAAAATTTAATTGAGTTGTGAATTTCGCTAAATTGAATAATACCGTAACCATAGAAGCCGTTATATCATGAACGATTCACGAAAGCTGTAATTCCTCCTTTGGACTAATAATCATCCAATTATAGAAGGTTACGGATTGAAGAATACGTATAGATATTTTCGTGAATTTACTTATAAACGAAATCTTGGTTGCAAATGTTTAAAAAATCAATTGAAGTAGCCTTTACTATGTGAAAATCCATGACAAGAAAATGTGGGAATGAATATCACATAGGCACAGTGTATAAAATGAGAGTTTTATTCCTAGATTTTCTAATCATAAAATTGACAAATTGAGAGACGTGAACATAAATACGGTGGAATATACAATGGATTTCTTAACTTACTAGGAAATAGGAATAGGGGAATAGAGCGCCCTATTTCCTCCTACAATTTCTCATTTATATATATACATTTAACAATGGAAGAGTGGTTAGCGTTTCAACCTCAAGGTCTCGGGTTCGAGCCCCGAATAATCGAATTTTTCTGGTTATGGAATGGATGTGTGCTCATCAATAATAATAATTCCTAAAAATAGACGCAATTAGGAACTCTTCTTCCTCCCATTAAGGAAATTATATATTTTATACTCCATTTTCTGAATTTGATTAAAATTCTCTGTCAATCATCTCTTTCGAGGGCAGTTATACGTATATTATACCGCTTAAACGTATGTGTTAAACTTACCACTTTCACATTAACTAAGCTCTACTTGGTGAAATTTTTTGCACCCAGAAACAAAGTTTTTCTTTCGAGTTCCCATTCTAAAAATAAAATTTGATGGGACTTTATTGGCCTATTTAGCTGTTCATATCAATTAAGGGTAAGTGTCCATCTTTAAAAGCTTAACTTTTTACAAGAAGGTACCGACCAAAGGAATACAGAAGAGGAATGAGCCAAACTTGAGCTAAGGAGATGAGATAGAATTGCTAAAGAGGTACTCGACATTAGATAATAAGCACGACCTCGCTCCGGAAGAAAATTTCGCATTTGCTGCCAGTAAAACGCTAGAAAGGTAGCGCCAAGTACATTATCTCTTATCGTACTATCGAATCCTTCCGTAAAGTGGAGTTAGTCCATATTATCGATTTAATATGAGGAAGTTCAGAAACTAATATTCCTTTAAAAAACTGGCCCAAATAATACCGGAATCTCATTCCACTTGACTTATCCCCGCGTAATTTCCCGAATATGCAGCTCTCTGGAAGCCAAACATAATTAACGGAAAATGCGGGAAGATGCGCTTATGGGCAGTAATTAGAAACCTTGAAGTACATTTTTTTAAACGATTCTCGAGGGCTAAGAGGAGCGCAATTAATTAATTATATTCCGGACGCCCATGACCGTAAGAGAAAATTAAGGACGGCTCTCGGAAGATTCAATCCACTTAACTTAATCTCGTTCTAAAATAGCAAGAAAACGCGTGGGAAAGACAAACAAGTGCTATCCCATTGGATCCCTTTTCAATAGTTCCCCTCCGGCAAATTGAATTAAAACTTCCCGAACGAAAATGATTAACGTTTAAAATGTGATATCTGCAGAAGAGATTTTTATCACTGCATAGGCTCATTTTCAATTAAGAAGATAGAAGAAAAGGTATTCAGAAAGGAGTGAATTTCACAAACTATGGTAAATCGATGGAAAGTTTGGATGGATTTTCACCCTGATGCTATGCCTTTATGAAGGGTCATCATATTAATCGGTCTCATGGATAGTAAATGTTACTTTCAAAAAGTACGTTCATAAAAATGATTTAAGCAGAAATAGATCATTGTCCAATGATACATTATTTTTCTATACTCTGAGAAACTAGCTAAGAATTATGAAGGTCATCATGTGAAATTGGTTTCATGGACAGTAAATGTTACTTTCCAAAAGTACGGTCATAAAAATGATTTAAGTCGAAATGGATTATTATCCAATAGTACAATTTCTTTCTATACTCTAAGAAACAAGCTAAGATTCCTTAAATGTTTATATAGTCGTATTATGTCAAAGGAAATTGTCATCTAAATTATATATTTTTTGGTCTAAAAATTACAGGCTTATTGCTTTACGAATAACCAATGTCAGAATAAACTGTGACGCATTCCATCAGTTACTTGATAAGAAATTGAATTACCTTTACAATCTTCAATCGATCTTTGTTATTAATAACGAATAGCCATTAATAAACTTTTAGGATATATAATAAAATGTATAAAATACATTGCGACAAGTACTGATCATTATAAAGCTAAAAGGCATTCATATCGCATATCTTGAAGTGCAAAAGATTAAGCCTTATGAAAAAATATGTATTGCGCGTAATTACTTTCGTTGTTCTGTATTCGTCCAAAGTATACATTTTATTGGCATTATTCATGAGTTACTAATGATATACTCTTAAGTGAAATTGTTGGCACGTAATCGCATTGTCGAGGATTAATCTCCTCCGAGAAAAAGTTCCAAGAGTATACTTAGTAAACCTTCATGTATGGAAATCATTTTTCTTATACAAATTGGAACATTGAACAGAAAATTAACTGAAATGATTTTACTCGACAACCAAATTCCTACGTATGTTAACAAGAGATCTGTAGTTATGAAACACATTTAATCTTACTATATCATATGTAATCTCTTTCAATCCTCTCACAACATTGTACACAAAACATTACTTGACTGATCTAAAAAAACTCAATAGGTCATTTTGGAAGATAAACTACCTCTATTTAATGCTATGAACTCGTATGCCGAATCGTCATATGGGATGACACAAATCTCTAAACTTTATGAGCGCACCAAAATTTCATTAATGCATGCATACTTCTCTAAAACACGATTCATTTCTTATTATTAAGGTAATATTGAATAGCTACAATAAAAATTGATAAATTTGCTACCCATTCAAAGCCTGCTATAAAAAAGCTGCTGAAATGTGCATATTTGTGCTAACAGGATTATCGGAGGGAACGAAGCAGTTAAACGACCTGTATGCCAAAAAATCTGCAATCCATTTTTCTCCTATGAAAAATATCTGAAAAATGCCGACAACATTTGAGAAAAATATTGAAACTATGATGCTCTCGGCACATTGCTAAAAGTAAATGATCAAAATAATCTTCGATTTTCCATGAAGTCTATTAAAGAGACAATCGAAGGAGGTTCGTCAAAGTCATTGCTATCGCGGAAATCATGAATGCTCTTCATGATTTGTTAAAACTTTTACAGATGCGTATGAGGGAACAGATTTTTTACAGAAGAAATTGAGGGCATTCGTACACCAAGATTGCTTAGATTCATGAGAGCACGGTGAGAGATATATCCGTATTTTTTTAACTTTGATATCTCTTAATGTAGCGATTCCCTAGAGATACAATACAAAATTGTGTATTTTTAATTACTAAATCGGAAAAATAGGTTTTCACAGCATTAAAAAATCATTCAGAACTTAATCAAAGGAATTTAATCATTTTCTAAAACTTAAAATCAAGAGAACGATTGCATATAATGTTATATAAATTATGCGCAAGTTTCCCTCTATGCCCAAAATATTTTTTGTCTGATTGATTTTTCAACGGCTACTACCGTTTGAGATATGGGAAAGAATTTATAAATTAGTTTCTCTCATTTTCGTTTCATAAATTTCTAAAATATAATACACTGTTAATCATCAGGAATACATTTTCATCAGGAATGCTTCTCTATGTATTGAATAAAAATCGCAAACTTCTACTCTTCTTTCTTCGCTCAGAGATTCTTTGGGATTTTTGGTAACCTCAGCGCCAATAGGAATGTTATTCCCCCCTTTACAGATAGACATTTTAGGAAATTAACTAAGTGAATATTCAGAAATTACGCAGCTCTTTCTAGTTAACTGTCGTCAATTCATGTTTCAGTCCCTTTTTATCGTATGATTTGATACGGATTGATTTCTTCAAACGTGCGTCCTTAAAAATCAACAGTAAAAATGACCATCTCAGGTCCAATTGTGCGTAAAAGGAAAAAAGTCTGCAGAAATAAAACTTTGCAAAAAAGTGCTTGAAATAGCTCAGTTGTATTAAGAACTCAACAATAATTCCTCTAATTATCACCTTCCCATATACTTGTATTCATCGAAAATGCACTAGAATATTGAGATAGTAAAGACTGGAACTCACCTTAGCCACAATAATCGATGTTTATGAAATGAAGGGAAGTGAAAAATGCATACGAGACTAGGACTCGAGTCCACATCTTTCACTTTCCAGATGAATTGGATGGCCACAATTTCCTGCCGCCTGAACCTGCCTGCAGAGTTACTTACTAAATTTTTTCCTAGCAGTTTACTTTAAGAGAGCCATCCTTAACAATTGCTTTGTTGGTTGCCTCCCTCTATAAGGACTGGAGGTCGAGGGTGACATTAAGTTGGAGCCATCACTCGATTTGCCGACAAAACTTCTCCATAAATTCGCTGAGACTGCAGTGAGACTTCTCTGCACTCATCCGGAAACAGAAAGATCTGGGTTTGAGTCCCAGTCACGTATACCTTTTTCACCTCTGTTTATTCCTTAGGTTTCAACACTCGCTCCTACGCGCTAAGTTACTTCCTGTATTCTTTCTAAATCACTATATAAGAAATATCCTTGAGTAGCGGAAAGGAAAATGCACCAAATCATCCAAAGCGATCACGACGAGTTATTATACCTCAAAGACCATCCCGTAATTAGAACAAAAATAACTAGGAAAATAGACATGCAACCACGAATCGTATTTGAAGAAAACCTCGCTACCAGTAAGTTATCCGTGCAACACAAGTCAGTTTTCTTCGACGGAAAGGTATAACGAAAAATCTTAAGTTCTAAGAACTTTAATGAGCGCAATATAGATGATTTCAACCACCTTTGGCAAATGCAATCGCTTTGTCAACGAACGAGATCCCTCGATCCTATTTTTGGTCAAAGAGTCTTGCTTCACCGCGGTTGCCCCTTGGTTCCTTCACCGAAATAAAGAAGAATGAAATACAAGGGTGATAAATGTAAGGAAGAAGAAACCGTCGGAAGAAAAAAGTGACCGACCTAAAGTTTCCCAATTGACGTTAAAACCACTTAAAAAGAACGGAGGGCGCATGAAGGAGAGTAACGCCTCACAGCGGCCAAGAAGGGAAATGAAAGTTCTTCTCCTGAACGATAGAGTGCGGGCGGGAGGCCTTAGGGATAAGGAGGATAAGGAAGAAAAGACAATGGGATTGCGATATTGCTGTCCCGGGCTCCAGGAAAGCATCGGGAAAAGCATAAGGAGGAGGAGCAAAATACGGTGTTGGATGAAAAAAGTTCGAGATCAGGAGAAAAAGACGAATCTTGAGGAAGGGATGAGACTCGTTTTATTATCCTGAGGTCTGCATCCTCTTGAGATAATTTCACGAGAAAAAGTACGCAACGTTCGTAAAATATCATGGGGAAAAAGATGAAACAAGCGACGAGTGAAGAAGTCAACTTCATCCCGAGGAAACAGTCATCCTTAAGTAGAAAGCAGGTTCTCTAGATCTCAAAGAATTCCATTCTAAGGAAATTTATGTTTTACCCGCTTTGTTTGAAGTTCCTTCCTAGATAGAAGAAGTAAATAAAACCTAAGATGATGAAATCAGTCGACAAGAAGTTAAGAAAATTCATTCCTTTAAGAAAGTAAGACTAATTTATCGAAACCTTTCAATGGAAAAATAAACAAGTTGTTGGTGATTGAAGCGGTGATTCCCTATTGACAACAATGTACGTTAAAGCTCGCTTCTAAATCAAGAATTGTAAAAGAAAAGATTCTAAATTTCCAAACTTCCAATCTACCACCATGTTACGACAACGCATAACACGCAATTCCTATAATCTTCATATTAACTCGTTATAATACCTTTTGAATTATTAATTAATTTCAAATCCAGGATAATTAATTAATTAATTATCCTGGATCATAAAAGTAATACAATATATTCCGAAATATTTAATTCCTAAAATTTCAGTACTATTTTTCAATCAATATTTATTCATTAATACAAGACTAAATTAAAATAAACCTTTTTACAAAAAGTTCTATTCTCTAAAATTTCCCATCCCAGAGGTTTACCTTATTCAAATTAATAACGAGTCTATGCAGAAAAATGAATCGTAATTTTAGTCGTTTTAAGGACTCATTTTTTCCGCGAATATAACAAGATATAACGCGATAATAACAAGATAAATAAATAGCTCGAACATCCGGTGTTTGCACCCCCTGCCACACGCCGAAAGGCGGCTTGTAGGGTATTGATGTAGATGTAGATGTAATATTAAATATCATGCATGAATGTAGTCCAAGTCAGTGAAATTACATCGATATTAAGGAAAAGAGTTAGAATACTATGTACTGCCTGTGGTGATAATGTAAACTTTGCACTCTTAGCTGCAAGGTACTACTTTCGCTTTTTATACTTGAGGAGGGCATTTTCTCTAAATTAAGGCGTCTCTTAAGTCAAAAAATGTATAAAAAAAAGTGGAAAGAAGCTGCCTTAATCTCTAGAAAACTAATTCCCTTTTCCATTCATATTTTACTGCCGTCTCTTTATGAAAAAGACTTCACTCCTCAAGCCCCACTCCTCTGTTACGATCACCTATCTTACACCGACAACTTCTGTAACGATAGTTCTAGCTTGTTAAAGGTTTTCGGGAACGCAGCGTTGGTTATTTGGATGACGACGTTTCGCCAACGATACTGGTGGCTTCCTCAGGTCGGAAGCCTCACTTTCTTCAAAAGCCTTCAACATGGATTCTTCGTGCAGCGAAAGCCTTCATTCCATAATTATAGCTTGTTGGTCATAATCCATACGAAGATAATTTATTGGAAGCATAAAAGACGTTTTCTAGGACGCATAAGAATCTAACACAGCCTACATCGTCATTAATTTCATCCGTCACACCAATGATAAAATCAATAGATTACGATATTCAACGCAGATTTAAAAAACAAACTGAGTTTCTATTTGTATGTTTCTGAAATTATCTTTCTTTTTTGTTTCTCACCGAACGCCGCAGATGGCAAAAATACGATGTTCTTACGCAATTAGAAACGTAGAGTTGCTTGATATGCCGCAATTACATCAAGAACTTTCCTTTTCAACATCATTGATTACTGCGACATCAAGATTAAAATTCGAAGAGGAATGGACCCCTATTAATTAAGTTCGGATAATGAATAGGAATTAATTACGAGTTTTTATCTTTTACGCGTTCTGAGTTTATTTTCTCCCAAATTGGACCGATTCCACAGAAAAGAGCCTACGGATGTTTATGATGACAAAAGGACACCGAATTAAACCTTAATTTAAATAAAATTCATTATTCGGAGTAGTTAAAGTATTATTTTCAAATAATCAACTATCCGATTTATTTATCACTTCTATGAAATTAGAAACCATTTGAATCGAATCATGATTTATTTGAGAAGGAACTCGTACGTTATTAATGATTAATTGATGACTGAACTGTCTTTATATAAGAAAAGACCCTACAATTTGAACCGTTCCAGTTTCTCTTGTGCGCCCAGAGTAATTTGTAATCATCATCATACCACTCAATCCGATGATCAAATACAAATGCGCCTCATGAAATGGCTTAATTGGAATACATCTGGCTCCTTTTTTAATAAAATTGACTACAATATGATTTGTCAAAAGTTTAACCCTGCTCTCCTCAGGAATGACTGTGACCGATATTGTGTTTTTACGTAATATTCTAACGAGTGTGATTGACTCTAGTGAACTTGTTTCACTTCAGATTTTAATGTTTCTTTGAGACGCTCTAGACAGACAAAACTTTTTCGTGACTCTTTTGGGAGAGTGGATGTTTGTCGCTTTGAGCCTATGTCTCGAATTATGAGATCAGCAAGTGATTTTCTTAATGTAGCGAACGAAGCTGATTTCTTATATGATTCCCTTTCATCTTTAAAGAGTCAAATTTGCTCCAACATGTAATTGTAGTCTCCTTTGTAAATTATGCGTTGTAATTTATGTAGTTTTAGTGGTTATGTATGTGTCGTTCTTGTCCTTTTATTTATTCTTTTGCTGTATCGCATGTAATTGGGTGTTTTCAGGTTTGCAATAAATAAATTACTATTATTATTATTGTTGTTGTTTTTGTTATTTTAATTCGATTTGTTGATTCATATTGAAACTTCACCGACTTAAACTGGGCTAAAAACATTGCTAATTAATAATCATAATTAGTTATTAATGCACTTTTGCAAGTCATATTAGAACTTATTAAAGCATAAGGTTTTTTTTTTAAATTGCCCCACACTGACGTGCACGCACACATACATATATATACAGGTACGTACGGAAGACGAAGAACTTTTTTTATACACGCACTATAGTTCTACAATAGTAATTATGAAAAGATAAACATGAGTGGAATGTATTGCTAAAACCAAAAAATTTTAATTGCATTTTTAGAGTTCAAGTTATTACTTTTGATATAAGTTACGACTGAAGAAAATTGTCCCACCAGCGAGAATGAATTAATATAGCGTGCTATATTAAAAGGAATGCAAAAATTATTAGAGAGGATGAAATGATCGGGATAATCCTCATCGCATTAGGTATCTTGCCCAGTGGTATGGCAAATAAGGAAAAATCGCAGAGAATATAACTCAAAGTTGAAATGTGCCCTTGCCAGATAATTCAGCGACTACGATTCGACGTCACAACGAGCAAAACCACAAATTACATTCACAAACAAAAAATTACCATTTCATATAAGATAATAAACACTTTAAAACGGTAAATAGAAGAGGTGACAGGGAGCAGTTCCGAGTGAAATTCACCGTGTTCTCATTTCCCTCTTTGTAATGAGGAAAACTTCTCGCGCCTTTCATTTTTTCTCCACATTTTAGGAACGGAAGAATAATACCGGAATCCTCACAAACTTTGGAGTCGAACCGACAGACATATGAACCCATACCCCTTTCATCGATATTCCCCGTCTTATGAGACCATTTTGCGGGAAGGAGGTGGAGAGACTTTAAGGAGCTCACTCAGCACCTCCGCGTTCGCTCGAATATAAAGCGCTAAATAATTCGGAGATTACAATAATTCAGGCGGGGGCGGAACCTTAGGGGAAAAATCCTTGACTCCCTCCCAAACCTTTCCCTCCCCTCCATTCAGTTGAAATCTTCGACGAGATTTCTTCCACAGTTCGCAAAACTTGGGGAGAGAAAAAAATGAGAGGTGAAGGAACCTCTGCCCAGAGGAAAGCGGGGAAATGGGGGGCAGAGGGGGTGGAGATAGTGAGTTAGATCCTGCAGTGCGAGAGGTAGAAGGGTTCCTGGTTATGAAATATTGACACCCTGAATTGAGTACCCTGGAAGGTGGGGAGGAGGACCCTTGGGGAAAATGCGATCCTTGAGTTAGTGCCCGGACGAGAGTTTGCGAATAAATAGCCCGGAATTTCCTCTCTCCCTCAACAGGGTGAGGAGCTTGATCCTTGGGGTGAGAGAGGAGCCGGAATTGACGTGTCGGTGAAGAAAAAGGACGCTTCTCAGCGGAACGTTTTCGTATCACCATCTTTGTTTTAATCAAAGCATCAAACCGTACCGAAAACCGAAGAGCCGTTATTTCTGCCAGAATGAAAACCGAACTCGTGTCATAAATTAAAATTCTTGAACTCGAATAGAATCTAAGTTGCCGTTTCTATGGTGATTCCGATCAAAATCCAAGGAAATCTCAATAATTTCACAAGAAATGAACGGTTTCTATGGAATGAGACTGAAAAATCCATCATTTTTCCGTTCAATTTCGAGAAATTGTCAATTTTTTATAGAATAAAAGTTTCCGTTTCTATGGCGATTCCGATGAGAAACCAGGATAAATCTCAATAATTTCACAAGAAATGCACGGTTTCTATGGAATGTGACTGAAAAATCCATCATGTATTCGATCAATTTCGAGAAATAGTTTTGTGAAACTCCATCTCATTAAAATAAAAGGAAGACAGGAGTGTACTTTTTTCGAGGGTTTACTTGCACACAACCGGTTTTCGACGAATAATCGCATAAACCTGAGGATGGCAATTATTCGTTGAAACCAGTCGTATGCGAATATTCGTAAACCTGTGAAAAAAGTACACTCCTGTCTTCTTTTTATTTTACTGTTATGCACTTTTTGGTCCAATATTCGGTTCCCAGAAATGCAAGTTGTTTTGTTGTAAGTGCTTCGGCAGCTGAGGTCATTTCGCACATATGAGCTTCTACCGAGAATCAAACCCACGACCGCTTTCACCCATGGTGGACCCAATTGGCTATCCGGGAGCCCCCTTCAGTAATACCATTTCACTTGAGCATGAATGGATGAAGCTATGATGAATATGTGTTAAAAGAACTTATAGCTAGCTACGTAAAACGAAAGCTTTACATTTAAATGTATCACATTTAATACACTAAAACGGAATGTATCCGAGACAAACCGCAGAATTCGGAAACATTAACAACACTATTGCATATACGCAAAGGTTCTTCACGGGAAGTGCAATTTATTTGCCAGAAGTTGCATAGTGCGGATAGAAAGCTGTATTTCTTCAACTTCCCGCACGAACTAGTAGTATTAGAGCTTGTTAAAAGCGGAATGAAATCGTTACAAAAATATTTACTATTGGCCTGTTTCTCAGCCAAAATGGTTTGCCATCATGAAGAAATGAATAAACGGTTAACACTAAAAGAAAGAATACTCAACTAGGTACTATCTAGGAACTAGAAGTCCCTACATCATCACAAGTATTGGGTTAAATTGATGCTATTGAATTAAGGGAAAGATAAAATAAAACCCCCCTTTCCCCTTTAAAAATTTGGAGACCTTAAAATTATCTTATCGAAAAAGCTGTGGAGATGAAATTATCTTTTAAACGTATGAGTAAGCTGATTATGAAGACGAAGAAGTTAAAATTGGACTATTCATTATAACTATATACGATCAACACCAAAGAGACTAATACTAACCTCTTTGATCAACACTTTGTTTTTACATCAAATTTTGGATTTTCTTAATATTTCTTCCTGTACCTTTTATGTTACATTTTAAAAGTTACATATTAGCTTGATCAAAATTTACTATTTCAATTCATTTCGCCAATAGCTTGTATTTAAAGAGGAATTTGTTTGCATTCTAATAAATCCATCATACCCATTGCATTACCCTTATATTATTTGTGTTTTCCATTGCTTTAAACAAACACCGCTAAACCATCCTTAATCGTTAAATATCCTTTGTATTACTCTACTTAAACCAGAATACATGAAAAATAATACAGAATAAGCCAAAAAATTTACTGGGTCCCTTGGTCTTCCGCCTTTCACAGGTTATACTACATTTTTGGTTTTATTTCTCTAACTTCGCAATTTTTATTCCAAATTTAATTTAATCTTAGATCATTGAAAATATTTACGCATCATAAATTAGCTTTCAATATAGTTTCATTATAACAATTTAATCATGGTTAATCCAGTTCAGCGTTAGCAAAAGGAGTGAAATCGGAACTAAACCGAAATTTGCTTTCTTCATGTATGTACCTGGAGTGAAAACAGGAATGAAAAAAATAAGGTTCGATGCCTTGGTTTTAATTCTAAATCGAGTTGGACACGTTCTGTTCTTATGCTAAACTACCCTCAAGATTTATTCCATTTGAAGTACTTTGTAAAGGATCTAATGTGCTCAATGTATATGCGCATGGCTAACTTTTGGGTAAGAATTAGTGATCCATACGGCCTAAGAACAGCGTATTGGCACAACTCCCACTTTTACATGCAGTTCATTTTATTTTTCAGACTTCGTACGTCTCTTTCCAGCGTCTCATCCGCCACACCCAATTAGTCTTTCACAGTTACTACACCCTCATATTAGAATTTCGAATTTATCTTTTGACTAAAATATTAGGTGTTTCAGATATCCTTCGTGTTCATATTTCTGCTGTAAATGGATTCTTTGGAAAAGTTGGCGTCTCCTGTACCTATATTCACGAATTCGGGTTCTAGCTAGGACCCAAGGTCTACGGTTCGAGTCCCGGCTAATCAGATTTTTCTTGTGAGGGCATGGTTGCATTTTCGCCAATAATAATAATTATAAAAGCAGATACAAATGAGATCACTTTCCTGTTCCATTTAAGAAGTAAATTTAACGGAAACAGTTGGTAAAGTACGGAAAGAAAGGTTTTTCGGAGAGAGGTTAAATGCCAGGAACTGTATTAGCAAAGGTAAGACAAATAAGGTAAAACATTATTAGTTTTACGAAAGGAGGCCTGCAGGATACTAATGTAGATGTAGATTCGAAAATATTAAAACAATATTTAGGAAACATGACGTCCCTAAATGTTTATTCTCAGAAGTTATAGAGATTTTCAGAAATGTTATGATGTAAATGATAATCTAGCATTGACTGTAATTATTAGAGAAAATAACATATTATTGTATTTCTATCCTTCGTTTGACTGTGTGATTCTTAACCAAAGCTCTGTATTATTTACAATTATCGGCACATACTGTCCTGGAATGAATGCCGTTTAAGTTCCTGTTCTAATATCACTAATTAACCTCAGTATCGACTTTCCACTATAGTACATTCAGTGTTTTCAGATATGATACGTATGGCGAGGAGGGAAATATACTGAAAGAATTCCATCGGATAGAATAAGCGCCACATCGATCGAGGAAGCCAATTTTAGAAACCAGCAGAACCCGAAGCGGGAAGATTTACTCTGTTATTTCCATTAGAGAATGAATGGTACACGATTGACTTCCTAAGTTTACCTTTACATAGTGCGGTGTAATAACCTACGATACGTTTCCTCGGCTACTTTTATCGATGATTTTTCTATCTTTGTTTAAGTAAAGCCTTCGCTTATAAAAAGTTTTTAGTATGTTTTATTCCATTTTCAAGACTCCATCCCAGAGAAATTCACCACAGCTATAACCTGTTCCTTTATTACCAAATATGGTTAAAAATGTCGATTCCTCCTTACAAACAGAACTTTTAGACGATTTATGGTTAATTAATGGTCTCTCACCCACTAAAGCCTCTTGTATATTTAGCAGGACGATTCATTTAAGTGAATGGATTTGGTCTTTCACTTCCATGAAAAAGAAATCATCAACAACACCGAATGAACCTCATCTAATTATTTATTTTTCTTGTTCAACTAAAATAATACTACTAAATCATGACTGATATTGAATGTTTGGTATATTTAAATAACTTTGTACATCAGACACGAATCATGTTTAATGGTCTTGTTTTACTATGTAACTTCTAACGTGACCTTACGTGACGAGCCGTGTTATGGGAGTGTCAAAAATCCTATTGCAAGATAAAAAAAACGACATTTCCTGGTTGTATGCCTTTTTTACAATCAAGAACAGCTAACGTATAAGAATTAAGAAATCAGTATGTATATCTAAAAGGATTGAGATAATTTGGTACTTTTCGGATATGTGATCTGCCGTTCTTTTCGTTCCAATTAGTGATATTCGTTCCATTGGTGGAAAACCAGAAAACTGTCGTTTTACTGTTTACTCTGCTTTGTACAATTGTTTTTCATGATTAAGTGTTTGTTGGCATACAAATCACGATCAATGTTTCGAACTTAGATACAGCAACTCGTCATAGCAGATCACTCGAGGTTAGTTATATATTAAATGGCGGTAAATCGCACATTTGGAAGAGTACCACAATTTTAGAAGTGTCTTTTTCTATGCGAGACATTTTTCTTATTTAGTTTCATATCACTCGATCAGTATTTATTTTCGAGGTGACTGTAGTGGTAATATAGATATAATTGTACATATAATTTACCTTACTTTACTTCAGTTAAATTCGATTGATAATCTCAAGCAATAAATTCTTACAGTGTTCCGAAAATAACAGCAACATAGCTCTTGAAAATGAATACCTATGATGAAACAAACCATAAGGCTCTTTTTTAAATCCGTAATTCCTTACTTCCCAACGCCAACTTTGTATATTTATTAAGTCATTAACAGGGTAAATTTCTTTTATTATAACATATTCTCATATCCCAAGGGATCCAAAATTATTAACCGGCTAAATACAACACCATTGATACAAATCATTTCGTATGCCGAATCTTTTAAAAAATGACAGAAAACAGAAAATGACAAACGATTAGTAGATTATTTGGAGAAATTCGAGGATGCAGGAGACAGTTAGTAAGAAGCGATCAAGAATCTTCAAAAGCTGCATCCATTTTTCAGCGCATTCCCACAACGTGACGTTATGATGAATGAGAATCCAGATTCCCAATTCTATTCCAATTGTGGGAATCCCACAATTTTCCTCCATTCCGTAAGGAGTATAAAAGGACTGGCAGACGATAGAAAATTAAAGGAACGGAAATGGCGTCTGACAAGTAGGGTTAACTTCAAGAACAAAAAACGGCCGCGTGCTCCATAACGGAGACTCCGGCCATTCAGCTTCCAAACTGCTTCATACGTCACGAAAATTTACTTAAAAACAAAAAACGTCGGGCTATAAATACGCCGTGGCGATAAGAGCCATTCTCACCAGCAACGATCGCCATTAAAAAACTCTAGAGATCCATACATGTGCCATGAAATCGTATTTCATCGTAAAGTGAAGCTTTGCTAAAGAGGACAGAATCCGCAGTGGGTATTGGTCTCTTCCTGTTTTTATTCGACTAAAACCTCGCGTGCTCTTCGTCCTCCCTCCAGTTGCACACTGGAGGTGATACATTTTCCATATAGCTTGGACCCCGTCCAAAAATCGAGGGCTTTACGTTGCCTCGGAGAAATTTTCGCCTACGTGCAATAAGACCCGTCTTGATCACTCTGCGGCTCTATCTCACACGCGTATGTTACAACTGCATCTACATTCAGGGCCGATACGAGGTGCATTGGCACGCTGGTGTGAAATTCATGTAGCCAAACCTTTTTAGTTAATCGAAAATAATATTTAATAAGGTATAATTATATTTATTGCTGAAATTGTTATCATTGTAAAATTAAAAATTGAAGGAAAGAATAGACCAAAAGAAAGCTGGAATTGGTAATAGTCTACAGCGGTTTACTGTCAAATCAAACTTTCGTTCAAAATCAATTTTAAATATTAACTCGAAACGAATTTCACCTCATAACTCCGAATACAAGCGGTTTTTATTGCTTGAATACTTTCGTTATCCCTGTTTTATTGCTAGAATAGTTCCGTTCCGTTGACCAATTATCAATTCCTAAAAATATTCTTAGCCTGAGATTCCTGGGTACAACGACCGACCCCCGAAAATAGAAATAAAACTGTTTTCTCCACTAAAATCAAACGTAGCCAGCGTTCTGTCAAGTTTGAGGTACAGAAAAATTCCATTTCGATATTCGGTCGCTTGATCGCTTCAGTAGAAAAACTGGGGCAGTAAAGCGTACCCTTATTCGTTCCTCGCACATCGCCAAACCGTTGAATCACATCAAACGTAATTCTGCCCCGGGAAACCGCCCGCCTCGCCCTTGTCTCCAGCCCTGTTTACATTCGCACTGACAAGCCGCCTATCGAGGTGTGGCCGGAGGTAAATACTAAACAATCAATCGTCCTTCCGTTGATCACTGTCGCGGATTTGCGGAAAAAATAAGATTTGAAAGCGATTTAGAAGTCGTGTCAATCTAACTTCACTCTCAGGACCTGCTCCGGACTCTTAGCGGTCCTGAAGCAATAGGTATTATTACCGCTCTTACTGTATTTTGGAAATTTTTACCGGGGACGTAGTTAATGAATCTTTGAACACGACTACTCCGAACAGGTAATTGTTTCGAAGTTTTATCGAATTTTAGAAAACAAATTTCAGAAAATCTTCGGCAGCACCTGAAGTCCCCCATCCAGTAGTCGGCCCACTTCCTCAGCTAGTGCTCTGTACAATCGAAATAAATGCAAACAAATATCTAACAAAATGTAAGAATCGGTTCATCCAAACCATTCACCCGAAGATAATTTTCTATATCATGATTAAAATGTACCATGCACTAAAAAAAACAAAAATTACGTGTCGCATTTCATGTATCTTCAGTAAAATTCAGTCCTTATGCACGCATTTAATCTTAAATGGATTTTAAGATAATTTTTTGCAAATTTATTCAAATTCACAGCGACCTTCATTCAAAATAGAATTGACATCATGAGAGCTGCAAAGCTAGATATTTCATATTTCGCTTCCACTCAACTATTCAAGTTTTCAGCAGGACGAGAAATAGGACTCAGAATAAACGTAACCAGAACAAAGATAATGCATAACCCTAATGTGTCTTCTTAGAATAAATGGCAGATGGTAACAGCAGGAAAGAAAAAAAATAAAGTGAACAGGAGAATTAAACTTAGCTGAAGCTCCTTGGGAAGTAACACGCAAATTCTGAAGTAAAAAATACCAATTGTAATCGCAATTTATATATTCATTTCCTTACTATCATATTCGACAACAGCCGTAGTTTGCAACTTATACTGGAAACTGCAAATAGGAAGGGAGCTTCAACCAATTACCAGTACTTCAACCAGTCCAAGTACTTTAACTAATGCATTTTACTAGTGAACTAGGAGAAAAACACTTTGTAACTTCCACACAATATATCAAAAAACATAACATTTCGTATGTGGAAATTACAAAGTTTTTTCTCTAAGTCTATTATGTCTTTCCACGAATCCCGGCCAGAGATGATAGATTAAATTTTACCAGTATTGATTTACGGAAGTGAATCTTGAGTATTAAACGAAACAATAAGCCAGCAATTCCAGTCAACGCCAAGAAGTATGGTACTGTGTACGTATGCTTGGAATCGCAAGAAGAGACAAAAAGCGCAGAATCTCAGTAGAAATGATGACAGTAGTGATTGAAATTACTGATTAAACAAGATCACTGAAATAGGTCTAGGCAGTCCATGTGGCGAGGTTAAACGACAGCAGTTTCCTACAGTACGCCAAGAGACGTGAAGAAGTACTTTTGGACAACATGGTACCGAAGGGCTGAGAATATAGAGAATTGGGGAAAGCTTTGGAAGGCTTAGATCCGACGTCGAATTGAAAATGGTTGATTTCAAGCTCAGATTACTCGGAAAAAGAAGTAATTCGAGGTTCGATTTTCTCTTTTACTGTATATTAATCAGAAACGCTACTTTGCGTCACTCCCTCTCTATTTCTTTAAAAATTAACCGCATATTCGTTTTTTCCATGGCTTGGTTTACTGCCTCAAGAGGAAGTACACAGCAAGAAATTTCTTACTATTGAAAATAATTTTAAACTTATTCTCCCAGGACGTAAAATGCTAAAATGTCTGAAAATAACGAAAAGCGAGTCAATTGCAGCCTTACTGCCTCCATGACTTGTACGTACATCCTAAATTTCAAAGAAATCTTAATGGAAACTCAAATAAGTGCTTCTGAGAAGATGAGAGAGTCGGTTAAGAGCATGTCTTCAAAATCCTGTTTACATATTTAATTATCCGCACAGTTTCAATCTGTAGTATGGCTCGGAATAATGAAGACCGGAAGGAGGAAAAGAATGAGGATTTGGTGCTTTACTATAGGGAGTGGGAATACGTGGAGAGGTGAGCAAATTAAAATGAAGGATTTAAGAACGGGTAAGTAATTATACGAGGGTTTCACGGGGCAAATTGAGAAAGATGATAAAAGAAAGGAGGAAAATGGTGGGAAAGCAAGAAAGATATAGTTGACGTTAAAAAAGCGATAGTTTGAAAAAGCAGTAGAATTTTAGAAAGGAAAAAAGAGAATGCAAACTTTCCCGTTAGTCATATCTAAGGGACACTTTTTCTGTTCCTTCTTTAAAAAAATCCTAGATCCTTGGCGATAAAATCTTTAACCGAACTTAAGGGAAGAATTAATAGAAATTTAAATGCACATTAACTCCGTCGTCGCTTCAGCATACGCTTCATTGAATGGCTCAACCAACCCCATCATCATTAATCTTGTCCACCAGTTTCTATTTTTTGTATAACACTCCGCTGGTTACACCTCATCCTTTCCACCTTACAGCTATCAAAAGCCCCGGAGAGGGAATGAGGCTTACTAGCAAAGATGAGGGATGAGGTAAGGATTGAGGAAAGGGGCTTTAACTTTGCACGGTAAAGCCGTGCGGCTGAATCCCAAGGAATAACAAGTGCGAAAAATAGCGACGGAAGGAAGTGGGAGACCTGGGTTCGAGTCTCAGTCATGTCGCTATTTTCCACTGATAATTTTCCTTCCGTTTCTCACCGACCCAGAATGGTAAGAGTGGGAAACATCAACGTAAGTAGAGCAAAAACAAATTCTGAAGAAACCAGAAGCTCTGGTAAAGGAATGAGCCTAACCGGAAGAGACAAATGGGAAGGTAGTTTGCTGTACTCATTGCCAGAGTGCTATGAGGGGGGCGTCCATGGAAATGCAGCTCGATGACCGTAAGAATAACATTATCTACGCAGTAAACGAGAAATGACCAAAATGAATGCAGCTATTCACCATCACACCTCAGTAGCTTTCATGTTATCGCAGCCTTAAACAAGCCATTATTTGTTAAGTGCAGTTATATGTAAGCAGTAAAGTAGATCATAAAAACGATGACACAACATTTTTCAGGAAGGCTCTGCTTTAAAGAGATCATTATTTAATTGCTGCGCGGCTGTATGAAAACGGTTGAGATAGGCAGGAATTACGCTAGGATTCTCAGACCGAGCTAAAGATTTTCATTTCTTGGATTTCATTCGATTTGTAACTCTGCATTTAAAGGTTTTCTGTGCACTAAAATTTTCCTGTTTGGCTGGAAACATCGTCTTTAATGGGATCGGCAGAGTCCCTTTTGCGATAATTCTAACCATTGATTTCGATATATAAAACAGCTGCAATTATTACTTAAATTGGAGAGAAAGTTTATGAATAGCAAACGTTCTCGATGTTAATCATCCCACCAACTCCGTCCACGAAATCAGTATGTGTTTAAAGTGGCATAAGTGCCAAAACCTTAGCATTCTGTCTACCACGTTAGGCCATACAATTTCATTTTCAAAAGATTCTTACATAGTTTAGCATTTTATCGCTCAGTGCTCTGCTTCGGCGTTGAATTATTTAAGAGAAATTGTACAATAAAACTTTTATTGACGTATTCCAACGGAGTTAAAAGCGAATATCTTAGTTGGCGGTATAGCAAGCATGCGCCGCTGATACAACTGTAGTTTCTAATACTGTCTCCCCGTTAAGAGCACATAAGGGTGCACTGCGGGCACTGAGGCAGAGCAAACCTATCTCTTGCACATGTTGCCCTCAGAAATTCCTTAAAGATTTGACGGAATTTGCAACATTACATGTGATCTAATAATTTTATATTTTCACTATTATTATTTCACGATTTATAACTCGAGAAATTTTCAAATAACTCAGGCATAAAACTCTTCGTGAACATGAATCTTTCTGGTGAGATGTTAATTATAATTGAATCCTAATAAATAACTCATAAAAAAATAACTACAAACTCGAAGAAGTTTTAAACTTGTTCTGTAGCCCATAAATTATTTGCACCACTTATTTCGTACAGTAAATGTCCATCTTTATTGTCGTAGAACCATTCCCTCTAACTTTTTCTCCCAATCAATACACTCTTATCTTCGGTTAATTAACTATGCTCCATTGACTTTTTTCTTAATTTGATTTTTCTGGTTTTGGGGTTTTCTTTTATATTATTAGATATTTTTATGCATTGTGTTATAGTATTGTTATGTATTTGCTGGTATTGGTATGATTGCAATGATTCGATGTAATTGGCCATTTCTGGTTATTTTTAAATCTTACTAAATAATTTAATATTTCTTGAATTTCAGCCCTCTTTAAATGATATATACTGCATTCACGATAACTTGACAATACGGTTGGTAAAGCATTATCTTCTTCCTATCACTTTATGGAATTGTTCATGATGATCCTCAAAGTTTAACAGACAACAGATAAACACAAAAAAATTAGCTAATATCGCCTGCAAATTTAAATCTCACGTTAGTTTTATTCCCATAAAAATTTTTCTAATAAACGACTTACGTCCCACCATGAAATGACGCTGTTAATCTTCCCTTGGTAAACCCTAATCTTGAAGTGGTTTCTAGTAAGGGTTCGTTATATAAATCCCCTATCGTCTCCATTTTAGCATCGCAGTTCCGAGGACCGCACTCGAGGCGATGGGTCGATAGATTTGGTGCTTTATAACCGCAGAGTCACGTACTAAGAAACAATATCGGCAATTTATCATGTTGGATTCCGTTCGGTCATAGCTGAGAAAGAATCCCAATATTTTTTAATGCTATATTTCGGTTTGACTCACAATGCTGAATCATTTCCTCCCGTAAAACTGTACATTTTTCACCATTTCTGTGAGAGATAAAAAACTTTCGTTGAAGCTGGATCACATGATTTTAATGCACGAAAGTTCAATTTTGCACAAAATTTTCAACCAGTGATGGTTAAATCTTTTCCTGCATATATTTGAAGAGGTACTTACGCTCATTGTATAACATTCCCGTTTATTCTGCTCACGGATGGTCGTTTTAGCCAAAGGAAGGTTGAGAGAAAGGTAGTTTCCAAATAGGACATTTTTCATTCATTTGGTTATTTGCTAAAAAAGGACAAATCCAAGATTTTCAGACATATTGCGAAACGAAAATAATTTTTCGACAGCCAAAAACGTGTCGTTTTTCGTTATAACGTCAATTTATACTGGTAGATTCCTTTGTTTGTGACTCTTATTATCATATCAAGAAGATAAATTTCGTCGGTGAGTGTTTTTTTACGCGCTCCTCCAAAGTTTATTTCCATTAACCGCGACGATACCGCCATCCTTTATTTGATACGCACTTCAGATAAATTACGTACTAATGCTTTTTATGGATCAACCGCGTTAAAGTGACTACGTAAATACTAAATTTGTTCGTATACGTGGAGGCAAAATAAATGTTATACGACTGATATGAACTACTATGTGACTATATGGCTAACATTTCATCATATTAATAATTATAAATAAAGAACAAAATACCTCTAAATTTGAAACTAGCCCGAAGTAATAATAAATCTTCATTTATTAGTAAATGAAGTTATTTCTCTAAATTCGCCTTATCTACAATTGAAAATCTCATCGTAATTGACGCGCTTCATTCTGTTTCATCAAAATTATTTCGATTTCCAGTACTTGTCGTCTATCATTACATTGAATGGACATGAAGCGTAAAATATGAAATGGCTGTTGGGCAATGAAGTTAGTCAACTTTTTACTTCGCCTGACCTGAATTATGTCTTGCCTACGATGACTGAATAAATATTCCAATGGCGAAACTGGCTTCATACCAACCTTTTCGCAGGGTTTGAATTTGAATAAAGTAAATCCATTTGGAGTGCTATGCCCTCGTGACTATGAATTTCGGCCGCAATCGCGACGAATTTACCGATGTAATAAATTTCTCTCTCACTTATTTATTAGGGGTATTCACGGGACGCATTAGGGAAGGTTAAATGTAACCGCTGTTTTTCCCACGTATTTCACCAAACATTTCGTGTGCATTCCTCCTGATTTCAGTAGTTTCTAAAATATCTAACTATCGACTCAATGATTCCGACAAACTATTACCTCATCAGAATACATGTAAGAATGTTTAAACACGGCCAATGCCAGTTGCGAATATATCAGGCAAGGAGATTCCTCATTTGTGGGATGAAAGGAACGAAAACGCATATATTATAAGGAGATTGAAGGTACTCTTCAATAGGAAATCTCGATGCAAAAGGTTTCTCCAGAAAAGTTATATTTTGATACACAAAGATTGAAAACGATTTTGTGGAGACATATTTTACATGGACCTTCTTTCTTTCTTTCTAAAAAGATTTAAAACGCAAACCCTCTGAAAAGGAAACAGCCGTGTTAATACATCAGAGTTTTGAAAAACGCTCCTAAAAGCCGTAGTTTGTAAGCAAACCGACCGTTAAGAAATTCCAACCAGCGGAGGTGGAGGTTAGGTTTCACTACGGCAGCGCTTTGCAAAATTATTATTATCGATAAGCATTACAACAACTACGTCATTACGTTGTTCGTTCCGGCAATATGTATTTCGGCATCTTCAGGGGATGAAACCAGAGAACTGGGTTATCTTCATCTAATGTTAAAACGCAAATTCACATTTCTATCGAAGTATTATTTATATTGACAAATCTAAAATGACCGATATTTCCTGGATTAATACCATCCATGTCTCTCACATCTACCATATCGCACCATAGAAAAGTATTACGATTTGAAGAATAATTTAATATGTTGAAGTTGACGACATCCATGATGTAATGAAGTAAAATATTTCATTAACGACCATCACTAAGTCGAACACCGGTGACTCCCTGATGTAAACATTTTAAGATGAAATATTTACTAATTCTCTATCATATCGAACACTTTTTTTGAGTATTATTTGTACGAAACTTAAACGAAAAGTTTCAATAAAAATACTTCTGGATCAAATTTTATCTCGCTGATATTTATCTAGACGCTCAAATAGACATGTTAAAAAATCAAATTAATCCAAAAAAACTCGCTGAGATATAAATTTAACTACGCTTTTTCGATTATTAAATTTCTAATGAATCTAATTATAATTTATAATCATCGCAAAACTTTGTCATAAATTTAAATGTAACTCTCACCAATAACTTACTTTGATATTTTAAAATTAGTATTCCCTCAGCTTCCACGAAAATATGATAAACATTTGCTTAAACAAGTCGGAGAACAATTACATTTATTTACTAACTAGTAACGCTCCATGTGAAGTTTAAAATATTTTTATATATTATGCTGGGTAAAACATTTATCACAGAGTCAGTCCAAGCATAGAAAACAGCCCAGTAATCTAAATAAATACACCCAAAAGAGAATCCGAGCTTTTTGGCAGTATATGGTAAAGAATGGGATTTTAATAGCAAAATTCCGGGGCACATTTTATCCAATGAAAGCCTCGTCGCAGCGTACTTGTTTACACAATCATGTTTTCCATTTCCGCGGAGTGGTTTCCATATTTTTTTGGGCTTTTTGAAAGAAGGTGCTGTAATTAAATAATGGATTGATGGTACTATATGAAATAGAGTTATTCAATTCAAACGAATTCAATTCGGGCACAAAGGTCACCTATATGGAATTCGGAATTCCTCAATCATGGAAAAGTAGGAAAATTTTGGGAGGTTAATGATAAGACTCTATAATGTGGTGAAAGGGAATTTTCTGAAGAAGAAGGATGTGAAAATATTCATAACAGTACCAGGGAAAGTGACCAAATATTTATTTGAAAGGCTAAAATAAATGCAATTAGTAAACAATTGGTAAAACAGAAATTATCAATAAATTAGACGAAAGAAAAAATAGGGAAAGGTTAACTCGGAACAGAGCGAAAAGAATGTAGAGGGAACTACTCCAACACATAATAAATAATAGGGTAAGGGTACTGTGGCAGAAGGAAAGATGCGAGGAAATATATACTTGAATGAAAATGGCGGGGTGATATATTATAAGTAAAGGTGAGAAGCACGTCTCGGCATATAATCAACAATCTAGTGGCCACTAAAAAAGGGAGTGGGATAAATATTTACCGCGATCCGTTCTCGATGTTGAAACAGAAACAATGTTGTGAAGATCTATGCGTAAAAGAACTTAAGTCAGGCAACCAAAGATCTAGGAAAAGAGCAAAACGTAGAAGATAATGTTGCGCGAGGGATATAATTGTTATAGTGATTTCATTATTATTGTAGTGATATTACTATCATTGTAGTGATAATTGAAAAAGCACTGCATAGTATACAATGACATAATTTAGAGGGTTTGGACATAATTCCTGTTTCTAAAACACATAGAGGAACGTAGTAAGAAATATTTCCATGTTCTTTATAGGAAAGTTTATGTTGTTGGATCCTCAATTTCAATTCACCTTCATAAAAAGGCTTATTAATCCGTTTCCCTTCCCTTTTTCCCAGACTCTCTGTGGATAGGAACAAAATGCCGGCGAAACGGCTCTTTGAGCGTTATAAACCTCTAATTCATTCACAGCCGCGCTCCAATTTTCTTCCTTACGCTTAAGATGATGACGAAGGAACATTTCGTAACCGAGCTCCCGGATTCCTGCTGCCCGATTCTTTGCGACAATTATTAGCAAATCTCCATAAGAAAACATAATAGTACATTAGATCTTCTATCCTTCAGCCTTTCTATCCTTAAGCTTTCTACGTCTACACAAATACCCTGCAAGCCACCTTCCGGGGTGTAAACACCAAGCGTTCGAGCTCCTTCTTAAGCTTATTATTCTTGCGTGTCGTTTGCGGAAAAAATGAGTCCCTAAAATGACTTGTCCTCGCATCTATTTCTCTTAATTAACGCTCATTGTCGAATCGGCCGAAGTAGAATGGGGGGCATAATACCGATTACATCATCCACACTTTGTACTTTCTCTGAATTAATCAAACCATCGCAGCCCAGCTTCTCTTCTTCTTTCTTTCAAGGATTCCCAATCCGCGTCTGACATTACTTGTTTATCATAGATCAATCCAGTATAACGTGCTTTGTACCCAGGAAAATGTAACAATGTTGTTGCCTAGCACACTATGTCGTCCACATTTCACTTCGAGGCTCACACCAAAGAGGTACTCTGCTGCGTTCATCGCCAAAAAGATGTATGCCACACTGCTCTAATGTATAGTCCTTGAAAGAATATATTTCTAACTTATGACGTCCCTCGTGATCATTCTCTAAGTTAAAGAGATGTAAGGTAGGCTTAGACCCATGATGTTTTATGATATCGATGATACTCTTCCTTAGACTATAATTCTCACATAATCCATATGTGGATCATCCAATCTATTATTGCTCTATTATTGCGAAAATTCTTAATGAAAGGTCTATAATATTTACAATTATCGGCATACATTTTCCCTATGGAATGGATTCCGTTGAAATAGAGTTTTTAGTTAGATTCCCTCTGGTTAGAGAATGTCACGATTTAACCTCAAGATAGACTTTTTCTTATTCAGTGTTCGTTCAGTGTTTTCAGGTACAATATGTAAGGAGAGTTGTTAAGTAAACTGAGAGATTACTTTGAATAGAATAAGTACTGTATCGATCGAAGATGCCAATTTTAGAGACCAAGAGAAGCCGAAACGGGAATATCTACACTTGAGTAGTAATTTTTTAAAAGTGGTTCGACAGCTAATGTCATTTCCCACGTGAGCCCCCGCCAGGATTCGAACACGGGAACCAAAGCCGAACGCGTTACCCTCATGGCTATACAGGGAATTGATCTACTCTGAGATTTCCGGTTGAGAATGAGCTCAAATACTTCATAATTTTATCTTTACGTGATGCTGTGTAATTACATTACAAAATACCCCACGATACTATTGGTATCAATACGTTTTCCATCGTACTCCAAATTAATTCGATTGGGATAGTTATTGAAAATCCTTTCTTCCATCTTCGACATTACAGTCTCGAGATATTCACAACAGCTACATCCTACGATTATTCCTTTACCGAATATACTAAGCACCTGATCCTACCGAGATGTAGAAAGTCCATGCTTGAATGTATAGGTACAATATACTATAGGAATTTAAATTTTAACTTTATTGGGTGTACCACATGATAAAACTTGATCTATTACGTAAGTCCATCAATTTTGCCATTGTTACATACATACATAAGTGTTCTACCTTTCGGTAGGTCCATGTGCCCTAATATTCCCTATTCATAGCCCTTTCCTTCGCTACCTGGTAACTTACCCCACCCTTTATGTCATCTAACATTTTTTGCCTTTGCCTTCCCCTGTCTTTTCCCTTGCATTCTACCCTCTATTACATTCTTCAGCAACCCCTCTCCTCTCAATATCTGACCCACCCATTTCTTTTGTCGGCGCCTAATTACTTCAATTAAAACCCTTTTCTCCCCTACCATTTCTAGCACCTCTATGTAGCCATTGTTACATTCTCGGAATATTTTCTTACATCATCATCACTCACACCTTTATTTTTCAGTAAAATTCAGCACAAATCCACTTTAGTTACAATAGAGTAAGTGACAGTCATATCGTAAATGGCCTTACTATTTTGAGAATAACAATGAAATCGATAAAATAATGATAAAATTCCAAATATAGTTAAGTAAGGGGTAAACGTATCAATCGAATAAAGATTTCGAAGATTCATGACCGGCTCGTCGAAATTTTGTGTGAGAAGATGTCAAATAGGTAAAAATGCATTTTCGGAACTTTGAGTACTGTTCTATGGCTAACTTTCCCGTATCCCACAAGTGAAACACTATTTGTATTTCGTCATTAGGGCTAATGATGCCAACGAAAAAGTAGTCAAAAATAAAATACTTGTGTGAATACAAAGGTTGTTCCACTTGTCATATATGTCACCTTTCCTCAAAGTTGAGCTTAATCGTATCAAATTTATGAATTTATGTTTTCGTTTATAACACGAATTCTGGGGATGTTCATGAGGCTGAAGAATTTAAGTTTTTTTTTAATTTCAGCATTCAAACTTCCGGCCTTATATACCCCATCAATTAGAAGACTTTACTCATTTATAATTCATCTTGACTTGATCTCCTCAAGCATTTAGTTTGTATCAAATTCGATAACTTTGATTTTAGTTTGCAGGATCATCCTTTGATTTCAGTACTTTTAACTGAAGATACGCAATCAATATAAAATGACTGTGCTTTCTACGCGTCAATCAACTAGAAAGATATAAATGATGAAGCATATTTTAGGCAATGCTCTATCAATCATAGCTCCACCAGATCAATGTCATACATACTGATTCCGGCAATTTTGAGAGAAACGTATTTTTCGATAAATGTGTCTTTACCACGTGCCTTTTCATACGAGTCGCTTTTGGGGGACAAACAAAGGACGCGAATGCGACCTTTCCCGAGCATTCGCCCCATTTCTTCTACTCCATATTGATGCCTTTCCAAAATTTCAGGCAAGGACGCAACAGAGTATGAAAAAGCTCTAGGGTTTAAGGAGTATAAACTCTCGATTCCATTCGCAAGTTGGTCAAATGGAGGAAAATGGAGAGGGAGAAGGAACAGGATAGAAAGAAACAAGGAGAGATATGTCAAGACGCAGCTTTTGGCGGCGACGTGTAAGAGTTCTGAGGCATTGCACTTCGGGAAAACTTTTTTGGAAAGCTTCCACCGAAAGCCACGTAGGCCATACACGGGAAGATATAAAGGGAAGCAAAAAGAATTTCATCCTACTGGCCCATTCCTCTTCTCCAAAGAGATTCAAGCAAAGAGAGAGACAAAAGAACGGTGGGAATGAAACGGGTACTTGCTCCATTTTCATTGGAGAAAATGGCGCTTTTTCGAGCGGCGAGCGCAAGCCATTATCTTGACGTTTTTACCGCTTTGTCCACTTTTTCCATTCTGTTTAACGACTCCCGCACAGGTTTACTCTAAAGGTAAATGATTCATCATAGGATGCATTTGCAGCATTTCTAAACCACCGTATTCTGGAACAATAAGATTATAACAATTTATGTTGATATGTGAATCATCGCAGCAAAGACAAAAACGAAAATTGTGAAACATTTTCAAACTTAAAGTTTTGCTTTTAGCTTTGTATACTCGGAAACTGGCGTAACATTTATAAGGGTTTGCGGATAGTCAAGAGGATAGCGCGTTCGCCTTTGGTGAAAGGGATCACGGGTTCTATTCCCGCTGAGTGCGAGATGAAGTCAGCTGTCGAAGATTTCTAAAATACTACTATAATATTTATTTTGAATTACCCTTATCAGTTACTAATCTGAAATACTAGTGGTAGGATACTAAAAACTAAAAATCGATAACATTGATACCGGTATGTTTCAATAACTTTGCTATACAAATTTGTATTCCTGTTATCCTTGCGGTCACAACGGTACAACTATTTCAATCGAGCTTATTGTTTCGAAGTTTGCAGGCGTTTACAAAATTGTCAATTTTTAGTGCAAATTCCGGAATGTAAACATTTTTAAACAGTAATATGTTTTAAACATTCTTGGTTAACACATATCCTGATTGAAAATTAATACAACGAATATTAACTGAGTGGCAATCGAAGAAAGTTGGGTCACCGATTTTCGAGCGCCCAAAACAGACGCTTTTTTCAAACAAAATACAGTAAAAATAATAATATAAAAGTATACTTTAAGGAAATCAAAATATCTAAACACGCATGAATTAACATAGAAATGAATTCTCTATCGTATGCAATATATTTCATTAAAATCGGTGCTCTGTATTTGAAGCTGTGGCTTCTCAAACTCGACGGACTCTACTTTTTCACAGACAATAGTTACCCTCTTTAATTGAATGCGTCAGCCTTCACTTCACGTATCCTTGATATTTCATTCATTTTAAGAGGAAATCCCCGAAGTACAGCGGTTTCCACACAAATTTTATTAGAATAACTGCCAGGCGGTTTTAACGCATAAGCGTCATCTTCAGGCCAAATTAGAGTAATATTCAATTGTAGTAAGAGGGCAAGGAGTGGGGTGGTTGCAAGGGGAGGCAGGAGTTTAACAGGAGAATTTAGAGGAGAAATAATTGGGAGGAGGTTGTTCGCCAAGCTGTAGCCACAATGTAAGTTTTAGAGCTTCCAACACATCTAATTCACTTTCCTGAGCATAAATATACAGAGGGAATGGTGTGAAGCCGGAAGAATAAGTATTTTTAATGAAAGGAGGAAACGTGTCTGACCTGAATGATGCTAATACGTTGAAACCGGTTGTCAGTTACATATAATAATAAAATTTGGGTGGATACCGTAATCCTTAGTGCATTTTTTCACAATTTATGAAATAGTTTCCTTCTCTTCTCAACGAGCTATTTTTACAAATAGGTGCCCTCGGAAATCTTTCTTTCTGCAAAAAAGACGACACCTCAGCTCAACCGCAAGTGCTGGGAGTAGCGAATGGAAAGAAACCGAATGAGTGGGAAGATTTTCTCTCGGTACCGAACCGTTCAGTAACTCACGAGGAAGTCTTTTATCAAGAGGAAGATATTTCTAATGGAACACTTCAAGAAGTCCGTCCAACTCTTCCACTTGAAAAATCTTCCACGCTGCTATTATCTAGTTTTGCGTCTGAAGCTAGACTGGTAAGAGAGAAGCGTCTGCAGGTGTCGTCGACAATGAGTGTTTTATGACAAAAGTCGAACAATTACGTCAAATACAACAGGAAATGCGTCCAATTTCCATCAATTTGCATAGTGTTTGTTGTGGAAGCAAACAGTTGTAATGGTTACTGAAATAATTTCTTTTGTGATAGAATTATCGATTGAATTACATACATACATATATGAATTACATACAATCCGATGGGAGCCCCTCAGTGTGTTATCTTTCGTTACAGACATAGGTCTAAGACAAACAGCAACTTTGTTTTTAGGTTTTTAAAAGTCATAATTATGTATCATCTAAAAATGTTAAGATGTCGTTTACTCACAATAATTGAGGAATACCCTTAAAATAATGTATACACACTGATTCGTTATCTAATTATTTTTAGAAAGTACCCCGCATTAGATGATTTATCCTGTTTATGATATAACATATCAATCAAATAAATGATAATCCCTTCAGCACCTGGTATTTGTCGGTTTTTTATTATGAATACACCAGTTAGGAGCTGAATAGAAAGTAAGCTAGTGAATCCAAAGAAACAAGTTACACCAGATTTTAACATGTTTTATCCTGCGATCAATCATATAATGCAAAATTTCTTCTCAGGTAGAACAAGTAAAGTGCACGTTTTTTGCTCTTCTTAACGGAATGCTGACTTTGAAATTTTACTTCTCAAAAACTATAAATTTCATTCAAACAAAATTTTGTTACAATATAAAAATACTCAATATTGACGCAAATAAAAAGTTTCAGATTATTTATATAACAATAAAAATTTGCTATTGATTTTATGAAACGACTTTTTCTCTGTAATGAATGGCCTTAAAAATGCAAAGTTGGTCCCTTGGTGTAGTTTTCCGTAAGATTTTTTAGTTACTAGTTATATCTCATTTTAGCTACCATATTATTCATTTATTACTTATTTTCTATGAATGTATTTATAACAAGTTGGAAAGACAGCAAAACCTTGGAGGATAATGCCTGTGGTGTTGACACAATCTCCCGACCTAGGCTGTCTTTCGGGAGTGAACATATCCACACTACTGGTATTGCGCCCCAAGGTTTTCCTCAAGGGAAACAATACCAATCACCTTAAGGAATAAAGTACTTTTTTATTCAAGGTTAACACCTTGTGGTTAACATCTTTGAAGGTTAAAACCTTGTGATGGTTTATACTAATCAACAAAGTAAGTGACATGACATTTGGTCAAAGTAAATATTTGTTACATGAAGAATTCATCTATATTGTAACATTTTCAATAATAATTTATTTCTATAAAGATAATATAGTATCAGTCCTCTTATTAAAACACTAACCTGAATGATACCTTGAAATAAAATTCCTTAAAGGTAACTGTCTAAAACTGAAGTATGCCTTTCAAAACCTTACTTCTCATTGATATCTCTTGTTGGTGAATTTAATTTATGAATTCCCTGTCAGAACTCAATCAAGCCTGAAATAAGAGGAAAGGAATAATCAGCAATTTGGTATTAAATTGCAAGAAAGCAAATTTTTTTAAATGTATTTTAGATACATTTGATTTTGGCATGTGCTTGAACTTTAAATTTTAACTCTGTAACTAGAATATAAATACAAAACAATTATTGTAGTCATTTTGACTGACTAACTTAAAAAGAAAGATTTTTTTTGAAAAT
>KZ308292.1:644559-663952 GCA_000376725.2 Ladona fulva | reverse complement strand
TGAAATGAATTCACTATGAAAAGAGTTGTCTGGAATTTTCAGAAATAAATCATTAAGAATGTTAGCAATCTTGGCAGAATTAGAATTAACAACACCATTATGTAGTGCCACCCCCTCTTTATATATTTATTCTCATTTTAGCAAGTAGCTAATACAAATAGACATAATTTCTTAACAGAACATAAAAAAATAATAAATCTTGTGCAATCAGTTCAACCACACCTGCTGTCCATCAAATACCAATACCATCAATACCATAGTTGTTTAAAATAGAAAATTTTAGATCAAAGGTAATATCTTGCTAATAACTATTGATAAATTAAAATTTCCTCAAAATTCCATTTTTTGTACTCATGTAGTCTTATTGCCAAGACAGTGGAGTTGTTTTTATGCTTGGCTAACAACGCTGGACTTCAGTAACAAAAACCCAGCATAGACATATATGTTTGGATTTACTGCAAGAATGAGCTTTTTAGTCTAACATTTTCCTGAATAAATACCTTATTCTTATTATTAATTAATGACTCATGAAAAGGCAAATTGTTAAGAATAATTACAAATCAGTATTTATAATAATAGAATTCATACTAAATTTTCATGAAAATATATAAATCTGTAACCATAGGGATCTGGTGATTTCCTTTCTTATTAAGTGATATAAGAATCACTTTTTTCTGTTCTTCTGTTAATCTTTTCTCTCTCTCATATAATATCAGTCTATATATTAGAGTAAATAGCTCTTTTCTGCTGGCTTTGAACATTTTATCATTGATACAACCTTCCACTAGCACCTTGTAATCTTTAATCTCATTATATACTTCTTAATTATAAAATTAATTGCACATAGGAAAAAGAATGTAATAGAGAAATCTACTGAATTATGATGACTAATGATTTGACCACAAAAAAGCAAGTGATTAGACACTATGGCATCTTCTAAACACTTTTACAAAAGGCAGGAAGTAAAAAAAGTATATTTCATTATAGCATTTAATTTGCAATTTCATTTATTCAATATCACTAATCCCAAAGGTATGGAATAATGAACTAAAAAACCCAAAGAATATATAAGTGTATTTTTGGCAACAAGATTGTAAGTTAATCATCTGAGCTCTACTAACTCCAGAAAAGCAAAATTAAAGAACATATATAAATATTAATTCATAAGTTATGATAATAAACCTTATTTAAACATATGTTTTTACTTGCAATAAAGTTTATAAGGAGTGCAATATGAATATTTCTTTTCCTGAATTTTATGTTGATTATCTTTTTGCTCATCTTAACAGATCAAGCAGAGGCTCCATACTAAATAGTAAATATCATTGGAATACTTATGAAGTCAAATTTCTCTCTTTAGCTCAAATATGTTTGAGCTCTTTTGTTCAGAACATACATTTGATATTTTTCTCAGAGCAGATACAGCATGAGCTGCCTTCACTGTGATATGATTAAAAAAATATAACATAAATATGCTAGCATCGATAAATAAATTATAATAGTCAAGGACATCTGGCATCCAATAATAAATCTAGAACATGCAATTATAAATCTAGGGAAGGTTAGTGTATAATCAGAAATTTATGTTAATGGATTTTCTATTCCAATATATGCATCAGAAGTAGCTTCTCAGGGAAATGATTTGAAACATTTAAGTTAAAGGAATAGGATTTTTGATGTTTCAAATCATTTTTACATTTCCCTATCTTCAATGACAATTACATTCCTTAATATGTCACAGAGGTTAGGCCAGATTGCAATGTAGGCAACTTTTGGCTTCAGTTCTAAAATTTATTTTATTTTAACTCCTGTTGTTCACAGTTCTCTCCTTATCAGCTCATGCTGGATTTTCAAGCAACCTAATAATTGCTCTGGTAAAGATGAAAATTGTTGTCATATCTTTAAAGTTGCGTTTGG
This sequence comes from Ladona fulva, assembly GCA_000376725.2. Taxonomy (NCBI): domain Eukaryota; kingdom Metazoa; phylum Arthropoda; class Insecta; order Odonata; family Libellulidae; genus Ladona; species Ladona fulva. Next base: position 662,035 of record KZ308292.1, on the reverse strand, counting down.
TTACCCAAAACGCCCATTACTTATCCTTTCTAATCAATCCCTCCACTTTGTTGCTTGTCCTACAGAATTACATAATCCAATTTTTCAGAGGCATGATATTGAATTACAGGCAAAAAGCTTTGTAGAGTCAATTCCCCAAAATACATGAGGTATTGAACTCTTATCTGGAAGAACATAACAAGACTTTTAAACTTGAAGGAATAAAATGGTCATACATTGTACAACGAAATTGTTATAAAATTAATCTGATTCAGATCTGCTTCTGTGATGAGAATGTATCACTTTCTACTGAAAATTATGAAGGCATTGTAATATCTGGTTGCTGTTAAACGATCATCAAAAATGCTAAATCTTCAATGCTATCAAGTAGTAGATTCAAAATTATAAGAAATATTAAAGTTAATATAGTATTTTAAATCATAGTAGAAGTGAAAATAACAAACCCATATCATTGTTATCCACAGTAAAATCATTTGCTCATTAGGAGTTAAATCAGTGTAAATGTCATGAAAAATGATGTCCCAATTAACCAAAGAGTATGAGATGTTTTATCTCCATAATTACCTTCAGTGAAACTATTAACACTATACACAGATTATTTATCAGAAGAAAACCAAACCATTTCCAAAAGTACAGTCAAAAGCAAGAGAATCTGAAATTCAGTCAAGATTAATATGAACCATAATTGAAAGATATTAATGAAAACAATGTACTACAACGTCATCAGTGGGTTTATGATGATTTTTTAAATTTCTNGATGGTGAATAACCCTCACACCTCCCAAGGAAGAATGGACTTGAAAAAAGTCTGACGGGACCGGGAATCGAACCCGGGTCTCCCAATTGCCGGTTGGGTGCTTTGATTCCCAGTTAATAGATAAGTGGTGGTAAGTTTCATGTTGCCATTTTGATACCTATACTTTTATGTTTCTATTGAATTGCAAAACTGATAAAATTTTCTTCTTTCTAGTTTTTGAAGAATTTTCCCTCAGCAGTGGTTTTTTTTGGAAGGAAGGAAGCCTTGCATTTAAACAAAAAAGACCATCATGTGCAAATTCATTTTGCTTAATTTTCTCATATTCGTCCTGTTTCCAAATTCAAACTCTTGACAGATGAAAATGAAGCATGGAAACAGGATCATTATCTTGAAAAGGTGCTTGCTTTAGCATGTCTGCTGGGAAATTTCAGCAGTTATTAACTGTTGTGTGGATGAATATCAGTGAGTATCTTTCTCTTTTTTAAGTATTCTTTGATACTTAGTTATCCAATGAAGTGACTTTTATGTTGTGAACTTTAAAGATGTGTATTAGGCTGAACTTGTTCCATCATTGGCATTGGTCCAATATTTTGATTAAACTTTCCATTGAAATTTCAGTAAAATCTCCACCAGTATGAACAGAAGCTTTCAATGCGCAGTTTGTATGTCTTACTTTTAATATTGCTGAGACATCTTTTATGTAATACACAGTTTTTGATTTTAAATGTAATATGTCTACTATTATTATAATAAATCATGCTTTGTAACCTTAAATTTGGTTTTTTCTTTGGGCTTTAAGTGAATGTAACATTTAAGGACAAATTGAGAGGTATAAATACCAGAATTGGTAACCCAGTAGCCATATTGTTTAAATTATTTAAGACAATGTATGGTCTCTAAGCTAAAGCAAGTAATCCAAGTAAATTTTCCCATTATCTCTCTTAAATTTTGTGCATTGAAATTGGTTGGAAGAAGTGAGCTTGTTACTTAGATTTACAATCTTTTGCTNAGAAATATTAAAGTTAATATAGTATTTTAAATCATAGTAGAAGTGAAAATAACAAATCCATATCATTGTTATCCACAGTAAAATCATTTGCTCATTAGGAGTTAAATCAGTGTAAATGTCATGAAAAATGATGTCCCAATTAACCAAAGAGTATGAGATGTTTTATCTCCATAATTACCTTCAGTGAAACTATTAACACTATACACAGATTATTTATCAGAAGAAAACCAAACCATTTCCAAAAGTACAGCCAAAAGCAAGAGAATCTGAAATTCAGTCAGGATTAATCTGAACCATAATTGAAAGATATTAATGAAAACAATGTACTACAACGTCATCAGTGGGTTTATGATGATTTTTTAAATTTCTTGATATATTCTAAAAAAAATGTTACATATTTCAGATGGTCTATTCACAAAATTTTCAGAGAAGTAGGGAGCATAAAAAAAATTCAGAACACAAAAAAGCAAATAGTTCCACTATAGCAGAATGTAGAAAGAAACATATAGGTTTCAGAAAAATACAGTATCCAAACATTTACAAATTTATCATCATCATCCTAATCCATGAAAATGTTCTCTTACATGTAAAACTGTAAAAGGAAATGTACAAGAAGAACTAGATATCTCAACACGAAGAATATATTCACCATATGGTGAAAAGTAATCTTTAAAATTGCCCATTCAAGGTATGTATAGAATTTATGATGCAATTAAAAGCATTCTTTGAATAGCACTTGAGTAAATAGAAGGCGATAGCCGTGGGATATATCACCAAAACGCCCCATTTTTTCATGTTCTTTTGGCATAAACAAAACTAAGAATGACATTGTCAAATATGAAGAATTTTATAAAATCCAGTAACGATAACCTAAGATGAAGTTTTCCCTTTTGATGACGAAACAATTTACCTTGATTAAATTTATTAATTTACATAATTTACATAAAATTAGTAAGCATAACTGTTGACGCACAACCTGCAACTGATTTTTTAAGGCAGATACTCGAAAGACGATAAAATACATCCAATATGTCAGATATTACTTAATGTTCAACATATTTAGGCAAAGAACCCGATAGAAAATGTAAAAACAAACTAATAACCAACGAGAAGAATATCCTCAAAGTTAGTGCAACTCTTGAATGGCGCCCAATAAATTCAACCGCTTCCGCTGGAAAAAGATGAATTAATAAATTGAACGCGATGCATTGTTGGCCATTGTTGGATCAGATAATCGATGACATCGATGAGATCCGTGATTTACGTTACTGCGGTTCACGTGATAGATAATTTGCAGTCTTGCATTGCCTCTGTAGGTTATTACCTTCGAATATATTAGGCACTTAAGTACTTCCATTATCTAACTATAGTCGCCACCTTTCCGTGTTTGACCCGGAGTCCCTCGGTTTTGTTACTTTTCTCCGGGTTTAGTCATGATTTCTTCGGTGCTGTGTTTTGATATAATTACCCGGTTTTAATAAAATTCAAAATTATTCGAAATAAGAAAACTCCTTGGCAGTTGTAATGAATATTAATCGTGACTGAGATTGCGCTATCATTGTAAAGAGCCAAATTTGCAACTTATGTCCAGTTAGGAGGCGGCAGTGAACTATCTTAATCACAACCAGCGCCGTACTCCTTTGCAGCTTATAGCTATTTCAGAATGATACCATTTACGCAGATTCTGATCATACAACTTTTTTTAAATCTCGGTCAGAGCTCCGCTGCAGGTGGCAACTGTATCTAAACCAAGACCTCCTTCATTCTGCTCGTCAGGAGCTGTTTAAGAATCAGGACAAAACTTAAGAATAGTTTGTTGGAAAATATTAGAACCTCCTCTTTTGTAAGTTGTTGGAAAATGTCTTCTACATTAACTTTTTAATCACTCGTGTGGGCATACATTCTATAATCACTCTTTTCTATTATTCAATTTTTTTTTATTGAAGTAGAGACTGCAAGGACCAAGCCATCTTCACCATTTTCGATCCTCCTCATCTCATGAAAAGTACCAGAAATTTATTAATGGCGCATGATTTCCTGATTCCTATTCCAGTGAAGGAATCAATGATTCTGGGTATGCCATCCTGGAGTCATATCCAGGATGCCTACAAAGATGCAGCAGAGGCTACCCTCTATAGACCTATTCATCAAATCACAGAAGAGCATGTAAACCCGCAAGGTTGGTAAAATACTGCAGTATATTTTCTTGGGCATATGTATATACATTTGTGTGTGTTTCTGTGTTCATGTGATAATAATAATAGCACGTCTTTATTCATGGGTGAGATTGAAACGAATTAGTCTCTTCTTACATCTAACCCTTTGGTAAGTGATAAGGATAAGGTAAGTTGGAAGGGAGGAAGATGTGGTGAGTATAAATAGGAATTCCTTAGTATAAATGTCGGAAGTCATGACTTTGTGGAAAGACATTGCAGAATAAAAGAAACTTTTACACAGGGATTTTAAAGGTTAAGCACTCCCTTTTTACTTCAGTACCTTTCCAGGAGACTGTTCTATCTGTTAAAATTCACCTTACTTCAGCCATGGTGGACTCAAAAATCAAAAAGGACTTCATCCATCTAACAAAAATTACATACTTACTTCATTTTCAACCACAAAATTCTACCGCCAACAAGAAGGCCTAGCCATGGGGTCTCCCTTGTTCTCTATCCTAGCCAAATTCTTGATGAACAAATTAGAAGAAAAACTATTCAGTTCCAGTAATAGTTTAGTAAAGCACTCCCTTTATTGGTGATGATATATAGATGACATATTCCATGTCTGAAGAGGCAGTTATAGGAAACTGTGTTTTTAAATCTATTTAACTCTTCCATCCTAATTTGAACTTCACNATGAAGGTCAACCTGGCGACCCAAATATTCAGTCGCTCCATGGCTGCATATGTTGAAGAGGGAACTTGTTCACGTGAGTGTACCGAAATTTATTATCAGAAGATCAAGATCGAATACGTTAATAGTATGAATATGTATTAGAAACATTTCTACATTACAGTTTTTATTCATTACATTTTAGAATGGTTACCTGAAGGAACTTTTTCCACAGCCTGGTTCCTAGGTTTCATGGATGAACTGTTCGACTCCATGAATAGTGATTGTAAAGGGGCTGGCTATAAGCCTTTGAAAAATGTAGTGTCAGCAGGCAGTCCTCACTTCCATTTTTGGGAGAGGGCTGCAATGTTAATGAAGGACTTACAGATTGTGAAGAAGAGGAATGTTAATTCAATAGCTTTCTGCCCTATGACTCCAACACAGAAAGGTTGGTTAACAAACTTAACTGCTTTCCCATTAATATATAAGAAGATATCTGAAATGGTACATGCAGACACCAAAGTGAACACAAGAGCATTTAACCAAGATCCATTAGAAAATTTGTTTGGATGCATAAGAGGAAACTGTGGCTCCAACACCCACCCCACTGCAACACAATTTATAGGAAGCCTGAAATCCAGCATCATTAGTGGGCTAGCATTCTCTGCCTCCACAGGCCGCCGGAATTGTGAGGAGGATGACATGGCTCTACTGGACTCACTCCGATCACTTATAGGTACTGTTCTGCTGTTTGACAACTAACCCTATAGTGAACAAAATCAGTGTAAATAATCACTGAGGAAATTTGATTTTCATTAAATTCATTTAAACCACAATTCCAAACTTTCTTTTTCACAACTTGGTGACCAAAAGAGGACATAATCATTTACCTTCCTCCTTAATAGTATGGATATGGATTTATATGAATCCTAAAAATGATTTACCAAATGTTGTAACAAGGATGACTAATTCCATGCACTTATAGGTACCAGTGGAGAAGTGGAGAGGGTTAGGGAAGAAGAAATTAAAGCTCCTTTTTTGGGCTTCCTAGAGACAGACACTTCAGATAGAAATGCTGTGGAAACTCGGGGCCCCTGTATGCTCTAAGATCTTTCCTGCAATAGATTCCTGTGAGCAATGCAAGGCAGCCATGATGAGTGAAAGTAGCAGTCCTAGTAAAGACTTAGTGAACATAATTCTGCAAGCTTGCCAAGCTACTTCATTAATTTTAGATGCAGAGGCTGACAGGACCAGCTTGTAGAAAAGCATAGCACAGGAATTGCAGTCTGTTCTTTGCTTTCAATGGCTGGAGGAGAAATGCCTTTCGCACTGCAGGGAATTGAAGAAATCTGTCATTGAGGTGTCTGTGAAAAGTGCAACTCTTCGGTGGTGCCAAGAAAAGAGAAGAAAGTGATGGTAAGATATAAGTTATAAATGGTGGTTAATTAACTGCATAGAGGCAAATGTAGATGTGTTTCAAAATACCTTCAGAAATCACAAAATCCTTAGTTATCTTTATTGCTTAAATTTCTTACTCTCTCCTTTTCAGGTCAGTCTCCATTTCCTAAGTTGTCTCATGGATATGTATGTTGTTTATTAGTATGCAAAGCGAAGTGACTGGAAGGTGATGGTAAGTGATAAGTTATGCATGTCTCTGAAAGTGACTAATGATCGAATTAACTGCATAGAAACAAATCTTTTTTGCATACATTTCTTACTCTCTCCTTTCCAGGTCAGTCTCCATTTTCTAAGTTGTCTCATGGGTCATTATTGTTCTTTTTTATAACAAGAAATCGAATGAGGTTGATGTTGAAGGAAGCCTATAAAGTGTCTCAAAACAGCACAACAGTATGTCATTGCTTGATGGTAGTAATGGTATTAATGCTAAAAGTGCTTTGACAATGGAGATCATTTGCACGTTGGCCCCACTAAGAATTAAACCCAAGACTGCTTTCACTGAAGTCAAATGCATTGCTAACTTTGTTATCTGGCAGCCTCTTACTTTATTTAGTAATGGATTATATCTTGGAATGTAGAAGATTCTGGGTACATGGTCCTGAACTGTCAGACTTTTCCCATGTCTATTTCTGTTCGGATTGCTCTCTCTTATTTGATTCCCAGTTAATAGATAAGTGGTGGTAAGTTTCATGTTGCCATTTTGATACCTATACTTTTATGTTTCTATTGAATTGCAAAACTGATAAAATTTTCTTCTTTCTAGTTTTTGAAGAATTTTCCCTCAGCAGTGGTTTTTTTAGAAGGAAGGAAGCCTTGCATTTAAACAAAAAAGACCATCATGTGCAAATTCATTTTGCTTAATTTTCTCATATTCGTCCTGTTTCCAAATTCAAACTCTTGACAGATGAAAATGAAGCCTGGAAACAGGATCATTATCTTGAAAAGGTGCTTGCTTTAGCATGTCTGCTGGGAAATTTCAGCAGTTATTTACTGTTGTGTGGATGAATATCAGTGAGTATCTTTCTGTTTTTTAAGTATGCTTTGATACTTAGTTATCTAATGAAGTGACTTTTATGTTGTGAACTTTAAAGATGTGTATTAGGCTGAACTTGTTCCATCATTGGCATTGGTCCAATATTTTAATTAAAATTTCCATTGAAATTTCAGTAAAATCTCCACCAGTATGAACAGAAGCTTTCAATGCGCAGTTTGTATGTCTTACTTTTAATATTGCTGAGACATCTTTTATGTAATACACAGTTTTTGATTTTAAATGTAATATGTCTACTATTATTATAATAAATCATGCTTTGTAACCTTAAATTTGGTTTTTTCTTTGGCCTTTAAGTGAATGTAACATTTAAGGACAAATTGAGAGGTATAAATACCAGAATTGGTAACCTAGTAGCCATATTGTTTGAATTATTTAAGACAATGTATGGTCTCTAAGCTAAAGCAAGTAATCCAAGTAAATTTTCCCATTATCTCTCTTAAATTTTGTGCATTGAAATTGGTTGGAAGAAGTGAGCTTGTTACTTAGATTTACAATCTTTTGCTTATGTAACAGCTAAGATTAAAATTATTCTTTTTCACTTTGTTGCCCCCTTTTGAAGCAGTCAAGGCTTACTACTTAATCATGGCCACAACTGGAGAAATATGATGGAGTAAAATATGAGGATTTATATGGATTGTTAATTTTCAGAGAATATTTTAGTGCTTGTTGAAGGTTGTAGAATTGCAAAGTCCTACTTATTTCCACTTCAAAGCTGTTTAGAACATCTATCTTACTTCATTTTCAATATATAGTTCAATTTCTTCTCTGATGACTTGCATAAAGACAGCATTCTCTCCACAAAAAGTTGAGCATTTCAGTTTCTCAATGGAAGTTTCATTAGATGGAAAAGTATTTAGTTTAAGGATGGTAAGTTTAACATTGATGCTAAAAATGTGCAAGGGCAGAGATCAAATGTTTTCTTCAATAACCCTCACACCTCCCAAGGAAGAATGGACTTGAAAAAAGTCTGACGGGACCGGGAATCGAACCCGGGTCTCCCAATTGCCGGTTGGGTGCTCTGTCCGTTGAGCTATCCCGGCAGAACATTTGCTTCAATGAAGCCGTGACTGTGAACGATGCCGCCATGCGGACGAAATCGCAAAGTCCTTGTCCACAAAGTCTCCCGAACGGCTTGGAGAAATGTTCTGCCGGGATAGCTCAACGGACAGAGCACCCGACCGGCAATTGGGAGACCCGGGTTCGATTCCCGGTCCCGTCAGACTTTTTTCAAGTCCATTCTTCCTTGGGATTTTTCCTGGGTGCGCACCATCTTGCGCAAAGTCACCCTTACCCGTTTTCCTTGTTTCCAACATGAAGGGGGTTTTCCTTTCCATCACTTTGTGTGGCCGGTGCTTCAATGAAGCCGTGACTGCGAACGATGCCACTATGTGGACGAAATCGCAAAGTCCTTGCCCACAAAGTCTCCCGAATGGCTTGGAGAAATGTTCTGCCGGGATAGCTCAACGGACAGAGCACCCGACCGGCAATTGGGAGACCCGGGTTCGATTCCCGGTCCCGTCAGACTTTTTTCAAGTCCATTCTTCCTTGGGATTTTTCCTGGGTGCGCACCATCTTGTGCAAAGTCACCCTTACCCGTTTTCCTCACACCTCATTCAATGCCCATTTGGGGCTTGGAGATAGATATCAGGAAACTCAAATATAAGACAAAATTATCTAGTCTATGAGCTGCATTCATATTCATTTATGGCTCTACAAATACATACTTATTCATGAGGAAATCACTCAGAGTAGCTTGGAAAACAACTTAATGCCCAAACTTCATTTCTAATAAAAACTAAAAATGGCTACTACTGATGGATATATTTTAGAAACATGTCAAAGAAACTGAAATGGAAAGAAATTCATACCTTTATGAATTCATTCTAAGTATAACTTTGAATGTCATACATGAAAGATCACTACAGAAAAATGAAATAAAAGGAACTTTTCATGCAAAGTTAGTGCAGAAATGTGGATAAAAATTTTTGAGCGGTTGAAAAAATAATTAAACATCCATTAAAGAGGTATAATAATCGAAAAACACACAGTAAATACACGAAACTAATATAAAAACTTTTAATCTTCAATAAAATATACAGAGTAATAAATTATCTTCAGTGGTATTTTAACATATATGAGGAACTGCTCATGATGTACAGCTAAAGAGACACTGCAAAAGAGAAAATTATTTGGCAATTAGTTTAATAAAAGATTCAAATATCATGATTATACATAATTTAACAGCTTATAGAGTCAAAAGTAGCTTATGCTTTTGCAAGACATTCATTGGAAAAGGAAGATACACAGTGAGTGATGATGACAGCTTATATTTTCAACATATTATACAGAATATATCACTGGTAAAATTCATAACTTGTAATACAAATACTGGCTATTAATAACAAACTAATCAGAATTATCAGATTGTACTTCTTTACCAAAATCCACCTTAAATTGATTTGCCTCTCGTATAGGATGACTTTTTAGTTGTAACTTATAAAAGTTAAATACTTTAACAAAAGAAAATCCTTTATTTATAGGAAGTCTGAGGTCCAGCATCATTAGTGNCCAGGATGCCTATAAAGATGCAGCAGAGGCTACCCTCTATAGGCCTATCCATCGAATCACTGAAGAGCATGTAAACCCGCAAGGTTGGTAAAATACTGCAGTATATTTTCTTGGGCATATGTATATACATTTGTGTGTGTTTCTGTGTTCATGTGATAATAATAATAGCACGTCTTTATTCATGGGTGAGATTGAAACGAATTAGTCTCTTCTTACATCTAACCCTTTGGTAAGTGATAAGGATAAGGTAAGTTGGAAGGGAGGAAGATGTGGTGAGTATAAATAGGAATTCCTTAGTATAAATGTCGGAAGTCATGACTTTGTGGAAAGACATTGCAGAATAAAAGAAACTTTTACACAGGGATTTTAAAGGTTAAGCACTCCCTTTTTACTTCAGTACCTTTCCAGGAGACTGTTCTATCTGTTAAAATTCACCTTACTTCAGCCATGGTGGACTCAAAAATCAAAAAGGACTTCATCCATCTAACAAAAATTACATACTTACTTCATTTTCAACCACAAAATTCTACCGCCAACAAGAAGGCCTAGCCATGGGGTCTCCCTTGTTCTCTATCCTAGCCAAATTCTTGATGAACAAATTAGAAGAAAAACTATTCAGTTCCAGTAATAGTTTAGTAAAGCACTCCCTTTATTGGTGATGATATATAGATGACATATTCCATGTCTGAAGAGGCAGTTATAGGAAACTTTGTTTTTAAATCTATTTAACTCTTCCATCCTAATTTGAACTTCACGATGGAAATAGGGACAAACCATAATTTAAATATCCTGTTTGTGAAGGATGGCAAACCAAAATTCAAAATATATTGAAAGCCTGAATATAGCAATCATGTCATCCTGAATTACTCCTTCCACCTCTATTCCCAAATGTGTGTGGCTCTACATTTGATGCTACATCGCCTAATAGTAATTTCCCTCTCGACATGTAAATTCACTAAGGAATTAAATTCAATAAAATTCATAGCTGAGTCCTACAGTTACAGCATGGCTCACATCGACAAACTCCTAAAAAGGAAACTTAGGAAACGAGCTTATGAGAAGTTCACCTCCTCCCCACTGACAAGAATCCATTATTCAGAGGAGATTATCCTTTCTGGGATAATCTCATACAAACAGCAATGTTTTTCCCGAAAATATTAAACCTGCGTTTCGATCCCCGAACAATATCCTCAGATTGCTAAGGAACTGGAAGGACCATAGGATCCTGCAACAGAGTCTACTAACTTTCATGCACTCATTGTCCCACCAAGTATATCGGGAGGACTGGTGGAGGCATGAGGGTGGCAGAGCACCAAAGATACTAATGCCTGAAGAGAGAACCCTTCTCGAGCTACTCCCTTCACCTCTTAGTAAACTGACATACCAGCAATTTCCATCCAAGACACCTACATCAGAAGGAGAATTACTGCCACCTAGACCTCCTAGAGGAAGTAGGCATAAGGAGTTTCCGGAAGGATGGTATGCTGGCAAACTACCTCATGTTCCTGAACCCCTCCTCTCTCTGCCAGCTAAATTGTACCTCTATATCATCCCCACTTTCCTCTCCCCATTCATCCCCTCAACCCTTCCACTATCCTATATATGTGGTATGAACATTTAAGTCTGCGCCTGAAGATGTTAGTATGTTTACAAAATCAGTAGCAAATTAAAATCCCTGTGGAAAAGTACAGTTTCTTTTATTCTCCAGAAGTTCCTTTCATTAACATCTTTGTTACATTTTTTTAAGGTCGTCAGAAAATGAAAGTCAACCTGGCGACCCAAATAATCAGTCGCTCCATGGCTGCATATGTTGAAGAGGGAACTCGTTCACGTGAGTGTGCCGAAATTTAATATAAGAAGATCAAGATTGAATATGTTAATAGTATGAATATGTATTAGAACGATTTCTACATCACCGTTTTTATTCATTACATTTTAGAATTGTTACCTGAAGGAGCTTTTTCCACAGCCTGGTTCCTAGGTTTCATGAATGAACTTTTTGACTCATGAATAGTGACGGGATAAGGGGCTGGCTTAAAGCCTTTGAAAAATGTAGTGTCAGCAGGCAGTCCTCCCTTCTATTTTTGGGAGAGGGCTGCAATGTTAATGAAGGACTTGCAGATTGTGAAGAAGAGGAATGTTAATTCAATTGCTTTCTGCCCTATGACTCCAACTCAGAAAGGTTGGTTAACGAACTTGTCAGCTTTCCCTTTAATATGTAGGAAGATATCTGAAATGGTACATGCGGACACCAAAGTGAACACAAGAGCATTTAACCAAGATCCATTAGAAAATTTGTTTGGATGCATAAGAGGAAACTGTGGCTCCAACACCCACCCCACTGCAACACAATTTATAGGAAGTCTGAGGTCCAGCATCATTAGTGGGCCAGCATTCTCTGCCTCCACAGCCCACCGGAATTGTGAGGAGGATGACATGGCTTTGCTGCACTCACTCTGAGTACTTATAGGTACTGTTCTGCTGTTTGACAACTAACCCCAAAGTCAACAAAATCAGTGTAAATAATCACTGAGTAAATTTGATTGAAATTTCATTAAATTCAGTTAAACCACAATTTTAAACTTTTTTTGTCACAACTAGGTAAACAAAAGAGGACGTAATCATTTACCTTCCCCCCTTAATTTTATGGATATGGATTTATATGAATACTAAAAATGATTTACCAAAGTTTGAAACAAGGATTAATTCCATGCATTTATAGGTACTAGTGGAGAAGTGGAGAGGGTTAGGGAAGAAGAAATTAAAGCTCCTTTTTTGGGCTTCCTGGAGACAGACACTTCAGATAGAAATGCTGTGGAAATTCTGGTCTCCGTATGTTCTAAGCTCTTTCCTGCAGTAGATTCCTGTGAGCAATGCAAGGCAGCTATGATGAGTGGAAGTAGCAGTCCAAGTAAAGACTTAGTGAACATAATTCTGCAAGCTTGTCAAGCTACTTCATTAATTTTAGAGTCAGAGGCTGACAGGACCAGCTTGCAGAAAAGCATAGTACAGAAATTACAGTCTGCTCTGTGCTTTCGATGGCTGGAGGAGAAATGCCTTTCGCACTGCAGGGAATGGAAGAAATCTATCATTGAGGTGTCTGTGAAAAGTGCAACTCTTCGGTAGTNCATTTTCATAATTGTGGCAATGCTAGTAGACTGTTGTCTATTTACAAAGATTAATTCTCAAGGCAAATAAATACAATTACCCTTCCAAATTACAAATTCAGAGGCCTACTTTTGGTAATTATCAGGAGCAACAACATAAGATATAACAGCATAAGGGAAAGGGAGACTTCTATCACATTATCACAAATTTAGACATCAATTGGTGCCAATCATTCCTGCATATGAGGAGTTTGGTAATGGAAGCACCTCCTGCAAGTTTCCATATCATAAACTTCCTGGTTTTTTGTTTAGGTTATTAGGGTACCAGCCTCAGCCTTATTTTATCTCATGCTCCTTATGATCAGCATTAGAATCATCAAGTCGATTGCTTTGCTTTTTTCTAAGAGACATCTGCATACAAAAAGATAATCTAAGACTTTCCTCTTTTTAGTTTTCCCTCTACATCAGGAGTTTTTGAGCTTATAGTTCCAGTGGGCCACATTAGCACTTGGAATGATTCAGGGACTACTGATAACCTGTTTTAGTTTAGACAGTTTCAGTAGCAAAGGGGGATATTAGGAGTTAAAATTACCCCAGGATGGACACCAAATGCAGCACTTCTACCACAAACAGAATCTACCAAAACAGAACAAAGGAAGCAGCCATCCCTCACTCCTACAGTATTCAAGTAGTGACATGGTCTCAATTACTTATCTTCTTGGGTCATAGGTCCACTTGTCTATAGTGTCAAATTTATCTGTGTTCTTCCATTCCAAATTTCCTTTTCCCAAGAGCATGAGGATGATTTCTAATTTAATCTTCCGGATGTTTTAGGTTGCAAAGACTCGAGGGACATTGATGAATGAAATTCTGCAAGCATCACAACTTTAGCCTTAATTTCAATAGAGATTATCCACTATTTTTTGAGGTGATGGCTCGTATTTACTGTAAGGGCTATTGGATGATAGCTCCTCCAATGACTCTTCCTCAGGTTCTGGGGAAGGGGAATGATAAAGCTCGGTAAAGTGGTCTCCAAAATTAAAGCAACACTTGGTGGCATGATACAGTGGCCAGAAATCAACTAGTTGGAGGAAGGCACTTCGAGCTACTCCAGCAACATTGGCAAGTAGAGGAAGGTGATGTATATGCTTAGGGATAGGGAAAGGGTCGGTGAGGGCACCTTGAACCTCAAGGTTTTGAATGGCAGCTAAGCAAGGCCCTTTCTTAATTACACCTACTGTGCAGTCCAAGATAATCCAAACACAAAAGGGACAGCAATAACTGATCTGGACCAGATGCATTCTTTCATAGCCCAAAAACTTTCTGGTATTCTTCTCATCTAATTACTATGTCCCATTTTTCATGAGGAATATGATTTCCCAAGAAAAGTGAATTTACAAAGAATCACTTTGCTGCGTTTTGAACCTTTCAAATCATTCTTTCCCTTGACTCTCCTTGGGTGAGGATATTCTGTAAGTTTGGGCTCAACACCACTCAGTTTTGCTTTTGACAGTTTTCCTCCAAATAACATATTTCTGGCCACTACATCACACCACCAAGTGTTGCTTTAACTTTGGGGACCACTGTATAATCATCATGTTTTCCATTTAAAAGCTCATTTGGAACATGAACCATCTCCTTCATCAATTCAAAAATTTGGTAAAACATTTTACACTCCATTTCTTTCATTTGCTAAGAGACTGCTGGTTTAATACTTCTGTAAATTCAACTATTTAAGTGAAGAAAATCTGTAAAGAGGCACAAAACACCAGAGCACAAACTTTTGGGTCCATATCCTCTTCAGTAACTATGGGGCTTTGGGAAGATATAATAGTTGATGAAAGCTCCATCACCTCTAATAATCTATTCATCAAACTTTAACAAACAGTGGTGCAGCTTTGGGATGCTAGAGAGCACTTTAAATCTTCACCACTTTCAGAATAAAATCTTATCTATGCTTAAACCTATGATTTTCTACACCCAACAGGGAGATATTATGTGAAAGGCATTTTGAGTACAATCATCATAACCAATTCTGTCAAAATCTCAGAGGCAAAAACATGAAACACCCTTTGGAGTGTAGTAAGTATATCATAAAATCTAAGTTCACTAACCTTTGTCTGAATTTGATTCGGCCTCTTTATTACTGATGTCAACCATTGGAGCAAGAACTGGAGCTACATTTTGTTGTGACTTCAGAATCTTTCCACATTTTGTTATTGAGTTAATAATGTGCTCCAATTTCCAGTGTTTGCTAAGTAAGGCATCATGAAAGGTAAAAGGTCCATGCCTGAGGCATCTAATTCCTGTGCATGCAGCAACGGAGTGGTGCTTCAGGGCCACATCTAGGATCAATCTAGCCAGAAATTCTTGAGTTTCATTGATACAGTGGACTTCTGCAGGTAAACAAAACAGCTATTATGAGCATCAATGTCTCAGAAAAAAATCTTTTTTCAACTAATAGAGTATCAAAAGATTAATTTCTGGATGATTTCCGAGTTTTCTGCTGCATTTGTTGTTCTCTAATGATGATGTATTGACATCATTCCAGTAGGCTTCCTCAGGTTGTATGATTGAAACACTCATAAAACACAAGCAAAAGAATGAACCTGCCAAAGAAAACAACATTGTCTCTGATCTTGACTGAAAGAAACCTTCTGGAACAAAGGCAAAATGTTGTTATTAGAGTAAAACTAACATGACAGAGAATGCATAAATAGTGCAGGGATCAACCAAAAGCTATGTAAATCCACATACTAATATCAAAATATTTGTGACAATAAACACAAAAAATTATATTGTTAACTATGTATTCCACGAAATAGTAACTTCAATAAGGATTACCAAATTCTACACCTTCATAAATTCTTCTTTTTACATAAACAAAATAGAACATTTTCATAATTGTGGCAATGCTAGTAGACTGTTGTCTATTTACAAAGATTAATTCTCAAGGCAAATAAATACAATTACCCTTCCAAATTACAAATTCAGAGGCCTACTTTTGGTAATTATCAGGAGCAACAACATAAGATATAACAGCATAAGGGAAAGGGAGACTTCTATCACATTATCACAAATTTAGACATCAATTGGTGCCAATCATTCCTGCATATGAGGAGTTTGGTAATGGAAGCACCTCCTGCAAGTTTCCATATCATAAACTTCCTGGTTTTTTGTTTAGGTTATTAGGGTACCAGCCTCAGCCTTATTTTATCTCATGCTGCTTATGATCAGCATTAGAATCATCAAGTCGATTGCTTTGCTTTTTTCTAAGAGACATCTGCATACAAAANTATTTAGTACCATTTTAGGTGGCACTGACAATTACAAAAATAGGAAAAGTTAAATTTAGGAATAATTTGCAGAAACAAAATTACTTTTTGATCCAAATAATAAAATCTTTAAAGGCAACATTAAGTTAGTAACATGTAAGAAAAAATTGACATGTGATACCTGATAATTAATCCTTTTTCTGTATCTGTTTAGCAGAAAAAGATGGAAAATTCTGCCACAATTGATTGGAAAAATGTCAAATCTTCCCCAATAACATTCCTTAAAATCATCTTCAGGTTTAATATGATCTGTCAAAGCTATATGAAATCTTACACTTACCTATGCTAATACTTTTAAAGCAACTCATTTCTGGATAGCAAGTATGTGCAATCAAATCTAATTATTATACTATAAACCACTAAATAGTATCACACTAAATACTATTATTTGTATATATTTTAAACATCAATCAATCAAGAGATACACCAACTATTATTTCACATAGAGGAACTATAAAGTCTAGTTAGGCTAGATCTAGAATAAGATAAAATAAATCATAAAATAGACAAGACTTTATTTTAAGATGAATTTGTCATATATGATGTATCAAAATTCACGGATAAAAGGTATTCAGTGTCATACACTGAACACTTTGACCAATGAATTACAATATATAGATGGAATTAATTAAATAGTAGTATTGTAACAAGAATTCTGTAGTCTGATTTCCCAAATTTCTAAACAACCATTACTCTCCCAATTTGCAAGAGTTTGTTGCTTTTGATGGTATGTCATCATTTTGCAATTGGCAAAGGTTCATAATAGGGGATTTCATGAACCAAGGCATACTTCCATCACCATTCTTAATAACTGAAACTGATTACAAAACCCTCAATTCCATGGATAAGGAAATGCATCAAATTAAGCTAATAACTACTAGTAATGCCTTTCCCAAATAAAAAGAATCTTACAAGCAGTCTTATATTGTACCTACATAAAGTATAAGAAAAAAATTTATACCAGGTTAATAAACTGTATTTCATCAAAGTATCAACCTTGCCCTACTAAGATAGATTGTATCTGTTGGAAATCTGGTTTGTGGATGATCTGTGCCACTTTCTCCTACAACTATAACTCTCCTATCCTACAACTCACAACTTGTCAGTGTTCATTATTCCAAATTTGAAGATAAAAATGCGTTTGAATTTTTTATGTACGAAAAAATATATTTGTAAATTCCAGTACTATTTGTTTCTTGATAAATTCACAATAATTTGAATTCTCAAATAGTAGTTAATGTTTTAATTTAACGATTTTAGCATTACTCATACTTAACTGGCTTTTTCGTGTACCCATTAGTTCTGACAGTTATACCTACTCCAAGACAAGCAATTGTAGAAGTATGTAATATATATAAATA
>KZ308292.1:595935-643851 GCA_000376725.2 Ladona fulva | reverse complement strand
TGTTGCTAAAAGGATATTGTTCATATCGAAATCATTGGGAGAAGAGGAGGGTAGACAATTTCAGGACGCTGACGTTTGCTATAAATCTCCTGGCAGTTACATAAAGATTACTCAAATGGACAAACGGAAATGGTTATTTGTAAGGCGGAGGAGGTGGGGGAGGGAGGAGTATGCTACATATGTGTGTGAATACATAGGTAATGGGTATCGAACCACTCGTACCGTTGTACAGATTACGAATAAACTATGCGTAACGCAATAAATATATGTATAATGGAGTTGGTTGGAGGAAGTTTGGGTTTCATTGGATTTGGACCAAAACGTAGCGGACCAAATCTCCGCGGACCAAAGTTCCGGCTGCGCTCTTGGGATAAGGAGACACCTCTACCAAGTGCTAACGGTCTCCTCAGAGGGTGGATGAGCGGGTAGAGGAAGGGCACCCTCTTGTCCTTGGGGCAGGAAACTGCTCCTAAAGGCGGAAAAGCCACATGACCAACAGCATAGGATGGAGAAGGCAAGGGGAAACCACTCCATTAAAGATCCGTAGGATATACCAAACAAAATGCAACCACTAGACGACATTAATGAGGGTTTAACTAATGATCATGGAGCTTGTGATCCAAGTTCTGGCAGGAGAAGTAAGAGGGCTTCTCAGGTCATTATCAAGCAAAATCCCTCGCAAGCTGCATTGAAGATGGGAATGTGGAATGTACGAATGCTACTGAGAGCCGGAATCCTGGATGAAGTGAAAGACCAGATGAGGAAGAATTATAAAGATGTATTAGGTCTATGTGAGACAAGGTGGGAAGGAATTGGAGATTTCTACAGCAATGAGTTCAGAGTAATTTATAGTGGTGATGAAAAATGAGGCAAGAATGGAGTGGCAGTTATAACAAGGGGAAAATGGTCGAGTAATATTTGCAATATTTACCATGTCAGTGACCAGTTAATGATGGTTAAAATAAATGGTAGACCTGTGGACTTGGTAATAATTCAGTCATATTTCCCAACATCAGCTCATGACTTAGAAGTAGTGGAGACTCAATTCAATGGTATTTGGCCGGACTTAGTGGAAAGCCATAATGACAAAATAAGTAAGCACTTCGTTATTTCCACAGAGAATATTTAATCTAACGACCGGTTTCGGCTCGCGCCATCATCAGGTAAATGATCAGGAAACAACACACATATATATACATATCAAGACAGTTTTAAGGGGAGGGTAAGGAGAGGGGAAGGGTTAGAGAAAGTACACTCATTGGTGAGATTGTCCGCCAACGTTATTTCCAAAATTTCCAAGGCATCAAGCTTCCTTCCCTTGGGCTGCCGATGTAGGAGTTTTGCAGAAAAAGTGCTATTGCTTTATCAACCACAATAAATACCATGAAAAATCTATATCTTCATGTAAGATGTGTCTTGCTATTTAAGAGAAATTTTTCATGAAAAAATGGATCTTATATGTGGGTATGTACAGTGATAATACAACCACTTTTTCTAGGTTTTTTGGTAATGTTTCCAATTATCCTTGCCACATAGTGAGTCCATTACTACAGACAGTTGTTTACTGTATTTGGTTTTCTTAAACAAATAGAGAGATGAAATTTGCAAAAACTAATTGCTTCATCAAAAATATTTTCATAAAGGAATATTTTAATTCAAATAGAAGGAAAATATTTCAATAAATCCAAAAAGCAATGAGAAGGAAGGTTAGTAAAAGGATGAAAGCTAAAAATGTGGTTTTTTTAAATTTTGTATACATTAAATAGATAAAATTCTATGAATATGCCTATATTGGTGAACATTATAAAAGTCTTATTGTTGATTTAAAATCATTGCCATGATGCTGAAGTGGAAATATGTATGCATTATGCATGAAAAAACTTAGCAAATGGACAGTTAATTTTAGAATGATAAGAGGACTCACCAACAACAAAATCTGGTGGATTAAAATCGATGCATTTCATGCCATACACTACTGTTATTTCTCGTGACCAAGGTCTGATTGGTCCTTGAACAGCAAGATCATATGCAGCCTGGCTCTCGGGATCAACTCCTATTTGACTGAAAATAATAATATTTTTCTATCAATGAAAGTCATAATATTAGCCTATGTAATGAAAGAGGACTAAGTTAATATGTGTCTATATCTTCGATTTCTTACCACATGAAAGACTTTCTAATATGCAATTATTTTCCAATAAATTAAATCAAAAAATGTTATATTTCAATAAATTAATTACAACCATGATATAAAGAATTTTGTAAAATACTTTGATAAATGAATTGAAAGCAGAATAACTTGCAAATATACTTATTATAAAAATATGGAAGTATTAAATCAGTACAAAAAGCCATTAAAGCCAATTTGAAATATATTAAGTTTAAAATACTCCTTACAGATTAATCATAACATGCATAATTATTTTTAGTGCTAGTATCTGGAATACCGGCATATTATTGACTCACTGGAAAACTTGTTGTTGAAAACTTGCTTGTATTGAAGCAAGAATTCTATCAATTCCAGTTCGTTTAACATTCTTATAAGTTGCTCTGTCAATAATCCTTGAAGATTCTGAGAGAAAGCAGTCTTCAGTGGCCTTTCCTAGACGCCCAGATACATGATAGACACGTAAGGGTCGGCCATTGTCAAATCTCAAGGCAGATTTGATTCCATCAGTACCCATTCCTAATACTAGTAAAGAAATCTGACATGAATTATTTATTAAAATAGTAAAGTGTTTGGTAAAACAAATAAAAACATTTCCACTTTAGGTATAATATATTTTCCAATTGCACTATCTTTCTAACTTGAATTCAATCCTTAAAGAACATTCTATCATTTCCATCAATGCAATGGCATTCTATACATAAATGAAGTATTAATGTGTCAATTGTTTGAAGAGTTATTATTCATAACTGAGTGACACTCTTCAAGGTGATAAAATATGATTAACTTTACTAAGACATTTTTATAAAGCTTGCTTATTTAAGTGTAACAATTACAGAAAACACCAAATATATACCATTCACTTCACAGCGCACAAGGTTATTACAAAAATTATACATTAACCCCTTTATCAGTACCCAACATTTAGTTTGCAGTAATTAATTTTCACCTTCTTTAAGGGCCAGAACAAATTTTGTCCATGAAAGTAATGATTGTGAAAGCTAACGCCTATCAAAATATTGAGAAAAACTACTAGCCTGGAAGACTTAAATGGTACAATAGAAAAGGAAGTGAACGAAATAAAGTATAATTTTTGTAATTTCTTCCCTTTCACAGCAAATATTTGAGAATAGCATGCGCAGCTGCCGTATTGAAATTCTAAATGCCGACTTGCTCCGCCTTGATCTCTTTTGGCTGCATTACTACTCAATTTAATCATATTCTAAAAATAAATTGGCAATGCAAATTATACCGCAAATATGATGTGTGGAGGGAGAAATAGTCGCTTAGTCTCACACGTGGAATTTTATAAAAGAATGAACTTTAAGGTCCTTACCCATAACTCCAGAAACATTCTTTCCAATTTGAGTTGACCACCTACATTTGAAGTCTTTTGGTTGGTATCTTGGACCTATTACTTGTGGAAGATCTGCGTAACTAGGACCAACATTCACAGTTAGAGACTTTTCTGGATCTCCTTCTATATATACGTAATCAACTGGATCACGACATTTCATCTCACACAAGTCTGGCAGCAATGAAATAGAATATGACATTATATTTACAGAAAAATAACAGTATACTTTAGGCTCTATAAATTTATTATGAAATGGCAGTAATCCGAAGTTCAATCTCTTACGATAATTTCATGATCCAAAATAGTTCTCTCTTACCTTGGGTCACATTAAAAAGAATCCGATGCCTAACTTGACTTTTTGTCACTCTTGCCGGTTTATACACACAAAATACTCCATTTAATAAGCGGCACGCAACAGAAGCATCCTTAATGAGTGCCATCTCTAAACAATAATAATATATTAAAAATCCTACAACGTAAATTATAAGAAGGGAATTAATGATACATTTTTAAATCGAACTATCCATCGCTGCAGAAATTCAGAATTGCTAAGACTGCGGGTCCTGCGGATTTCTTTTTCGTCGTTCCTTTGTCAGCTCGCTTCGCTGTTCACGAATGGTCTGCTTGCAGCTTGCCGGTCGCCTTTTTAAAGGTAAAATACCGAAAATCAGCGATATTTTTGTGATACCTGTAGTTTTCATAGTCACATCACATGTGAGTTAGCGCCATTAAGAAATCATTATGACTTTATAATCAATATATGCTTTGTGTTGTGGTATAACTCCCAAAATGGCAATATGTATGGATCAGACCTTAACTTTATAAATAGCTATTACTGCAAATTTTCAGTAGTTTACTGCAGTTATTCGAGAATATTTCAATCGTAAAAGATATTTGTATTCTACTGATGTCCATTTTAATAGATCAGCCTTCATCATGCAGGCAAGTATTTTATTTTGATAATGAGAAAATTGACTCACTTTTATTTGGTTTGTCAGCTCAATCCCTTAGACTAGTGAGAAAAATGGCTACCCAGTGCCCCAAACTTGCAAGTGTTCCTGATGTTGAAATCGACAACGAGGGAAAATTCAAGTACGTCCTGATCAACGTGCATAGCCCTGGCAAAGACGGGAAGGAAGAGAGCAAGAAGATCGTCCGAGGATTTAAATGGGCACCATATCACTGTAAGTGAATGCTATCTTGGACTAATTTTCAGCCATATTCTGCGTGAAATGAGGAAGCTACGTTTCTCATCTTCATCAGAATATTTTAGATAGATTCACAATAGATTTAAGTTTCAACAGACAGATTTGTCCTACAAATTCGTAATCGGTAGGTATCACTATGATGTCGTAAGCCATTTCATGGAAATGTTCCCTTCTTAGTCGATTTTTCATGTACTTCGAAAATTTCTTTCACCATTGACATATATTCAGTCATTCTTCATTATATTTGAGGTAATAGGATACTGTATACTTCGAAATAATCAGTTCTTTACTAAATCACTTATCATTAATGATGATCAATGTTAAGGAATATTTTATTTGTCTATTAGGTTTTAGAAACTCATAGAAATCTCAAAGAAAAGTAATCAGCTCTTCTTTGCTAAAAAAATACATGCTGATTCTCTATTAGTCATTTTAAAACATCATCCTTAAAATGATTCATGAAAGGTTTTACTAATACTTAGAGGATAAGTCATGAGAACCTAAGGCAAACTTGTAATCTTCAGAATTGGAATTTTACATTTTTAAGAAATGCATTTTATTTTCATGGCAAAATGGTAACTTGGGCGTATTGAGTGTTGTCTGCAATTCATTACCCTTAACATTTTTGGTTCTAAAAATGTTTTCTATTCCTTACCAATGAATTTTTTAAAGTGCATTTTTAATTTCCCATACTTAAGCTAGTACCTAGTTATTTTCATCTAAAGATAGGTTTGATATAGATTTTCCTTTAGCAACTACTCCTATAGAGGTCAGAATTTCCAAGAGATACAAAGGTTGGGAAGTAGATTAATAGGACAATGGCTCATTTTACATATTAGAGGACCCCTAAAATAGTACCATTTGATTTGGGTTCATGGATATTCACTAGGTGACTACCTCCTAAAATAAAGGTCCTATTAATTTTGGTCACAGTTGAATTTTTATGGAGAAATGTTCTACATCCTGGTAGTAGTGTGAGAGTTTTGAGAAGTAGTGTTCAGTAAATATGTTGCAGGCTGCTGTCATATTTTGCCATTCAGTGGCAAAGGATTTACATCAAAATTACTTATAGATAATTCAAAATTTCAGCCTTTTACATATTATTTACTTTTGAAAACAGAGAGGAGCTTTTTCCAGAATTTGTAACTTATGATTGTGTCGTATGGTTTCCCTGAGCACAATAATAAGTCACTGTGCCTTTCAACATTTTTGATTTCAAGTATTGCTACTTGATTCTGTACTTATTGGAATAATTTGATGAATGCTCATAACCAATACTCATTATTTATTGATAAAAATATAAAATCTCATACCTCCACTGTAGAAAGTCATGTCTTTTCCATTTGTTTTCATTTAGGTATAGACTTTTGATGCAAACTTGAGTATTAGAAAAATTTTTAACAGCGTAAAATTTTATGGAGTAAAAATTACATGAAATTTTTACATTTGCTATCTATGAATGTTAGATCCAGAACAAGAACTGCAAGAAATATCTCATTATATAACTTATTGCTAGACTTAAGTAACAATGATAATATTCAAGATTGAATTGTCCACAGTATGATTTTTCTTTGTATAACTATAAAAATCAACAGGTTGAAAACTAGTGCATTAAGGGTTTTGCCTTTAAAATGTCTGCTTTTGATATCTAACGTTTTAGATTGACTACATTAATCAATGAAAATTATATTCTCTTTCAAAATTTTGAAACAGTGTTAAATTAGATGTTTTATGATAGCACTTGAGTATCAATATTAAAACTGGATCATCATGTCAAAAACTCTTGATTCTTGACCATCCATTATCAATTATTTATTTAAAGAAACATACAGGCTATGAAAGTGATTGCAAGGTGAAAGTAATTGCTTTTCAAAGGAAGCTTTTTCTAATGTGCAGAGGTATGTATCTGATGCAGGATCATGCTATCATAACACCTTGTAAATTTCTGATATTTTGGAGAATAGGTAACTTCAGAAAATGTTACAAAGATCAGACGATGAGGGATTAAGATGATCAATGTAAATATTATATTTGAGTTACTTTAAGTGGGAAAAATTTTCTTTTAGTTATCTTATTCACAGTAACCGTTAGTTTAAAATGAGGATAAAAACTCTCATTATCAGAATGCTAGATATTAAACCATTAGGCTGTATTTACCTGCTTGTATTTACATAATTCAACATTGACATTGTACATCCCATAAGAAATTTAAATGGTAGGTAAATTCTCCTTCTCCTTTGGCTTGATGAGTGAAAAGAAATTTTCATTTATGTGTTTGGTTGAGGAAAAGAATACATTTCCAAGAGTCCACCACCTCTGGCTTATCCAATCATTAATATGAAAATTTTAGTTTAATTCTTATCAAGATTGTAACATTGATACTCTAAGATAAAAAATTTCTTATCCCATTCAATATTTATCTTTTTAATTATGTAAGTAAATTTTTCAGTTTAAATACCACAGTCAATAACTGAAACAGAAGTATGTCCCCATAGGTTTCAGCAGGGGTTTCCAAACTCTTTGAGAGGCAGACTACATAAGAGCATGAAGATTGAAAGGTGGGCTGAATCTAAATGGAGCATTTATTCATTTGCTATATTTAAATCAGGGTTAAAAATAATGAATGAAACCGTATTTATTAGGAATAGTAAATAAAAGTTTAGTTTCAAATAATTTGCATTGTAATCACTTCATAGGAGCATTACAGGTCCTATCATGAAAATCTCAGGAATATATAATCTGGCCAATAGGACAGATCTGGCCCATTGGCTCAAGTTTGAGGACCCCTGCTCTATAGAAATGGAATATATAACCATCTAATATGCATTTCCGTTGGCAAGTGGGTATGGAAAGGTTGTCCTCTTCCTATCTCCATCATTGAATCTTGAATAGACTTGAAGCTGAAAATAATGTCGTTATTTGTATTCCAAGATATTTTCAGTCAGCTTTTAAATTACAACCGAAGCCTTCAAGAGAAATGCTCAGTAGCAGTCATATTTAGGCGGAATTGAAGAATTTTACTCACCTTTTTCTTTGAATACCTCTGATTTTCTTTTTACACATATTTCTGTTACGTGAATGAAATTTGCTTTGGCAGTTTTTAATTTGACTAGAATACCTATGATTTTAATGTTATAGAGATGCACCATTTTATGATGTTGGAAACTAATTAAGTCAATAGAAAATGTTGTAGCTTTGCTTGAAGGATCCTTTACAATTTACAATGTCATTTTGATTATAATATTTTTTGATTCTCTTTGAGATTGAGTTGAAATTGTTAAACAAGCTAGGTATAGCAGGACTATCTTTGTTAGACTTTTCTTTGTTTGGTATATGGGGCAGTATATGGTAAATTCAGTTATTAGTCTAAAAACGACAACATAAGGTAAATGCTGCTATTATATATATGGAAGATTATTTATATAACTGAACTGATATAAATTGAAAAATAGTATTTACGGATAGTGTTTTTGCAGAAAAGATAATCAGGCATGCTTAAAGAATGAGATAACCTTGGGTATGATTTTTAAGATACAAAGCTGCTGGTTTTCATGTCTAGACTGAGTGAATGATAACTCATGGATTGAAATGTTTGTGTGTTCATATAAATTATTCTCAACTTAGGGATGCTGCTTCATAATAAAACTATGCAGGCCAATGCCATTTTCATGTATTTAAGCCAGACTTGAAAGATAACATATACCTTTGTTGAGAATTTAATATGATAACATTTTCCGATTGACCAATTTCAACAATTGCTTGCTAATTATTTGATATGAAATTTACAGCTACATTTTTGTTTCTACTGTTTAAAATTCTATTCATTTTATTTGTAATGGGTCTCATTTTGGGAGGTTGTGGTGCCTTTGGTATGTGGAAGGTTTAAAAGTGAATATATTTCATATTTCTACTCAATCTGAAAAATCAGGGTATATATGATGCAGGTCCTTAATAAAATAAGACATTTTTTCTTGATTATTTGCAAACTGATTTTGTGTGTTCCATGAAATCGCAAACTTTTAAAGCCCCAAGGCTACTTTCGAAGAATTTTTATTATTGAATGATATTGCGTACTTTCATATTGAAACTCATGCAGTAGTTTATTATTTTATGAGTTTGAAAATATATTTTTCTTACTGTTAATAGTTTCCTCTTAAATGGAGAAGTGAGTTAGTTACTCCCATTATTATATCCCTGCAAAAGATGCTAGTTTTCTATAACTAATGATAATAAATTTTTGTCTATATTTTCATTTTTTTAGTCTGAAATTAAACTCTGTGACTTAACCAGAGGGGTTTTATAAAACATTCCTTTAAATTGTTGTGGAATGGTTGATCTGAAAAACAACCAGTGCTTTTCTGCAACAGTTACTAGAAGATTATAAAGATTAGAAGTAATTTAGGATCAGCATTCATTCTGTTTGCTTACTGTATTCTTATAAGTTTGGACTTATATTTGAAACCTCAGTATTGTGAAAAACATTATTATTATCTTGCCAAATGCTTCAACTGCTGATCTGCATACTGTTATTATGAATACTTTCCACTTATGCAGATTGTTTATTTTTATCAATTTTTGTGACAATTCATTTTATGGGATTGACCAAAATATTTTTTCTTGGAGATTTTCTTATCAAAATTATTTTCATTGAGACATATTCATGCATGAATACTAGTTATCTTTATTAAGCACATATTTAGAATAAAGCTTGTTGGCACCATTTCAACTGTAAAAATAAAACATGTTTGTTTTCAAATTTGCAGAACATCTTATTAACAAACGTTGGCTCTAAAAACTTCAATTCAGCTTTCAAGCTCAAATAAATTCAAAAAAATCAGTGCATCAATCCTAATCTCCATAATTTAAAATATAGCAATATGGATTCCTTTGCCATTAATGCTACTAATGCTTTTTGTAATTACAACCTGAAAACAGTAGCGTTGTGCAACATCAAAAGTTCCTTATGTGCTGTACCTTATACAAACTAACCATGGTACAAACATTATATGTGGAGTCTGGAAATATCAGGATTTTTCACAAACAACTCGCAAGTAACGTCCATATTCCTGACAAGCACCAGATTACTTTCACGCAGTTTAAGTTTATAAAAGTCCTTTTATAACTGTACATATAGTTAAATATAACATGCAATCCTCGTGATTTCACGACATTTTCTGTTTAGATCACAAAGATTCTTTTCAGTTCAGCATCCTTCCCATTTCATAAGATGAAGCGTTTCTATAATAGGATTCACGTAAAATTTATTTTTATAGTTCTGTACATATGTAATCGTAACGTCCGTTCGACAATCTCACATGAATATTTTCATTTAAAAAATGGATATAATCTACGCGCTGAATTGGAATCTTTATTCTCATTCCTGAGCTATAAATGAATTTAATTACCGTTCCCATGAGCTATAATCGTTATTACAACACGCACTTCCCAATTATCCATCGTTTTTGGGACAGTGGAGAAGATTATTCAAATCTCCGATCT
Source organism: Ladona fulva (assembly GCA_000376725.2). NCBI lineage: Eukaryota > Metazoa > Arthropoda > Insecta > Odonata > Libellulidae > Ladona > Ladona fulva. The sequence goes on along the minus strand of KZ308292.1, from coordinate 633,620 downwards.
ATCGCTTCAAAATATTTCCCCTTCATCTACTCACCAACTCTTTAAAATTCTTCATTACGTAATTCATTGACACGTTAGTTGTGTCATTACATTCATTGACACGTTAATTGTGTCATTACATTCATTGACACGTTAAACTCATCACGTTGTGACCGTATCCACTCAACTACAAACAGTTTGGTTCTTGCTCACGCAAAAATGTAAATAGGCTGCATTGGAGTAAAAGAGGTATTATACATCGGTCGCTTCTCTCGTCAATAACCACAAAACTAAATGCCATCTTATTTCCGAAAATAAATCACACCCACGTCGAATTGACTTTAGTTTTCGGCATCTTTAAGCGTAAGTGGAGTTTTCTCTGAACACACAACATCGTAAATAGTTTAGAAAGTTGAGGACATGTACAACAAACGGTGATACAAATACTCTTTCAAACTATCTTTACTTCGTTACAACATTCCTACCATTTAAAAATAAAGCACACTTTCTCCTATTTTTTACCTGCCTCTGGCAAATTGTAAGCGTAAAGTGGGGCTTTAGAAAACTCGCAGCTCATGGGGAGCTTCTCTTATATTGTAAACGTTCCCACGGAAGCCTGAAGATATTTCGAATTTCCATCGTCCCAACGTACTACATACACAGTCATGTAGATCTGCTTTCGGCAGGTAAATAAGCGTAAAATTATTTTCGGGCACAAGAAACCGAGGCCTGCGATTTTGATTACGACCGACGATTGTTAATTTCGCTACAACTCAAAACGGCGGTTGTTAGTCTTGATCGTCGTATCTGCGAGAATTAGATCTCGCGGCAGCCGAGACGGTTTCCTTTAACCTTAGACACGTAAGCGTAATACCGGCTTCGTCGCCGTAAACCACCAACGTTTCTCTGCCGATCATCTCCTGAGCTGTCGGCAAAATCTTTCCCCGTTTCTCGTCGTTAAGACGCCGCGGAGGGAAAGCAGCACAGAATCCGAAGAGGGTTCCGAACCCTCGAGTCCTTGACGACTCCCTTTACCCTTCGACCTCCTTCCGCGGTCAAGGAGGCCGAGGTCTTCGACCGTACTCAGGTGAGACTAGGCCCTCCATCGTCCCCCGAACCGGAGGGTGTGTCTTCGGTAGCTGCTTCCATCGTCGTGGCGGAAGGGGTGACGTTGCTAGGACCCTGATGCTGCACATCATCGTCTTCATCGTCGTCGTCCTCTTCTGGTTGTACCAGCGAGAAGGGAAGCTTGACGGCCAGCGCCCCGCCCATTGCTCCACCAATCACGGCCTTAACCTTTTATATGGAGACATGATAATGACAGTTGGTTGTTAACGTAAGGTATGGTTTTCCACCAGTACAGTTTTCCGCGACTTTTACTCGTTATGCTGAGGAATTCCGTTCGATAAACAAGAATTTTGTAGTTAGTACTCGTTATGTATGTGCCGTGGGATTTTTTGATTGATTTTTTTCGGATTATGCTGTTCGGGGAAGTAACGGCAATTTTTTCATCGACTGAATGAAATCAGTTGGATTAAAACATCACAGATAATCATGTGCTTCTTATGTTTGTTTTTAAACTGGAATCTCTTTGAAAAATCGTTAATTCAGTTGTATGAAGAATGATACATAAAGGTTAAACACTTTTCAGTGCTCTGCGACGAGGGAATGGTATTAAATTTAACACGGATAGCCCTTCCGCTGGAAAACCTTAGGAGAAGCAAAAGTGAAAAATATCGACGTCTGAGACTTGAACCAAGATCTCGCACTTTGCAGGCAGGTCGATATTTTTCGTTTCTGTTTCTTCTTGAGATACTTAAACCATTTTATACCCTTTAGTTTGACCCTTAAAAAGACGCAGAAGTTCTTCTCCGAAAGATAACATTCAGCTCAAAATTTTTCATACATTGATTATGATAAATTTATTGTTAATAATATTACAATTTTGTTATTTCGCGTTCAGAGTCCGTCCATCGATTGCCTACAAAGCATTGCGTAAAGTGATGTGGAGACTGTTCGCGAGATAGCTCAGTGGTTAGAGCGGCCTCCTGGAAAGTGAAAGATTGTTTTCGAGTCCCTGTTCCGTCGGCTTTTTTCGCATTCGCTTATCCTTTTGTTTTTCTAGGCGCACGCCATTACGTACAATTCTTATCACCCTATTCTTTTGTGAGATTACTGATTCTTGTACTACTGACAACGAACATTGTAGTTCTAAACAGATATATCTCCAGTCAACAGCATCTATAACTTTGAAATTATGCAAAGGAATATAATTGTTACCAAGGAACCAGTCCTGATTATTTTAGTATTCGTTTCCCATATTAAACAGAGCATTATCCTTATGGTTAACTGGTTTGACTTAGTCTTGAGCGTTATAAATTCGTATGTCCGCACAGTAGCTCAAACCTTCAAAATTAGAAACCTCTAAATGAACTTTAAATATAATAATGCCGGCCTCGGTAGCGTAGTGGTTAGTCTAGCAACGTCGGGGTCCCGGCTTCAAATCTAAGTTAGGGCATGGTCGTTTGTGATCATGACTTGTAAAAGTTTAATTGTAAGAGCAGTCTCTTAAAACTGAAGTTCGCCTAATAAATTCATTATTAGTATGATTATCATCATCATTATTATTATAAATAGTGAAAATACTACAGAAAATTGGCAATTTTTTCCAGTATCCATAATTAATCATATTGTAAATGTCTGATGATCTCACCTTCACGTAGTATGAGACGTATATGGCGAATACGTTGTTTCTGTCCTCTTCATCCTCATATTCGTCTTCGTCTCCATCTTGGATGCAGCCTCTATCCTCTCCCTCGTCCAGCTCCCCCTCCTCCCCTTCTTCCTCCTCCCACCCGTTCTCCTCCCCCGCCCCTCCCTCCCCCCTCAATTTCCCTCTACCACGGTCCTCTCCTCCCCCCGTGCAGCAACCGTCGCTTCCGGTGACGCGTTTCCCCCGTCCCGGAGTCACCGGGGCACGTCCTCTCCTTCGTCTCCGGCCTCCGGCTCCCAGAGCGCCGACGGATGGGGACCGTCGCGTGACGGTGGACGCAAGGGATTGGACTGGAGGGACTGCGGGGGGAGGAGGGGTCGTGCCTTTGCCCGCGGGCTTCGATGATGACTGCTGCTGGGGCGGTTTGGACTCACCCTCTTCAATGGCCGTTGTTTTGGGGTTGGGGGCAGAGTTGCGACGCAAAGGCTTTGTCGGAGTCCGAGCTCCTTTACCTGGAGGGATTTGGTAGAATTAGCGCTGGTTGATTCATCGGATGACAAAGGAACAACAGTCCAATGCACGCCGAAATGAAAAAAAAATATTCTCCCCATTCCGCAAGCGGTCGATATTATAGCCTTTGATGACACTGAGATCCCCTTGTCGCGTTCTTGCGGTGCGAGTGTGTTCTGTCAGTATATATCGAAATAACATCCCTCATAGGGGAGCAGCAGGAACCCTTGGTATGGTACCAAGGACGCCCGAGTCATGCGACTTAATCGATTTAAAGTGTATAAATTCGCATAAAGCATATTATGCGACAAAATACTTATAAAAATGACCGTAAAATTATATTACGCTTTCTACATTTCCAAAATTACCAAATTATTATCAAACTTTTCGCAGAGATAAAGACTCTCAAAGACGCGATAAAACTAATTACGCTAGTGCTCTCATACTGAATAACTGATTTGAATGGCAAGATGTTTTGTAACTTACAGATTTTAAAACATTGACTTCCGTAAATTGAGTTTTTTCAGCAAGATTTCAGTTATAATGCTCACAATCTTCGTTTTTACTTTTTGTTACCTTTTCCTTCTAATTTATCTCGATGAACTTCTTCACTCGGTATTTACCGGTTATGTTTTTCGTTAGAAATAACTGTAGAGTATGTATCTCTACCTAATTACCCATATGTAAACGTGTTTAAATGTTGTCTAGTATATAATTTAACGGATGTATACGATTTAACGGATGACCAAGAACTCAAACTCCTGCGACTTCTTAACCCTTGCTTTAGATTTGTTTTTAGCCTTCGAATGCTGATCATGTTTCTAACACTCGTTAGAGTTAGCGCTGAGATGTACTTGGCTTTTTCCAAGTACAAGAAGGAAGTTCATGCTCGGATCGTTTCTTTTCTTGGTGTTTAAAAACTAACTACACATGTGACCTTTTCACTTACTAAATGCAGCTACCCACTAGAGCAACTCGTAGCTGGCCCGATTAGCTGATATATCCTACACCGCAATCGAATATTAAAAAAAAATTAGATGGCTGGTTCTCAATTCTGGAACTCCCTACCTAACGTTGCCATACAGTCTAGCTCGGTGCGGGTATTTAAAGAAATCTTAAATCATCTTTTAACTGCAAACGTTTAAAATATTGTTTTGTTTTGTATTTCATACTGATGTTTATTTCTCCTTTTGCATTTTATATTGATGTCTATTGCTGCTGAGAAATATTTTTATTTTTTCTGCTTCATGGGAGCAAATTAGAAACTATTATTAAACCACTCCTTGCATTTCTTACCGTCCGAACTTTGGGCGGCCGCGTCTGCTCCCTTGTCGGCACCGCTGCCCTTTGTTTTATCCTGCGGCTGCTGTTTGGACGGACCTACTGCCCCAGACGCCGTGGCACCGAGAGTGTCCTGAAGGGCGATCCAGTTCTTTGTGGCCCCTCTCATAGGGCGCAGAGGATACGTCCGTAGGAGTGTGTCCCCTGGCATCAGAGGACATCCTTCCGAAGACCTCTCGCTCGCCACCACGTTCTTGAATTTCCCGTTGCTGAACATGCAAACGTCTACGTGTTGGACCACCAATACCTAGATTTGTCATAATTATAGCAATTTTATATCAATCCTTGATTTTTTTATTAACAGTTTTGAAATAGTTTGCAAATTAGAGGCTGATAATAATGTTCTATGATGAAAAATAAGTTATTATACGAAAGGTTAAGAATAAAATTTAGGAAAATTGTGGGATAGTCACTGAATGACAAATTTAAAAAAATATATATTCGAAAAGCGCAACTTAAGTTAAATTTTCCTCCACCTTTCTAATCTTGAAAGGGAAAAGAGTATCGTAATGTTTGATTGAAATTGGATGAAAACACCAGGATAGTTTGATGGCAGAAAATTCCTTTACTCACGTCGAAGAAGTTACTCAGATATATTCGAAATTCATTCGAAATTTACGTATTCTAACAATCTCTAGGTAACTTCTAGGTAAGTTTCACAAAGGAGAAGGCATATTTTGCTTTAGAAATTTCAATATATCTTTCGCCTTTGATTAATATTCTTCAGCTCCTCTGTTTAGTTACCGATTATCATATAATGACAATTTGTGAGCTCCGCGACATGATTCTTGCGAGAAAAGATATTTCCGCGATAGGCGAATCGGCACTTCAAAGAGAGGAATTCGAGGAAACTAGCTCCATGGTTTGCAATTTCTCTTTAACACATCTCTTCGATGATCCTCAATAATTAAGTCCGCTGCGGCCCCTGTGGAAATTAGGGATGGTCGTCATCCGGCCCATCATTGGATCCGTAGCTCTCTGGGGTTCATTTACCTTTATCCTTCGGACCGTTTTGCTGCTCCGGTTTCGCACAGCCACTCTCACTTGGATCGCCTCTCCGTGCGCGAACACTCCCCTATCCAGCCAGGCCTCCAATTCCACCCGCCCTTCGCTCTTTAAAAGGAAGGCTTTCTCTGCCTTAGCGTGAACACCAAAACCTTCTGAGCCTCCCTCGCCTTGCCTGCTGCTGGCAGGTAACAGCGCTGTAGGATTGGGAGGCGAAAGAAACAAGCCTAGATTAAATAAAGCGTCACTTAAGAGCGATGACACTGATTAAAACATTTATGATGAATGGTTTAGAGAAAGAATTACTACCGCCCACGCCAAGGATCCCTTGGTCACTACCGCGAAGGCATTTAATAAAGGAGACAGGGAAAATTTTATTATTCTAGACGGATATAATGAACGTAGTGAAATCTGCGGAAGTATGGCGATATGGCGTTGAAGTTTATAACGAAGTGAAGAGATTTTTGTCCCCGAAAAAAAAATATTTCCACAGTAAGACCAGCCGGTAAGACCGTTAATCGCCATAATTGACATTAGATCATCAATAAACGTTTGACCCCAAAATTACCTTTAAAAATATCAATTTTTGCAAAAGAATATCCGAATTATTCCTTAGTTAGTAAGAGTTAAAATGGAAGTATGGAAGCTTTCGGTAAGGACGATTAGATTCGGATGAAGTTCTCTCGGGCTTCTAGCCGGGTCGTCTCGTGGTGTAGAACCGACGTTTCGACCGCTGTTACCGCAGCCATCCTAACGGTGAATTGCGAAACGATTGGATTCGTTTGGTGATGTCTTATTTCTTAAGTTAATTACGATTTTTTACAAAGTCCTGTCGCAAGCCACGGAGCACAATTAAATCGCAAATAAGTGAAGACGTTATATTCTCCAAGAGATGGTTTTACAACGCTGTATGTGATGCTAGAGTTTCTCGTAATTTTAATCGATGATTCCGCTCCCTCATCGAGTAAATATTTACCCCTCGAGAACTCGATCTCGAGGTGAAACTATTTACCTTGACTTCCAGACATCTAAAGGGTAAGGGGTGACATTCAATCCCAACTCAATGTTTACGTGACTCCATCACCTGTTTTACGCTACAAATTACGATGTATTTCCCAGTCTGCGGAGGAGAAATATAGAGGGAATAGTCACTATCAAACCAGCAAATACACGTTCTACTTTCATTGGATCGTGTTTTATGGTACTCTTCGTCTGCATTGCGATATTACGTCTATAAAAGGAATCTTAACATAAAAATATTTCATGATTCGTCAAGGCGTCCATTGGATCAGGTTAAAAATTAATAAGGATAGGGCATAGGTGTTTGACTTAGCACGAGGCGCGTACCTTTAAGCCCAGAGATAAACAGAAGTGAAAAATAGCGACATTACTGTCACTCGAACCCAGGTCTCCCACTTTATGGGTAGGTATTCTGAGTATATGATAATCGAAGGAAACCTTCCCATTAAGACCAGTAAATGGGCCTGTTCAGTTATTTTATGCCATGTGTTGCCATAGCTCCTTTCTAGAACACAAAGAATGTCTTTTTCAAGTATTACTATTTAATTATTTAGGACAAAAATGATTGCACATTTTTTGTTGTGCAAAAACTGAAGACGGTTGACATTTTTATATTTTATCAGCCAAGAGATGTTTTCAAAAGCAAAATTTTTTTCATTGAATCATGAAGATATTTTGTTGCTGTATTGTTCTTCATCTTAGTTTTTTCGATAAGAATTGATTTAATATTGTAAGAGGATATCCTAAACTTGTCCTGTACGAAAGTTCTATCCGAAAGCAAGATAGCGTTCAACTTCTTCAGTTTAGTATTAATATCCAATACCTATAAATAACATTCATTCGTATTTTCCAAAAACTTGTAGCACCCTGCAAATCTGTGTAATGAATTCTAGCTCAGAAGTTTTAGCAACCGAGAACTATCCGCATTTTCAGTTTTCACATATCTGAGCCTCGCAAAAATGTCTGCAATCATTTCCGCATCATACATTTTTGCTCATAAAAATTACGTTTACTTTGGTCCAGCGGGAGTTTTACATCGAAATTTCTTTGTTTGCTGAACTAACTTAGCGTCTCAAAATATGTTGGACGTATGAATGAGCCTGTTAAGATCGACGTAGTTCCGCGTAGTGGCCGCCAGGTGATGTTGAGTGGTGCAAGGTGAAAACGGAGTGGTGATGATCTATATTTGGCCGCTTTGCTCGCCAGCTCTGCCTCTTCCATCAAGTATTCTGTTTTAAGTCTCTGTATGAAATACCATAATATGGATGTAAAGATTAGAGAGCAACGTATCAATGTTTTCCGAAGCATCTTTTACCTCGGTTCCCCATCGTTTGTGGGCAAGACTTTGCTTTACATTTACGACGTACGTTCGACGTATTGCCTGTATGAAGCATCTTTGAGAAGTAAATAAGTAGTACAGTTCACAGTAGCCTATGAGGATCCAGATACCACTGCATTTCGAAAAAGGCAGATGTCGTGATTTAATTATTACAAAGATCCCGATCACGGTGTTCCTTTTGACAAATCTCCGCAGAATGTTTTACTATCCGCAAATTATGGCCGTCACTTAATTTTTTCGTGTAATTATTATTATAATTTGAATATTCCGATGAAAATATCCTTCTCATTTATTCGGATATGCTTCCTAAAATCTCACTGAAATATATTAGGCAATATTTCCCAATCTATAAAACCCAGTGTTTTTAATATCGGAGAGGAAGGGAATTGGCGTCGGCATATGTTTTACTATCCAGGGCTGGAGTAAAAGTAGGGATCAATTTTCTATGGAGTTATTTAATTTTACCCGGTAAATTTTTTGGTAGGTAAGTTTTCGGAGTCCGATATCATTATCGTACCTACTCTCATTTCGTGAGGGAATTCCTTGAAGTGAATGATTAAAGAGAATCTAACTGAACCTATTCCTCTCCTCGCAACGAATTTTTATCTGTTGATGTGTTTATGTGCGTGGCACCAGTTCGTAAAATTCGGGTTGGACTTAGATTTTTTTAGTGGAATCATTTATTTGGTAAATTTAATTTTTAGGGAGTCGTAATGGATTCGAATGTTGAGAAAATAGTGGTTGGAGTCGAAGCGTAGACGACCCGTTTCCACAGTCCTGCTATCACTAGGGTTGCCAACTCCCGGACAGTTGATTCCGGTAGTTTTTCAAGAATGGGAAATTCCGATTGAATATTTAAGGCAAAATCTCATCTAAGGTAGAATATGTATTATTTGTACATGAATGAAATACATATACTGTTTTATCACAATTGGATTAGTTTTACTAAGAAGTGTATTTTGGATTATTAATATACTTAAATCTTGCTATGGTATGATTAACGTCTGGGGCAGCCTTAATCTTTTCCACATCAACTCTTAAGATGTTGAATTATATATGATACACATTATATGTAGTTATTTAACGCTATTTCCGTCACAGAAACATGAAAATAAGCTGAGGCGTCACTTCTTCACGAAACTTCAATAATATTCCCAAATATGTTGAGGAGAAGAAGGAACTGAATTGAGATTACGCAGGCTACTGAGATTAAACTTTAAAATAAAATACGTCGCAAAAAGTTACGAAAGCTGGTATCTTGGTGTAGGAGTTGTAAGGCGAAAGTAATTGAGTGGAAGCGGGAGAAAAACGCTTTAATCCTGGATGTGAGATATTTCAAATACTATTGTCCAATTCCGGGAGTTTCCCGGCGAATCCGGGAGAGTTAGCAACCTTTGCCTTACTTTCATTGCCCAGAGATAAAGGAAAGACATGGGGTAATAGTGTCTTTCTTCCTAGTGTCATTGCATGGGGTAATAGTGTCTTCCTTGGTTATCAATGGTGTATTCCGTGTATTCTATTTCGCATTATTTTTGTAGGATTTATTAAAAGATGTGACGTAAAATACGAGCATGTTTTCTTACTTTTACCTTCAAAATTGATAAACTCTCAGTGGCCTTTCGACCTATTTATTTTTTGTTAAGAAAATGTGCTAAAATTTTTCCGTGAGCGTCCCCTCGATCAATACGCATAATCCGTTTTTCGCCCACTTACCTCCATCCACTCCAATGATCTTCTTCCATCTCTTAGGCGCCCTCTGCACCACTCTCAGCCCCATTCGAACGGAGCTGCGCCGATGGGGCTTCTCGTCCGGTCTATCCGCTGCAAATAAGTATAGGAAACCGTTAGTTATTCATATCGTTTTGGCTACGAAGCTGAATTTATAATACGGAGTTGCATCACGCATGATAAATTCCGCTTTAGAAATCGATTCAGCAATAAATGTAAAGCGCAGACGTTGATTATGTTAGAAATAATGGTATAGCCAAAGTCTGTATTAACAGGTCTATTTTGGTGTCTAGTTAGTAACAATTTTTAATAGGAGCTATATCTAAAGCTTTAGGTCCGTATATATTTCGATATTCTACTCTACATTATTTTCCCCATTATCAGAACATTCCCTAGGGTTAACGTGATTTCTATTTTAAGGAAAATAAATTTCTTGGTGTAAAAAATATTTCAGGGCATTAACTTTCTTGATATCCGGAAGTTTTCTCGTATTTTCCTCTCGGTGATTACGATATTTTTCGTTATTTCTTTATGCGCATTCAAATGCAGATTTGTGATTTTCAAAATAAAAATAGTATAAACATTTCTCTAAGATGTATTTGTTGTAACCAGAAGTTGCAATGTGTAAGTTGAAGCAATGTGTAGGTTGATATGTCTCAAAGGATTTCACTGCCTCACTGATTCATATGCTTCTTTTGATGGCATACTTAAAAGGAAACATACCTCGAGGGTGCAAATTTTCAGCGAATTTCTGCCTTCAAGAAAAAAGGATGTCGTCTATTATTTGCGTTTCAGATATTTCTGTTATTATAATCTGATGACCGTGACTCTTCATGTAATAATGGTATATGGTACAAAATAATGCTATACGATACAGTAAAAGTCTTTTGTAAAATAAAAGCCTTGCACCCTCAAAATTGAAAAATCGCATGTAATCTTACGGAAACACATTTTTAGCTCCGGGGTTCGACTCCGGGTCTTTCCGGGGATGAAATCACGTACGCCGGGGTTTCCAGTTATTAGAAATCCAACGCAGTTTACAGCGTGTCTCTAAATCTAACCGTTTCTGAGATACGGAGGGGGATGGACGGACGGACACTTGGGAAATTATATATAATATGATATGATAACCGGAAAATTACGACTTTTTTTCTTTTACGTTAGAAAACAAAAGATAAGGGTCTTTGCCTCTTTAATTTTAAATATCGCTTTACTCTTCAAAACGAAACGGAATGTCTAAGTTTGCTTTATTCTCCGCACCTGAAGATTAGATATACAGAGCGTCCGCGAGCTATTCCTGTGTAATATTGATTGCCGTTTCTTAATATTTTTAATAATTATCTGCTTTTCAGGCAGAAATATTGCCTTTGATACTTCAGTTTGGTAATTTTCACCCTACAATGATCAATTTTCCCCAGATAAACAAGAAGGGAAGTATAACGAATTTTTTAACAGCAGTGGTAAGAATCCGTCAGAGAACGTCCCACTCCAAGATTACGGTCAACAGCCCAACAAACACCGCACTGCCACTGGTTAAGTTGATTTGTTTACAACTTGTGATTAAAGGGTAGAATTAAAGATAAAAAGTCACCAAGCGACCTTTCATCTTCAATTCTGTCCCGAGACGAGACTGATGGGTAAAATCTCACTCTATCTCAGAGCTAGTTTCGGTTCCGACATTAGGATGGAAATTGTTTTGCTGTGCAATAATTTCAGTTTCTTCTCCCAGAATTAATCACAACAAGCAAGAGATCCGAAAGAAACCTTCTCAGAGACAATGCGAAGTAGAAAAGGAGATTTGAGGACGGTTATACGGTTTATGTAAACATTCTTTTGATGTTTCAAATGAGAGAGAGGATTTGTAATAGCGGGTTGCAGTACTTCTACTGACGGGAAAAATCTGCCTAATAAGCGGTTAATCACCGCACAGTGTCTTATGCGACCATTTACCATGTTCCGTGTGAATGGGACCGTTATGGAGAAAATCTCGCGTAAGTAATCCGTATTAAGCGGGATAGCGTCTTAAGCGAGGGCGTTTTAAACGGGTTGTACTATATTAGGTTGGTTAATTATTCAGTAAAATTAATGATTTAGGGTTAATGGATAATTGTGCGTAAAATAATTTCATGAGAAATTCTTGGTCAAACCACTTTTTCTATGGGAATTCCTCTCAATTGATAAATCAGGCTTATCGAATTTTGCTCTTATCCTTATTAATTGCTATTTTTAGTTCTTTTGCCGGATTAAATACTTAATTAGACCGGATTCAGAGGGTCCGTTAGGGTTATATATTTTTTGAGCCGTACTATTTTTAGCTCTCGTCAAGCAAGGTACGGTCCTTTCCTTCATTAGGAAAATTAAATTTTTCCATTATTTTGCTTAATAATTCAATTAAGAGCACAATTTTCTTCTCCATTATTTATTCTCCGCGTCAACAACCCTGAAAATTAAGTTTATTTTTTTCTGTTTACGTCATCCCGATGAATGTTCTAAATTTGGGTGCGTCGGCAAGAATTAACAGAGCATCAAAGATTTAAGTGAAATTAAAGGAATTTCCTCCGGTTTCTTTCCAGAAACACAGGACAAAATTAATTCCCTCCCCAAGCGTTATCCGAGTTGACACCTCTTCACCCGGTAATCGCGGTAGAACAGTTGTGTAGTGAAGTGGGAATTAGTGATTGCTACTCGGGACAGATTCTTCGGAACACTTAGGCCCTAGATTAGAGATTTTCATAGGGGTATAAATTGGTCCGTTAGGGTACATTTGCAAGCCATTCGAGGTCGGGAAAGTAGTCAAAGTTTAATGATTTCACATTTTTGTCATTGTAACCTTAAAAAAAAACACTTAAAGAATGAAAAATTAGTGTCCATTGTGACATTCGCGTCCATGTTGCTGATTTAAATAATGATGCGAATTATTATTTAAGTCTACGAAATTTTTATGTGTGTGTTTATGTAACTCGTTGAGTGGAATATGTTTCATTAGTCCTTCACTACAGGATGGCATATATTTCGCTTATTTTTGTCTCAGTCTTGTTTTCGGCTGTGACCAAATGAAACCTATTGATTTATGAGTGATCCCGAAGAGAGGCATCCATCCTGGTCAGCTTGGGGAAGCGTTACTCATAGGCACGCCACTTTAATGCATACTTAAGATAGACTTTAATAATGTTCACTTGATGGCCCGGTATTATGATGGTTTGCAAGAGTTAAATTGAAGACCTTTTTTAACATCCATGCTAATCCATTTTATGCGTAGGAGAAGAAGTATTATCTTCATTTTAACTCAAATAAACCATAGTAATACCAGGTCCTAAAGGGAACATTTTTTAAAGTCCGTTTTAAGTATTCATTGTGATACCAGCCATTGAGTCACTGTGTTGCACTTATTTGGTCTTTTCCACTTTAAGCGTTCTGGATCAGTTACAAAAGCAAAGGCGCAGTACCTCACTCCTCATCTTGGCTAGTAAGCCTCATTGCCCTTCCAAAGCTTTCCGCAGGTAATAATGGAAGGATGAGAATCCAACCAGCCTTCGGGGTGATGACTTAACAAACACATGTTGTATACCTAGGGGTGATTGATCTGCTTTTCTGCTGTATGTCATTGTCAAATTTTTTAGCTGAATAATATTCATTTACATCAAAATAGTGGAATGTAAATGAAAGAAGTAATAACTTTTTTGGTATTTGTATTGGAGAGGAACTTATCTAGGCGTCAATTGGGCCAATAAACATGGTTGTACTATTTATCTATACCTTTCACCTAGTGTATGTTTAGGAATACATTAGTATGCTTACCCTAGGAAAACTAATTTCAGTAGAGTTCACAGCTGTTACGTCTTGCGTCGGATTCACCTTCTCTTACAATTCTGTGGTTTATGTATCTAACACTCACTCCCTTCGCCACTCGTTTGGATCGAGGCTTAGGAGATGATGGAACACGGGAAAAGAAGATCGAGGTGAGAGTGGGTCCTTTGATGCAACCTCATCAAAAACTCGGAGTTTGGGAACGAATTCGGTGGGATTACGCGAATCATACGAACCCCACGTTTTCGGAACGCTAAAAAGGCTAAACTGCGGGATCGCGCATTCAATTTTCTTCCCATGCTTGCGATGTAATTGGTTCTTTCATTTCTCGGGTCGATACGGGACATGAGGCGGCGTACACGTTGCCCTCGGGGACAATCATAAATAGCCGTCCGTCCACGTGACATATTTCCATTCCTTTCTGCTCCATCCCATCAATTCTCGTTCTCTCGGCAGAGCATAACAGCAACTCTCGTATGATTCCATGCCCGCGTTTTCTTTGTCTACGGAAAATGTATTTAATTCTAGTATTTTTTATTTCCCGTCTTTTGGAATCGCCAGGAAAATTCTCATTAGCTTTAACTTTTACCTAGAGTAGTATTTTCTTGTGCGTAGCCAGGATTTGTCCTGCGGGTTTTAGAGCCATGAAGCAAATAGAATTACCTACTATCTAGGGGCAGAAATACTTCCGTCCAAAATCTTATGAAAATTGAAATTGATTTATTCTAACAGTTACACCCTGCGAATCTTCAGCGGTAATTGTATGGCATAATTGTGAGGGGACATCCTCTCACTTGCTTTCGTTTATTGCTGGCTCTGTCCTCATGCAGGAGGGGGAGGGTTTGAACCTCCAAAACAGACTCCTTGGGTAACCTTCTGATACCTGCCATCAACATAGAGAGCGACGCTATTTCACGTTACTTAGGCCCCATCTGGAATATGCGGCGAGTATATGGGACCCATCGGATGAAACAAATGCTCGCGAACTCGAGAAAGTGCAGCGTAAGGCGGTAAGATTGGTTAAAAAGTGCTACGATAGAAAAGCAAGCGTTGCGCAAATGCTCTCAGACGCAGGTTGGGAATCCTTGAAAGAAAGGAGATTAGAATCTAGGTTGTGATTGCTTTCTAAATTCAGAGAAAGTACATTTGCGGAGGACGTAAATGGTATCATACGACCTACCTGCTACTTCGGCCGAACCGATAATGAGCGTAAAATAAGAGAAATAGATGCGAGGACTAGTCTTTTTAGGGACTCCTTCTTTCCGCGAACGATACGCGATAACAATAAACTAAAGAGGTAACTCGAATCTTTTGTGTATACATCCCCTGCCACACACCGAAAGGCAGCTTGCAGGGTATTTCTATAGATGTAGATGAACACTGCAGTAAACTATACCACGTAATAAAACCGTATCACAAAGTTATTCTCGAATAGTCAGTTGCTTGAAAAATGGAAGTTTACGTGGGCCTCCCGCGTTGCCCGTTTGGAGGCTACGCGTTCGACTTCAGTGAAAGTGGTCCCGGGTTTGATTTTCGATGTGGCCTACGTGCGAAATGTCCTTAGATATCGAAGTTTTTTACCAATACTATTACTACTACTCGAGGTTTCTGTAAAGTAGGTGTTATTCTGTTTATAGTAAATTGGATTTGAGATTGTCTTTGAATATTTTATGTGGAAGTTATTTTTTCCTTGAGCTTTTCTCCGTTTGGTGTCAGACAACTTTTCCACCACGTTAAAGCAATAGCTCGCTTTATAACGGTTTCTGTGGCGATAGACATTGATGTTCGTTCTGTATGCAAGGTATTGAATTAATGACGAGTATGCATACTAAAAACCGTTATAAAAATTATTGGTTTATATTTTATATATGGTAACTTCTGTGTGCGACAATATGGTTGCTTCTTTACATTGTGACAGGAGTTTTCCTCTTTGAGCGATTCAGGTTAATTCGTTATTTTTTTCCGACTTCTTTCTTTCTATATTATTCCTTCTAAGAATTACTTTTATGATTTTATATTTTCTTCATTTCCGTGGACGAATATTACGTTTCCTGGTCGTAGCTTTGTCAAGCTTTATAAACTTTGCATATTTGCAAAAATCTGCTACCAGAAACACTTAATCATATTGTGGAGGGTCGTTATAGTTAAGATTC
This sequence comes from Ladona fulva, assembly GCA_000376725.2. Taxonomy (NCBI): domain Eukaryota; kingdom Metazoa; phylum Arthropoda; class Insecta; order Odonata; family Libellulidae; genus Ladona; species Ladona fulva. Next base: position 618,025 of record KZ308292.1, on the reverse strand, counting down.
GTCGTTTTTCATTTATTATAAGTATTCATTTTGATTCAAGTTGCATCAATTAATACAAGTTAATTAACAGCATAAAAGGATTATACAACGGAATATTTAAATGTCTTGCGATAGTCGAAAGATTTTAAGAATCTTGTCTGGTATCCATTTATATTGGTTTAAGAATACAAATTCAAAAAATAAGAAAACATTACAGTAGCAACGAAGGACATGTTTTTACTAAGTCATACTTTGAAACTGTTCGCATGAAATCGCTATGAACATAAAAAACATAAAAAAATAAAATGAGTATTATTAAGAAAAATGAGATAATTTATAACAGGGCATATGATTTACAAATAAGTTTTTTATTCTCTCAAAAAGTGTTTCTTTTATCCAACTTTCAATAACAGACCTATCTTTCTTAGTTAAATGTCTACTTTTCTATATTAACTGCAATGTGTATATAAGTCAGTGCTACTTTATATGTTAAGGGTAACGGGTCTAATGATATTTTCAATCATTTGCGTTTTATATTATTCTTTATAGGTGGGGAATCTCCTCTCGAACTCAAGGCGCCTTCTTCGGAAATTGTCATTCCCATTCCTTCTCTGCGCTAGCCAGTTACCGTAATATCTCAAGATGACCAAGTTATTTTCCGATACTCCTCTCGTACTTCTATCTGGTCATACTCTAGAGTCTGTTTCATCCTTCCGTAACTACTTTTAGACATGAAAACTTAAAATTCACTAAATCAGCAGAGTAGCCTCCACCACTTGTAACGAATTTTGAACTTTGTGTTTACGTACTAATTTAGCCATCCCCTTTAAAGCAAAACAAATTTAACTAAAACATTTTATCGTATAAATGACCATGCGTCTTTGCTCCTAGATGTATCCTAAATCTTTACATTCTCTAAAGCTCTCAAGTGAATTGTCTCGTTCATTGAATAGCATCTGGTTATTGCGGGTAATTTGTATAGAAGGCTGGATTCCTTGGGTTATATTTTCAGCAAGCTTCATTACGAACCTAAAACTTTTGCTTCATTTTTCATAAGGCACAGACTTTATTTTAAAGTTTTTATTTAATTACGAATGTAACCAGTATTATCATTACAATTATTTGTTATGATCATAGAGGGATATTTACGGATATACGAATAATTTAAATCGAGCTGATATTAGAGAACTTTTATGGAAAGATATCTCTGAAGCTGGTAGAGTGTGACAAATAGTGAAGTAGCCAATTGCGTTAAGGGAACGGGTTAAAAAGGGACAGAAAAGAAGATCTATCAACTTTGGGGTCAAAATTAGCTGTCAGGAGGAGTTGCGGAAGAGGCAACTTAGCGAAGAAGTCAAATTAAAAAGTTTACTTGCTAAGATAAAAGGGAAATTGGAAAGAGATGAAGTCATCTCGAAAATGAAATTCGATGAAGGGAGTGTATACAAGATATGTATTTGGAAAGGCTGTAAAAAAAGAATTTAGTGAAAATTTGCGACACATTATAGCTGCGGAAGTGCAAAATTTATTATTTTGAAACATTCTGATTAGAATACTTCGAAAAAAGTCGAGATTTCTATTGAAAAAGAATTTGCATTCCGAAAACTCTGGCACTGTCAAATAGATAGAGTTTTTTCTTTAAGAGTCCGCGACTTTGGGTTCGCTTCCAGTCATCAGCTCATAATTTTAGACTTGTATTAGATACAAGGAAAAGGGTTTAGGTGACTATAAGGCGTGCACGTAGGAAAATTCCCAAGGAGAAAAAGCTATGAAACCGACAATTGGAAGACCGGGGTTTGAGTCCCGGTCCCGTAAAACTTTTTTCATGTCCGTTTCTCATTAGTATTAGATATTTTGCTTATTAATGATATGTTAATACTAATCCTGCATCAGCTAAACTTTCACTACTTTCAGATGTAAAAGTCTAAGGCATCTTTAATAATGTTTATTCGTGTAACAAATCAAATACATCATTGGTAAACACTTATCATGTGTATACCTGAAGATAACAAAAAGTTAAACCCCTTACGTCCTACATCTCCGTTTACAGAAAGTCTCCACGATCTTAGCAATGTTTGAGTAACATGTTTGCGAATATCTTTTAGTGATATTTTGCCATCTTTTCCCCCGACATTTAACCTGCAATCACTGCCATCCCTTTGAACTTCTAAAGCCCTATTCTTTTCCTAAGAGCCTTGAAACCTTCCCACCGATCTCAGATCCTCATTTTATGCTTCTTATCCAAACCACGAACTTAAATGCCACGCTTTTCATCTTTCCAAAATATCCGCCTTATTCCAGACAACACCCAGATCTCAATCCACTCTGATTTGATGAATTTTTCTGTCCTTCATCCCTCTTGCAGTGAAATGCATAGTTAAAGTGGCTATTTTGTATGACACATCTTCTCTTGATTCAGATTTGGGCGATGTTTCGTTTAAGGGCTGCCATAGTGTGAAGCATAATTTTTCCTTTTAATATAACGACTTTTCAAAAAGAAACCGGTATTATTTTATTCAAAATAACTTTGCAAAATACTACAGAAGATAAAGAAGAGAGTCTTTAGAGAGACAGATGTGCTGACACAGCTCTAAATTTAAACGGTCAATACTGGGAACAGATCGTTTTAAATAATATTTAGCGCGTGGTAGATGTAAGAATAGAACCTAATACTAAAACCTAAGATATTTTGTAGTGTATGGGAAAATGTACTTTATTTTTATATCTTTTCACCTTTCGGAGCCATACGTCCAGATCAATTTAGATCAGATTAGGAAAGGGTTGGAGGAGATTTACTCGTCAAGACATACACCTAGGAAAATTCCCTAGGAGAAACGGAGATGAAAAAAGTCTGGAAGGATTGGTTCTCGAACCCGGGTCTCCCAATTTCCGGTTGGTTGCCCTATCCATTGAGCTACCATTACGTATAGATATGTCGTTAGGGAGACTTTGCAGGTAAAGGCGCGTGAATTCGTCCTACTACGTGGTGTCGTTCACAGCCACAACCTCATAAAGGCACCAGCCATATAGGCGCCCTTCCTACGAACGGAATTTATCAGATTAGATTGACCCTTTATTCGATGAGGTTAGGCCCTAATGTCTCTTTCCCCCACACCCTGTATGACGTTTTCTTTTGTATAGTACAACATTTAGAAAAAGAAATTTAGAAGAGTGAGGTACGGGAAATTGACTACCTGTCGATACAGTGCAGTTTAATAGCAGTAGTAGTATTGTTACTAGCACTTCGACAGCTGAGATCATTTCGCACGTTGGCCCTCTCCTGGAACCGAACTCGGGACCGCTTTTAGCGGTAGTTTAATAAATATGTGCAAGGAAGTACAATCCTATTGTTGCCTATTTTCAATAATTTTTGGCTAAGACTCTTTTAAGGCAGCTGTTTTTCTTTAGCTTTTAGCTTTATTATTTATTTTCTCCCTTGACATGCTAATTAGCCTCTTATACAATATAGAAATATGACTTGTAAAAGGGCTCGGTTCAAGAGTTGGGAATGAATGTACGGTTTAGATGACATTTTTCCTTGTTCATACTCGCCCAAGTCGGACTAATCAATTTATTTAACATCGAATAAAAGAATATGTGGAGGACTAATTATCATATTAAAAGAATGCGATACGTTATATCCTTCTATAATGATGAAACAGCAGTATGATAGATATTATAATAGATGCTATCGTGAAGGTGAAGTTAAAATTATAAAAAATTGTTGGGTATTGCTGTTCTGAATTATGTATGAAATTCAGTGATTAAGCATATCATCTACATCATTACATATTTATTCGTATTACAGTGTATGTATTTTTCAAATGAAATTATTTTATGTCATCGGGAAACCTCGGGACTTATTTTTCTTGATGAATTTCAGTTGACCGTTATCATTTCCAATCCGGTCCCTGAGAAATGTGATTTTTGAATGTCATTTAGCAATCATTGAATCGTTGCAACATTTCTTGTATTTGATTTTTATAAATAATGGGCACACACTGGCCGAAAATTCGTAAAATAAACAGCTCTTTGCCGTATTTTAAAAGGAAGTGGAGTTTAATTTGAACTTTAGGTTAGGTTGGTTATTATTCACGAGTAAGAAAGGAAAATAAGCCTGCCATCTTTGAACTGGCCTAAGATTCTTCAATCGTCTTCTTTCCACGTCGTATATAAAGATTCCTCCGTATAAGCTATTATCAAATAAGGCAGGGTATAAAAATTGAAGTGAATCGTCATCATGATATCATCAGTGCAATTGCTACTTTTAATATGTAAATATTAGAAAAAGTGTGTTTAATACGACTATTTTTCTTCTTTTATTTATACCTGCCTTTTATCTACGAAAATATTGCTTCGCAACGTCTTTGATGTTATTCTTTGTGACTTCATCCGTTTTAATAACCGTTAACATAAAGATGCTTGAATATATTTCTAAAAATAATTTTCTCCATTAAAAAATAGGCCATAAAACTGGTGCGATCTTTGAATAACTGTGGATGAATATTAAGTTGCATTCATTCGCCAAAAGCAGTTCTGTGTAAGGAGTGAAATAGCTTTCTTTAATTACGCTATATTTTTGTCAATTTTTATTGTTTCTCATCTCAAAAGAAACCGTCAGAATGAATTACAGTGGCGCTACGCTTTCATTTAAGAGGACGTGAAATGTTATACGTTCATTGTGCCATTTGTCAGTTTTCGGACCGGAGCATAAAAAACTCCTGGTCCTCCGCTACTTAATAATCTACCATGCTGTTACGGACTAACAAGGCGTTCTACACTCTAGAGTTTTTGTGAAAGTCACACAACTCACTTTTGTTGTTCTCTCGTGGTTTATTTTTTCAGCTGGGCGCTGTTCGAGCGTATTGTTTGCCACGACAATTTATTTTTATGAGCTCAAGTTGCATGCCTAACAACTTGATCAAACGTCGAAAAATTTCGTTTACAAAATCGAAATAAACATGATATTTAATGCAGTACTCGAAGCTGCTCCGGGTGTTAAAGGGAATGTAGCAGTTGCTCTCGAAAAATTGTTCCATTCCGTATAACCGCTTGCTTTCTCTGTAAAGGTCAATTTTAAAAACGACATTTTTACTGAATTTCGCACTTTTATATTTTTCAGGCGTTAAGAGAGGAGTTAAGTACTGAGAAGTACGATTAATTCCACTGAAAATGTATACTTAATCCGTGCTTCAAGCATGCGGTCACGACATCAATTATTCCTCAATTGCGTCACATGCTCCATATACCATAACTTTTCTCCAGCTTGTTCGACTGAGCCCTTCAAACCTACGTCGTAATTTTTATCGAAATTTCCGGATGCGGATCGGAAAATACTTCGTGAGCAGCACGTTTTCAATTAAGAGATCCGTGGATTCTAGAAAAAGATCGTTTCATTCTCTATAGGGACCAATTATCCTATCGAAAGCAGACCTTTCTTTGCTTCCTGTCTCCTTGCAATTCCATCTACATCACGAGGCTTCCTCTTCGAAACGTCATCCATTTCATCCTCTTCTGAAAGAAGAGATGATTCTTTCTCTTCCACATCGATCGATTCCACGTCGGAAGCAGATAGAAAAACCGCATTGAGGAGGGAACAATAAGTTGTCCACGCGATTTGGAAAGGGTTCTTTGATAACGAAAGTTTGACCTAGTCTCCATCCTAAAATCACTTTCTGTTTCTCATTTCTCGGACAAGTTTTTCCATCAGAAAACATTTTTTTACATAATAAAGGGGTAGTTGTCGTGCTGTTTTTGATGGCACGTCGGAATTTTCCAGAGCAAACTGAACCTGTATCCAAGGAATAAACAGGAAATAGAAATGCACGCGTGATTGGTAGTCGACCCCAAATCTTCCTCTCTCGTGGCGGTTGGTCTAAGCCTGGGATGGCTAGCCTTTCATAGTTTATGCATCAATTATTCCGTTTCCATTAGAGATGTGCCTTAAAGACTTCACTAATGCACCGTAAACTGTAATAAACGCGTTCTCTAGAATTTAGCGGTAGGTTATACGAGTGTCGACACTTCGTATTGTCTCTCTTTTGGTATATTTGGGCGCATAGAAATATAGTATGAAAAATTTTTCTTGGTTCAGTGCGCCATGAGTTGGCCATTCCCATATTCTAAGTAAATCGAGTTATCAGGATGATCAGTCTCGCTCTCCTCTTAGGGAAATGGCTTGATTGGCTTAGAGTGAAAAGTGAAAGATCTGACTTCGAACCCAAGTCGAGCATTACTTCTTTACGTCCGTTTATTCCTTGGATTTTTCCTAGTGCACTCTCCTTTGTGTAAAATTTTACCTAAATTTCCTTGCCCTTATTCGTATGGCGTGAGGTCTTCTTACTGATTTGTAGTTGGCTACCTTTATGAGGACCGTTGCACTTGCCGTTGCCGGAATGTGGAGCTGCCAGTCGCGTAGCCTACTAGACTGAATTCGCAAGATTAAGCAGTTTTCATAACATGTTCTATCGGGTTTTATGTATTTCAATGATGAAAACCCGAAGTGTATACCTATGCTTCTTAATAATTTATATCTTGACTTCTGTAATCGTTTCCTTTCGGAAGCTATATCCACATTATTGATTCTGTCAAGGAACAGGGTGTATTAAGGATGTCTTCGATTGAAAGAATTAGCACTATTTTATATTTTATCTGTGTGAAAATAAGACTTGAAATTCGGACAGTGCGTAAAAGTTTTACTCTTTGTTTTCGAAGTTATTCCTTTATAATGCACGACCTAACAGAGTCCGAGCATCTGTGTATTTCTCTTCGGTGTTTACTGGAAATAGAAAATTGGAATTTAGGAATAGGAAAATAAGTCACACAATCCTTGAGCTTTAAGCAGAGTTAAGTGCTCAGGAAATATACAAGATTTGAAAATGTTCTGTTATTAACTGTTTGCTGGTTTCAAATCCGAAGTAATAAAGGACCTTCTATTAACTTTGAGATTTCCGCGCTATTAATTTTCCGGAAAATTTCACCTGAAGATCAAGAAAAGGATTTTTGAAGTTCACGGTAGGGGAAATAATCTTGTTATTACTGGATTCGGTAGAAAAAAGAAGGGCCTTGATTGAGGCAATAAAAACAATCCCTGAGAATGCTTGGCTTTCAAAGAGAAGAGAAAAGACAAAGGAGAAAGAAAGAGTTTCTGTATGAAAGGAAGAGGTTGAAAAGAAATCGCTGCGGATGATAAATCATCGCTGAATAAATACTGCATAATGGAGGTAAACATGTGTGTGATGAATTTGAAAAACAGATGTATTGACATTGTTAAAACAATTTTAATGATGTCGAAATTCGTTTTAGGTGCTTCAGTATTTTCATAATAAGTGTAGCATTATTTTTATCTCATTCAGTTAGCTAGTATAAATGTATATCATCTCTAGTATATATTTATAGTATATAGTATTTATAGTGTATAGTATTTATAGTGTATAGTATTTACAGTATCTAGTATTTAGGGGAGTACATTAATACGAGTAACGCCTCTGTTTGAGCATGACTGAGACCGAAAATCATCTCCTGCTAAATCTTAAGTTAAGTACAAGAAATATTGTTATTTCAAGGAATATCATTGTAGCAACCTTGAAATAATGCCAAGAAATGTAACTAATATAGAATTTTAGCAAATGTTACAAATATAAAGGTAATACATGGTATCTTTTCGTTTTTACTCAGTTATTAACGTTTATGTTTACAGAATCTATCAATTTTCGTGCTTTCTCTCAATATAAAATTACGATATAGCAATTGATTATATAGAATTGAGAGAGCTTAAAGAAAAAATAATGTTGTTAACATGTTAATAGGGCAATGCTAAAAATATGTTCATATTAATTGGCATAATCAATCGCGTAAAGTAACATGTTACAGCAAATTTACTAGAAGCCTATTTAACTTAAATTAAATTTACTGCAAGTTGACGGCAATCGACAAAAGAAACCTGTTTGATGTCTTGCAAAGGTCGCTGCCTATACTGCCTCAAGCTTTCGAGTTATTATTTACATTTCGGATATATTATGTGGACATCCGCAATCTTTCTGTAACAACAGTATTATTGAAAGAAAATATACACATTTTTGCGAAATTTACTTTTATTAATTTTAACTAAAATTAAACTCATTTTCCTAATATTTTTATTATAACAGGATTGGTTTGAGCTATACAAAAAGATATCACTAATGTATGCGTGATAAAGTTCAGCAAGCTCTTTTCCGTTAAATGATCCTAGTTTCACTTATTTTATTTCTTCTTTTAACTAGTCTTTCGGAAATGTGAGCACACCACCTTCTTTTATCTAAGAGGGGGGGGGGGGGCAATGCCCGCATTCTTTTTATTCAGCAGTCAGTAATTTTTTCCTTTCCGATCGATTTCGCTAACATTGTCGGCGACTGCTAAAACCATTTTCTCTCTCCTCCCTATTTCGGGAAGCTACATCTTAAGCGCTCTTTCGCAGGAAATATTTTAATCTCCCTCCTTACTTGGAATCTGCACTCCTCGAGCCAATACATCGTCTCGCCGAGTTTTTTAGCCGCTCCCGTTTATATTTAATCCCCACTCGAATAATCGACCATCTTTAAGAAAGCTCATTTGAAAGGAGTTCCCCCACTCTCCCTTTGCTAAACAAGAGACGGCTTTCGGTTTCTCAGGCCCTCAGGGCCTCTCCGGTATTTCCGAGGGCCTTTGGAAGGCAGAAAGAAATGGGTCCCTCCCTTCGTGTCACGGGAAAAAGGTTTTCAGGGTGGAGAAAAACCGTCGTGCAGTAGGGCGTGGAAAGTTCTCCTTGCCGTGAATTATTGAAGTTGGCAGCGGCGTCCATCGAGTCGTGCCCTAGAGGGCGTTGAAGGGCCGCGGAGGTGGAAAGTGGCCGAGTCCAATTGAGGGATAAAGGGGTTTGTGAATCCCTAGCTCACGTCTCGGTGCCATTGCCTCCATCCTTCCCTTTCCGAGTCGATGGTGATACCTCCCTATAAGATTACGTAGGACATTGCGGAATTACGGCTGGTGGGGAGGGTTTGCTGTCCGCCGAAAGGACCTTGTTCACCTCTTCTGGCAAATGATGAAGATGTGCGATATATTACGCGGGAGTTGACGTTGTGGAAAATTTATGATGGGCTACTCGGAGATGGCCGAAGGACTGATTTGGAGATGAGGTTGATTTTTTTCGATTTTTCATGTTTCAGTTTTTGGACGAAACTTGACAATATGCTCTCCCGCATATCATGCTCGCATTTTAGCCTTTTCAGTTTTCTGGGAAAGTGTGCCAGGTTTTAACAACTCCACATTATTTATTCTATTCAAATGAAGATTAAAATAGATGCTATAGAGATTCAATGAATGGTTTAGATCCTATAATTGTGGTAATCCCTAATTGAACAATGGATTTCTTTACTTTTCTTTACTCATCCTTTACTTCCAGTACATCTCAAGAAATTTTCTTGTTAGTCATGTGATGATTATGCCAAGTATCGCAACCATGGGCGCTAAGTGTATTCATTTTTTCTGTGATATAGTTAATATCTATTCATTGCTTAAAGAAAAAGAAATTTGGAACACGGCTTTTAATGAGTTAGAGGTTTAAAAACACTCCGTAAGCCGTATATCAGCAGGTGGAACTCGCGTTTAGAGACAATCGGGAAGCTCCGGATTACCGATTAGTGCTTTTCAACTTATAGTTTGTTTGTAAGTTATATGCCCTGTTATAAATTTCTAAAAGGAAGTTCCTGGAGACCCCCTGATGATGGAAGCTTTATCTCTGATATGTACTTAAGGACTTCCCAGAAATCGGTAATCCGAAACTTCCCGTTTGTCTCTTATCCCGAGTTCCGCTTGCCGCAATACGGCTTACGGAGTGTTTTTAAACCTCTATTAATTGCTTGTTCAACGGAATTCGTTATTCACTTGCAAGTGCACTTTAGATACCAATGGAAACTTTAAAATCATGTAGATTAATTTTGTCGAAAGCGTTATAAATACTTCGTCGAAAATAAATGCCTTCATCGCAGTTCTTTTAAATAGCGCTAAGGTTTCTTCGCCTTAGTTTAATTGCGGATAACCATTTAGTAATGACTTCCCAAAGGCAGGAAAAGAATTTTCCTTTACCATTTAGTTTACAGAAAGCTTAACTCTTTTCCATTCCTCGTCTAGTTGTAATACGGCAAGGAAATCTCTAACGGAAAGTCGAATTTGCACAGATTATCTCCTGCAGAATCCTCTTGTATCTAAATCCCCGGGAGAATCGTCTGATATTTGTCTCCGGCCAATCACACGGCCTCTATCTACATCCTCTGGGCGCGTTAATGCCCTCCAAATACCTTGCTATCTCTCCTCGGTGCAATCAATCTAAATTATCCTCGGCGATGGAGACGTTTGAAAGGCGTCTTGCTGGGGATTTTCGACGAGGATGCCCGAATTCAGCTCATGCAGACAAGTCATCTCGGATGTTCCTGGACACGTCGATACGACATAGGTCGATCGTGAACACTAGATAATTTGAAATAAAATCTTATAGTGAGCTTCTCTGAAACGAGATTTTGATGGGTTTATAACAAAATGCAGTTTTTAGAAAATATACTTCCCATGCTGTCTTTTCGAGTTCTTCCCTTCTCAATTTATATGCAAGTTTTTTACGTAGATCTCTATGCAGATTGTCAATAATAATTGATCTGCCTGAATGCAACGTCATTGCTCATTTTCTCCAAGCAATTAAATGTCCCCAATGACCTAACATCGTATTATTGGAATTCATAAGACTCAGAATCCGCGTCATTAATGAAATCAATGCATCATAAATATATGTTTAAATATTTAAAGTTATTTTATGAAAACATGCATAAGTACGAAAAGATATAAGCACTAGATATGTCTATTCATTCCCTTGTCAGAAAGAAATTATTATTAAATTTGGCAGTCTCGGGCATAGAACTGGTATGTAGGTCCGTGTTTATTACGTTCTACACTATTTTCCTTTTCGTTTTGTGTTTCGACTTATATTCGACTTTTCTCATCACATCCTGGTAGGTATCTTTAATTTGCATTATAATATACATCAATTGATATCATTACATACATTTTATTACTCAAAGATAAATATTTCCCGGGTTTCGGCAAAAATGTACCGTGGCCACCGGGTCCCACGACCTAATCGCGACGGGTAATTCTTAAATAAATAAATAAATAATTTTATACGAAATTATATTTATCTTTGAACTTCAATCGAAAGCGTGTGCGGCAACCCCAGCCGTCGTCCTCCGCGGTCCTGAGCGATTGACCGCCCCATTAAATGTGAATTCGTATAAATAAATCGCTGAGTTGTAGCTAACGTAATATCTTGCGTGTGGAAACTCCTACCGAGAGCTTTATAACGAGACCAAATTTGTATTTTTGCGTACATCCTTTACTGAGAAAAAGTTGTTTTATAAAATTGATAACTTCTTATGATATGACAGAAATAATCTGATACATTTTGAGCTCAGAGTAACTTTTTTAGTATTGTGTAACATTTTGTTTGGATTGGAGTAATACTTTTTAAGAAATAAAATTTCCAAGTCTGCTCACACTGAAGTAGCGTAAAACTGGACACTCTTTGCTTACCTTCATTTACACTGATATTTCTAGAAGCCAAAAAATCGGCCTCGACAATGTGGTAGTTCTCCATCATCCAAAATAGAGAAGCAGACTTTTAACGTGACTATAGAAAGTGGTAAAAAGAAAAGTTTTTGGTGAACACTTTCTGTGGTAAAGGTCCAATGTTGTTTACCATTTTCTTAACTATCATTCCTTTTCGTTGTTTAAGTTGTTTCTGGAAGTCGTTTCTCATACTCAGTGAATGATAAATGGAAGAACGAGAGTAGCTCTGACAGAGGGATGCGAGCATCCAAAGTAACGTTAATTTCCGAGTGGTAGTGTATAACTCGTAATGTTACAAAATTTATATTTGTAACAAAAGAAAATTAAACACGAGGGCTTCCAGATAGCCTAGTGGGCAACGCGTTCGACTTCGGTGAATGAGGTCCCGGGTTCGTAAGCGGCAGTAGTCCGTACGTTTGAAATAATGACTTAGAATCTACTTATTTCTTGGTTCCGTTCTCAATGCAAAGTATAGAATGTAAGGGAAATCAATGAAGGGGACTTTATATTTACTTTTTTTTTCCATGTAAAATTTTAAATTTCGATTTAGCTTCCTTTAACTCCCATTATTTATGTATTTATTGGCTACCGGATAGACAATTAGGCAACGCGTTTGACTTCGGTGAAAGCGGTCCCGGGTTCGATTCCCGGTGGGGGCGTACGTGCGAGATGACCCAAGCTGACGAAGCACTTTTAGCAGTTCTACTACTTATTAAACACGACTTTTAGCTCAGTGTCCGATCAATTTTGTCTGCTTTAATGTTAAATTAGGGAAGATTTTACTAATGGGACTCGAATTTCGCGAATGTACGGAAAAGTTCTCCAACAGATTTAACATATGAAGCCTTAATATGTGGACGAACAGGAGAGTATTCGGCCTCGATCCGAATTTCGTCATACCCCTCTCATTTCAGTGCTACGCATTCTCACCACACACACGGACGTACGCTGTGTTTTTATTTGATCTATGGAGCCATTATTTTCGGTCGGAATCCATCGCTGTTAATTATTTCGGGACCTTCGAAATCGGAATGTGTTTTTTACGGCTGTCGTTGATTTTCCGAGCTGCCAAAACGATCCAAATCCAGCTAAAGGCGGTGAATGTTTTCAGAAACTCTTGTTTTTGAAAGTTGTGTTTTTCGTGAACGTTATAGGTGAATTTCATTGTGGTAGCGAAATTGACTTTTCGACAGTCACCTGTTTTGGAAAAAAGCTATCACTTAATTAAAACGGAACTATGTTTTCCCTTAACGCCCCTGGATACTTTTATGATATTGGCAGAAAAATATTGCGACTTTTTCTTAAAAAAAGGGTGAAATGCGTTCTATATGGTGTACGGTAGGCTTTATTTATTCCATGGACAACTTTCCCTTTCTCTGATAAGGTCCATAGAAGGTAGTTTGTTTTTATTGAAAATGCTGTAGAAATTTTAATTTATATTTGGCCATGACGTCACTTGACGCCGCGCTCAATCCGTTATAATAACACTAATTTATTAACCACTCGCAGGTGTGAAAATTCAAATGACATACGATATAATAAGTGATAAATAATAATTATATTAAAGAGTTAATAAAATTAAAGGACAAATAAATGAACATGATTTAAAAATACAGAAAATGTGGTATTAAGTAGAATTACAGAACAGATGAATTCTATAGATATAAATGTAGTCGAAATATCTTTTAATATTGATGTTTTCTTGGCAGAGCCATAAGAGTCCACTGCGTTAATTTGTCAATAAATTTTCAATGACCAATTAGATTTTACTGATGTTGTAAATATCACGTTCAGCAGATTTTGGTTTCGTGATCCATAGACACCATTATGCTCAGAAGCTTCTGCGGTCTTCTTTGAAATCAACAGAATCTGAGTATTGGACGTAAATATTACTTTTCAGTGACTTTTAGGCTCCATAAAAGCTGAGTAAACGATTTCATATTTTACATTCCGTGAAAAAATCTCCATAAAACACGCATTCGCCTCGAGATTCCTCTTTAATATGAAAGGGAAACTGGGCCTCCAGTCGGAGTGCCCTTTGGCAAATCGTGTCCATCGTTTTCAATTTAAGTGCCTAGACGTACATAGCTCTATATCTTACCGAGACGCCTAAAAAGCTATAAAGATAACAATTTACATCAGCATTCCGTAAATATTGTGGTTTTTTCCATTATTGGAGTTGGCATACCAACGTTGTTTAAAATTTTTTGCTGTAACTATTTTTCTGTATGTGGTCTTTTTAACTGTTTCTTTATCCCTTGTAAATTCGTGTGAGTCACGATTAGTCTGTCGGCTTCACTATGCAAACTTCTTGAGTTGCATCAATAATGACGTATAAAGTTTGGAAGATGATGTAAATTCCAAAACAATGAGAATTCAATGTCAAAATTTGTTCTAGATTTTTTTCACCCGAAGTGGAAGTTTTCTAGAGAAATTTTCTTCCGGATTCCAAATTCTAGAACACTTTTCTTCTAGAGGCATAAAGCCCGTGATCCAAAAGTGGATTCATCTAAGAGATATTTCACTAAATACATATTTTTTCAATTGGTATTTCGTATAAAGGTTTAGTAATGCTTTTTGAAACATTGATTGGAATAACCTTGACATTTTTCGTTTCGTGTTCCATAGACACCATTATGCTCAGAAGCTTCTGTGGTCTTCTTTGAAATCAACAGAATCTGAGAGTTGGTCGTAAATATTACTTTTCTGTGACTTAGGCTCTATAAAAGCTGAGTAAACGATTTCATATTTTATATTCCGTGAAAAAATCTCCATAAAACACGCATTCGTCTCGAGATTCCTCTTTAATATGAAAGGGAAACTGGGCCTCCAGTCGGAGTGCCCTTTGGCAGATCGTGTCCGTCGTTTTCAATTTAAGTGCCTAGACGTACATAGCTCTATATCTTACCGAGACGCCTAAAAAGCTATAAAGATGACAATTTACATCAGCATTCCTTAAATATTGTGGTTTTTTCCATTATTGGAGTTGGCATACCAACGTTGTTTAAATTTTTTTGCTGTANAAAACCCTTAGAATTAAATTCGAAAGGATATACTTACAGAAACTTGGGGGGCTAGTGCCCGTCAGCCACTCCCGGGGTGCGCGCCTGGGAGGCAACAGTAATATCTATTATCTTTTACTTTATGACTTCGTTGTCGATTTAATTTACGTATAACTAACAAACTCTCTGTATCAATTCTTAATGCTTTCATCTCAGCAATGCAGAATTTGCATTTATAAGTATACTCGTTGTTTAATTTTCTAAGTTTTCTTTTTTTTTTGTTGATGGAAGCAGATAAATACATTCTTACTACCTCCATCGAACTTGACTTCGCATTAAGCAGCTTTTTTAGAGTAGCGTATTGACCATTCCATTTCCTCACAAAAGCTCCCATAATGGTATTTCTCAATCTTAGACTTTGTTGAATATTTCAAGAAAATTTCTTCCGAAACGTACGGAGTTAATAATTCACATTAATAATAGTGAAAGGTATCCCTTGTCTACGCCATAACCACATCTCCGCTTTAAAAGCTTTTTCTGAGTTTCTAGAGGGCTCCCGTTTCATTTCCGGCGCGTCCCCATTCGCGGGCATCCCGTCCGCTCTCACCGTATTCTTTTCCGCATCCTAATCGAGTTCCTAAATTGGCAGTCGCTACCTTCAAAGGGCGCCATGAATTTTTCATTCACTTCGACGAACCCGTCGCCCTCACGACACTGCCCTGTTTTCCGTCGACCGAGAAGGTAACTCCGAAGAGAGAGCATCCAATTGGCTGAATGTTTTATGAATGAAGGGGACAGAAATCAGTGGGGCGATCCGGTCTCTCGCTCTCAGCTTTCCGATAAGTTTCCGATCCATTTCGCTGCAGCTCGGGCTGGAAATAGAACCGTCAGCGATCCTTAGATCGGGAAATACCGAGGAAGGAATTCGGTTTCTGCTCTACGCCCAAAGTCTGGAGCCGAAGTTTAAGGACAATGGTCGACCTTTCCTAATACAGATTGGGTAGGAAGATTCTCTCTCTAATAAGTGAAGGGAAATGTATGTACGCTCGAGGAAGTTTGATGGAAATCTCCGCCCTGGCATGATGTTCTATCTTTAGTTTCGGATTTAAGATCTCTTACTGTATGATTTAAGAGGGAAATTCGAAGATTTTTCGCTCGAAAATATTTCAATACTTCCAGCAAAGTTCTGGAAGGACGCAGTATTCTTCACGTTTTACTTTCTCTGCAACCAATTAAAAGTTTAAATAGAATATTTTTCAAATAAACATTCCCAGGACGTTAGTGAAAAATGTCCCACGGTCGAATTTAACGAATGAACCGCCACAAAAGCTGTTTACTGACGCATGAACTTGCTCATTGTATGTCAATATTATTTATTTTTACCTTTGGAATATAGGTTAATTTCTGGTTGTGCAGTTTTTCTGCACTTCTATATGTGCACTGCCGCAAACATTTCATAATGTTCTTTTTCTGAATGTTTTTTGATGAAAATGTATTTCTAGTTGTTATGTCTATGAAATAATGTATCGGTACCATTTTGTTTGCTTTTGAGATGTGATTTAACCTGCATCTTGAAACATAAGTAGCTTTCAGTAGGTTTTGCAGGTTTTTGCCGCTCCATAATGAGGAACTTGTTATCTTAGGAGGCTCTAGGTTCGACACCAGTTCATTTACATAAGCTTCCTGGAGATTTCCATGTTAAGCTCTTTTTATTTTCTATAGAACAGTATTCTTTTCTTAAATGAATTATAAACGATGAAAGCCCAATCCAACCGCTTTTCTGAAGTAAATTTGGGAAAATATCCATTGGATAAAACTTATAGGCGCCGTAAAAGTTATGCTTACTAATATTTACTCAAAAGTAAATTTTATTGTAGCTAATACTCCAAATCATGTAAATCTAATGACGTTATGAAAGGAAGTCGTCATCTCTACTTACCTATAGCCTTTAAAACCACTGTTGAAAGAGCAGATTTAGTTTTCGTTCAATTATTTTTATATCTATGTTAGACTATAATAATTGATCATTAAAGTGTAACGGTAATGTCATCATTCTTATCTTTATGGTGGTAATGTTTATTTTAATGAGTATAAGACCTTAGTACCACTCGTTCTAATTAACATGAGTTCCAGTAAATGAAGTGTCGTTGTATATCCTTGTAAGTTGACTCAATCCGTACAAGAAGTATGAGAGGCCATGTTACGAAATGGTCTCGCTAAGTTCCGCTTGCCACTTGTGGAGAGGGAGTGTTTAATTTGGTGGTGAAGACTGGTAGGGAAGATAACTGAGCCAAGAGACATTTTCCATGAGAATCATGTTGTATTAACATGAATTAGAACATTTCTACCAATTATTTGTCAGTCTAACATTTCTCTTTGTACAATACTTTTATTTTTGTAGAATTATGAAATCGGTTTATGTTGCAAGTGGTAATATTCCGAAATCCTCTGATAGTGCGTTTATGTTTAACGGAGAGTTGTAAATGTACACTTCCTTAAGCCAAATTTAACTCTTTTCAAGCGATCGTTTGTTAATATGGACGTCTAGATTTTTAATTACCTGCCTCACGAAATAATGTGAAATTTTGTGAAGCATTTTGCAGCTGGTCAAATCTTGAATATTAGCTAAGGATGAAGTTGGTAATTTTTTTAGTTCCTAAATGGTAGGAATCGTATGGAGTATCCAGAATTTTCGCTGGACTAAAGGATCGTAGCCAACAGTATAATGAAGGTGTTTTGCGTAATGTTGTAATGCGAACTTATTAGTTGTAATCATAAGGAAGCATTGCAAGTAAATAATTTTTTTAGGATCTCCAAATATTTATTAATAAAACCCTTAGAATTAAATTCTAAAGGATATACTTACAGAAACTTGGGGGGCTAGTGCCCGTCAGCCACTCCCGGGGTGCGCGCCTGGGAGGCAACAGTAATATCTATTATCTTTTACTTTATGACTTCGTTGTCGATTTAATTTACGTATAACTAACAAACTCTCTGTATCAATTCTTAATGCTTTCATCTCAGCAATGCAGAATTTGCATTTATAAGTATACTCGTTGTTTAATTTTCTAAGTTTTCTTTTTTTTTTGTTGATGGAAGCAGATAAATACATTCTTACTACCTCCATCGAACTTGACTTCGCATTAAGCAGCTTTTTTAGAGTAGCGTATTGACCATTCCATTTCCTCACAAAAGCTCCCATAATGGTATTTCTCAATCTTAGACTTTGTTGAATATTTCAAGAAAATTTCTTCCGAAACGTACGGAGTTAATAATTCACATTAATAATAGTGAAAGGTATCCCTTGTCTACGCCATAACCACATCTCCGCTTTAAAAGCTTTTTCTGAGTTTCTAGAGGGCTCCCGTTTCATTTCCGGCGCGTCCCCATTCGCGGGCATCCCGTCCGCTCTCACCGTATTCTTTTCCGCATCCTAATCGAGTTCCTAAATTGGCAGTCGCTACCTTCAAAGGGCGCCATGAATTTTTCATTCACTTCGACGAACCCGTCGCCCTCACGACACTGCCCTGTTTTCCGTCGACCGAGAAGGTAACTCCGAAGAGAGAGCATCCAATTGGCTGAATGTTTTATGAATGAAGGGGACAGAAATCAGTGGGGCGATCCGGTCTCTCGCTCTCAGCTTTCCGATAAGTTTCCGATCCATTTCGCTGCAGCTCGGGCTGGAAATAGAACCGTCAGCGATCCTTAGATCGGGAAATACCGAGGAAGGAATTCGGTTTCTGCTCTACGCCCAAAGTCTGGAGCCGAAGTTTAAGGACAATGGTCGACCTTTCCTAATACAGATTGGGTAGGAAGATTCTCTCTCTAATAAGTGAAGGGAAATGTATGTACGCTCGAGGAAGTTTGATGGAAATCTCCGCCCTGGCATGATGTTCTATCTTTAGTTTCGGATTTAAGATCTCTTACTGTATGATTTAAGAGGGAAATTCGAAGATTTTTCGCTCGAAAATATTTCAATACTTCCAGCAAAGTTCTGGAAGGACGCAGTATTCTTCACGTTTTACTTTCTCTGCAACCAATTAAAAGTTTAAATAGAATATTTTTCAAATAAACATTCCCAGGACGTTAGTGAAAAATGTCCCACGGTCGAATTTAACGAATGAACCGCCACAAAAGCTGTTTACTGACGCATGAACTTGCTCATTGTATGTCAATATTGTTTATTTTTACCTTTGGAATATAGGTTAATTTCTGGTTGTGCAGTTTTTCTGCACTTCTATATGTGCACTGCCGCAAACATTTCATAATGTTCTTTTTCTGAATGTTTTTTGATGAAAATGTATTTCTAGTTGTTATGTCTATGAAATAATGTATCGGTACCATTTTGTTTGCTTTTGAGATGTGATTTAACCTGCATCTTGAAACATAAGTAGCTTTCAGTAGGTTTTGCAGGTTTTTGCCGCTCCCTCCTTCTTGTGGGTGCCTTCCTGCCCTGGTGTATATTTACTAAGTGCAAAATTGAGTGTGTGTGTNGCGTATAGCCCATGATCCAAAGTGTGTTCATCTAAGAGATATTTCACTAATTACATATTTTTCATAACCTTGAAATTTTGCGCGATCTATTTTAAAATTTCAAAACCGTCAAGATAATGAGGAACTTGTTATCTTAGGAGGCTCTAGGTTCGACACCAGTTCATTTACATAAGCTTCCTGGAGATTTCCATGTTAAGCTCTTTTTATTTTCTATAGAACAGTATTCTTTTCTTAAATGAATTATAAACGATGAAAGCCCAATCCAACCGCTTTTCTGAAGTAAATTTGGGAAAATATCCATTGGATAAAACTTATAGGCGCCGTAAAAGTTATGCTTACTAATATTTACTCAAAAGTAAATTTTATTGTAGCTAATACTCCAAATCATGTAAATCTAATGACGTTATGAAAGGAAGTCGTCATCTCTACTTACCTATAGCCTTTAAAACCACTGTTGAAAGAGCAGATTTAGTTTTCGTTCAATTATTTTTATATCTATGTTAGACTATAATAATTGATCATTAAAGTGTAACGGTAATGTCATCATTCTTATCTTTATGGTGGTAATGTTTATTTTAATGAGTATAAGACCTTAGTACCACTCGTTCTAATTAACATGAGTTCCAGTAAATGAAGTGTCGTTGTATATCCTTGTAAGTTGACTCAATCCGTACAAGAAGTATGAGAGGCCATGTTACGAAATGGTCTCGCTAAGTTCCGCTTGCCACTTGTGGAGAGGGAGTGTTTAATTTGGTGGTGAAGACTGGTAGGGAAGATAACTGAGCCAAGAGACATTTTCCATGAGAATCATGTTGTATTAACATGAATTAGAACATTTCTACCAATTATTTGTCAGTCTAACATTTCTCTTTGTACAATACTTTTATTTTTGTAGAATTATGAAATCGGTTTATGTTGCAAGTGGTAATATTCCGAAATCCTCTGATAGTGCGTTTATGTTTAACGGAGAGTTGTAAATGTACACTTCCTTAAGCCAAATTTAACTCTTTTCAAGCGATCGTTTGTTAATATGGACGTCTAGATTTTTAATTACCTGCCTCACGAAATAATGTGAAATTTTGTGAAGCATTTTGCAGCTGGTCAAATCTTGAATATTAGCTAAGGATGAAGTTGGTAATTTTTTTAGTTCCTAAATGGTAGGAATCGTATGGAGTATCCAGAATTTTCGCTGGACTAAAGGATCGTAGCCAACAGTATAATGAAGGTGTTTTACGTAATGTTGTAATGCGAACTTATTAGTTGTAATCATAAGGAAGCATTGCAAGTAAATAATTTTTTTAGGATCTCCAAATATTTATTAATAAAACCCTTAGAATTAAATTCTAAAGGATATACTTACAGAAACTTGGGGGGCTAGTGCCCGTCAGCCACTCCCGGGGTGCGCGCCTGGGAGGCAACAGTAATATCTATTATCTTTTACTTTATGACTTCGTTGTCGATTAAATTTACGTATAACTAACAAACTCTCTGTATCAATTCTTAATGCTTTCATCTCAGCAATGCAGAATTTGCATTTATAAGTATACTCGTTGTTTAATTTTCTAAGTTTTCTTTTTTTTTTGTTGATGGAAGCAGATAAATACATTCTTACTACCTCCATCGAACTTGACTTCGCATTAAGCAGCTTTTTTAGAGTAGCGTATTGACCATTCCATTTCCTCACAAAAGCTCCCATAATGGTATTTCTCAATCTTAGACTTTGTTGAATATTTCAAGAAAATTTCTTCCGAAACGTACGGAGTTAATAATTCACATTAATAATAGTGAAAGGTATCCCTTGTCTACGCCATAACCACATCTCCGCTTTAAAAGCTTTTTCTGAGTTTCTAGAGGGCTCCCGTTTCATTTCCGGCGCGTCCCCATTCGCGGGCATCCCGTCCGCTCTCACCGTATTCTTTTCCGCATCCTAATCGAGTTCCTAAATTGGCAGTCGCTACCTTCAAAGGGCGCCATGAATTTTTCATTCACTTCGACGAACCCGTCGCCCTCACGACACTGCCCTGTTTTCCGTCGACCGAGAAGGTAACTCCGAAGAGAGAGCATCCAATTGGCTGAATGTTTTATGAATGAAGGGGACAGAAATCAGTGGGGCGATCCGGTCTCTCGCTCTCAGCTTTCCGATAAGTTTCCGATCCATTTCGCTGCAGCTCGGGCTGGAAATAGAACCGTCAGCGATCCTTAGATCGGGAAATACCGAGGAAGGAATTCGGTTTCTGCTCTACGCCCAAAGTCTGGAGCCGAAGTTTAAGGACAATGGTCGACCTTTCCTAATACAGATTGGGTAGGAAGATTCTCTCTCTAATAAGTGAAGGGAAATGTATGTACGCTCGAGGAAGTTTGATGGAAATCTCCGCCCTGGCATGATGTTCTATCTTTAGTTTCGGATTTAAGATCTCTTACTGTATGATTTAAGAGGGAAATTCGAAGATTTTTCGCTCGAAAATATTTCAATACTTCCAGCAAAGTTCTGGAAGGACGCAGTATTCTTCACGTTTTACTTTCTCTGCAACCAATTAAAAGTTTAAATAGAATATTTTTCAAATAAACATTCCCAGGACGTTAGTGAAAAATGTCCCACGGTCGAATTTAACGAATGAACCGCCACAAAAGCTGTTTACTGACGCATGAACTTGCTCATTGTATGTCAATATTGTTTATTTTTACCTTTGGAATATAGGTTAATTTCTGGTTGTGCAGTTTTTCTGCACTTCTATATGTGCACTGCCGCAAACATTTCATAATGTTCTTTTTCTGAATGTTTTTTGATGAAAATGTATTTCTAGTTGTTATGTCTATGAAATAATGTATCGGTACCATTTTGTTTGCTTTTGAGATGTGATTTAACCTGCATCTTGAAACATAAGTAGCTTTCAGTAGGTTTTGCAGGTTTTTGCCGCTCCCTCCTTCTTGTGGGTGCCTTCCTGCCCTGGTGTATATTTACTAAGTGCAAAATTGAGTGTGTGTGT